>JARKIB010000226.1:0-205044 GCA_029378385.1 Mycena metata
AAGAACGACAACAGCTCCAGAAGAAATCGTTGCGGAGCTGGAAAAGGAGCCGGATCGATATCGGTGTAGATTGCACAGACATATATCGTGATATTCTTCAAGTGTTAGAGAATGAATCGCCGCGGCCTCCTGGCTTGTTGGATCCAAAGAAGGAGTGATGGGTGGGTGATATTCCCTGGAGTAAAGCAGAAAAAACAGGTAATTGCCCTCATTCTTGCCATCTGACTGAGGACCGAAGTCCACACAGAGCCGGCCATTCGAGCGACGTATCCACAACGTGGAGTGGATCTCCAAATCCTCCTCGCTGCTCTCGCAGAAGTACGGCGACTTTTCCACATAATCGCGAGCCTGCTAAGATTGTATGACCGAGTTAGTGACAATGAAGCCCCAAGGATGGTTTAACTCAGTTACCGTCCACTCGTTGGCCTTGGAGAATGGGAAGAGATCAATAGAATGTAGAAGAGGAGATGGTGATACACATACATAGCATATACAAATATACACCCTCATAACAGGCGAAGCTGAGGCGACGAGGTGGAGTGGTATCAAATCTGATTCCTCCATTCAATCAACCTCCAGGAAGAGAATTGCAAGCGAAAGTCACACCGCCGTGGAATATTGTCGCATACATGGCACCTGACCTGGCGGTCCCATACATTTGGACAATGTTAGGGTGGCTCGAGGTAGACTTGAGCATAACACAGAGAAGACATGGAGTACGACTCACCGCAAAGACATATATATCTTGACATGTTGCCGCCAGTCCTGCGACGTCGAGGTTAAACACCATACACATGAATGATTAGGCACACACACCTCCTCTGCCCCATCGCCTTCATACATGGTGACAGTCAAGTCCGTATTTCGGCCGTCGATCTTGGCAGAGTAGACCCGCCGAACACAGTGTCGTTCACGTCGGTGATCGATATTACCTGACTTCTCATTCACAATGAGTTCCCGTTGAAGGTCGATATCCCCCATCGAAAGCATGCGAAATTCTACCTGATATTTTAGCCTCATCAGGACAGGAATTCGCATTACATACCTGGAGGTCCGACTGGCGCCGGATGATAATGGTTCGTGGTGTTGTTGTTATTGTTGTTGAACGTGCCCCCGCCGATGGTGAAATCCTGGGAGCCAGCAAACATACCGCCGCCAAACCTGGAGTGGGGGCGTAAGCCACGAGGTAGCGCAAGCGAGGATTCGGAAGAGCTCACGACGTGTATATGGGGTCTTCGGGGCTTGAAGGAGGAGTGTGTTCGTCGTCGGAGCAAGTGTCAGTGTCCATAGATGTTCGTCGACTGGGATGGTGGAGGTGGGGAAGGAAGAGAGAATAAGCGCTGGGAACAGCTTTCGTGCTGTAAGGGATTAAAATAGCAGCTGTTGAGCTACAGCTTCGCTTCTCACGGCATCGCAACAAGGCCGTGAGCGAAGGCTTGAATGAACACGTTGTCGGCGTTGCACAGGTTGATTTTTGGGCAATTATCAGGAATTAAAGGGAGTGGCTATCTGGGCATTAAGTACAAAGTTGTTGCGAGTGTGACGAGAATTTTGTGCGTGCTTTGAAAGTTGCAGGAAACCATTGCGATATACCACCAGCAGCGAAGGGAAGCGCAGTCTTGGCGGCTAATCGAGCACATTCCGGGGGGGGCGAGAGCGCGGAAGTTTTTCAATGTGACCCATATTTTAGTTATTTCTGTCGTAGCATCGAATTCCAGGTGAAGTACCAAGTGAGCCACGAGCAGAGAGTATTCACACCTTGGACAGATTCGGAGGCTGTCGCGGCAGATGACTGAAATAAAGGATCAGCTATTACTGAACCTAGCGACCAGGCGGTGGGAAAATCAACGCAGCCCAAGTCGTTGTTACTCCGAATCGGCTGAATCCATGAGCTCCAAAAGGTTATCCACCGTCACTGTTTTCTCAAACCCTGCGCATTTCGCTTCCGCTTGTCCGCAAGATCGAAGACAGCAGGGTTCACATCGGCTGCCTCAAAATAGAGCCCCGCTATGCCGACATTCATGACAGACTCGCGACCGACGCGGAGATCGTTTTGCTTGTGATAATTCTGCACCTAATGTGCCCACCTAACCCCTCTAGTTAGAGAGGGAAGGGGGGGGGTGTTCCGGCTCTAACTAGAGGGGATAAGGCGATTTCACGGGAATCTCTTATATCCCTTATGTGGGGGACTTAGGGTAAGTGCCCAAGGCCGTCCACCAACTTTATTGAGTGCCCCACTGTCTCTCCCGACACTCCTTGACCATCACCGCCGCCGTCGCTGTCACGATTGTCGTCGTCGGTGGTCGCTGGCATCACTGTCACCCATCACAACACCGTAATCACATCAACAACACCTGCCGCCCATCACACCGATACTCAACAGTGTCCCCGACATCACCCCCATCAAAAAAATGTCCCGAGCACCGCTGCGACCCCCCGAACGTTGTCCCGACGTCGCGATCAACGATGGGCATCAAAAAATGAAAAAGCTTCGTATTGATTCTACGAACACAGATGTGCAAGCGAAATGTGATGCGCCTCAATACTCGTAAAGTTATAGTGGTTTTGATCTTTTGATGGCGCATCAAAATACGCTCAACACGCAAGATATTGCTGTACTTCCAGATATTCGATGAGAATCACAATACATAAGGCCATGGTTGAGGTATAGCAATATAATTACTAACTTCTGGCCGACTTGGAGCTCTTATTGTATAGAAGGTCCACCAACTTCCCAGGCCACTTCCGTCTGGTGTCGAATCTTGAGATCATTCTGTCTCGCCTGAGGCCTGTGTCCCTTCCCTGTTGACAGCTTGATGAGACCAGGTGGTACGAGGGCATTCTGAGCACAATTAATGAAGAATGGTCCACCAACTTCCCAGGCAACTTCCGCCTGGTGTTGAATCTTGAGGTTGTTCTGTCTCGCCTGAGGCCTGTGTCCCTTCCCTGTTGACAGCCTGATGAGACCAGGTGGTATGAGGGCATTCTGAGCACAATTAATGAAGAACGGTCCACCAACTTCCCAGGCAACTTCCGTGTGGTGTCGAATCTTGAGGTTGTTCTGTCTCGGCTGTGGTCTGTGTTCCTTCCTGGTTGATAGATTGAGGAGACCGAATGTTATGAGTGCTTTCTGAGCGGTTTATAAGCATATAACGAAGAGCTGTCCACCGTCCACCAACTCCTCTTCAGTCTCGAAGTTTGCAGTCGTTCAGTGTCGCCTAAGGCCTGTGTTTCATCCCGGTTGATCGATTGAGAGGACCGAATGTTATGAGTGTTTTCTGAGCGGTTAATAAGCAGAATAACGAAGACCTGTCCACCAACTCCCCATCCACCAACTTCTGTCTAGTGTCGAAGTTTGAGGTCGTTCCGTCTCACCTGAGGCCTGTGTTGCTTCCTCTGTTATGAGTGCTTCCTGAGCAGTTAATAAGTGTATAATGAAGACCTGTCCACCAACTCCGCGTCCACCAACTGCCGTCCAGTGTCGAGTTTGAGGTTGTTCTGTCTCGCCTGAGGCCTGTGTTCCTTCCTGGTTGATATATTGAGAA
This sequence comes from Mycena metata, assembly GCA_029378385.1. NCBI lineage: Eukaryota > Fungi > Basidiomycota > Agaricomycetes > Agaricales > Mycenaceae > Mycena > Mycena metata. The sequence goes on from JARKIB010000226.1 coordinate 3,546, forward strand.
GACAGAATGTTATGAGTGCTTTCTGAGTGGTTAATAAGTATATAACAAAGACCTGTCCACCAACTCCCCGTCCACCAACCTCTGTCTGGTGTCGAAGTTTGAGGTCACCCTGCCTTGCCTGGGCCCTGTAAACACAGAAAACAGACTTAGGATGATTGAATGGGCAGGTTGAAGCCTTTTTTCAACTAGTTCACCAATGTTTTAGCCAGATGACATTTTGACCCTAAGGCTAGTCCATAGTACTTTATGGTTTATGCTCGAAAACATGATTTAGCCAAAAGTTTATTGAAACAGATGAAATACAGCGTATTTGGGTGCAGATATTTGATGTGAACTAGCATATCCTCTACAGTTCACAAACTACGACCTCCTTGAGGCTCAATTCATGAAACAACCAAAATCAAAATATTTCCAATTTCGAGTATCATATGATATTATTGCCAGTATTTTGGGTTCAAATCATTGTTATAGCCTATCTCAATGAACAAGAACCCATTAGCAATCACTCAAGCACATCTGATATAATGAACATGGTAAATAATGATGTAACATAAGATCACTCCAAATCACTAGGTATGGGGTTACCTGAATGCCACCTAACACCCTTTCCAGTTCAGATAAGTAGTTTCACTTCCACTGAAATGGTTTAGAGCTTTGTATATCATAGGAGAACACATATCAAACCCAAACACCTCTTCATCAATATATTCAAGATGTGCTTTTCCTTCTCAATAAGCTATTAACTGTGACCTAAAATCTGTGTTGGTAGCATAATGGCAACTTAAAGGACACTCAAAAGTCGCTCTGACTGCCCTTTGGCCAAGGTACTTTACCAAGGCACACCTAATCAATTTTCGCTATTTTCACCCTATCAGTTCAATGCAATAGACTTCAATGCACTCTGAATGGCTTTGTATAGCCTGAGAAAACATAAACACACAATTAGATCGTTCTAAACAGTTTAATTTGGGGCCAGATAAGCAAACCTTCCTATTTGGGTTGTGAGGTGTTAGTGTCCCGAAAAGGAAGCCTGTCAATCAAAGCTCTGATTTCTTTTATCCTGAGGTGCAATCAACTTGATAGACCTTATTCAAGCGTAATATATGGTCTTACGACTCTAATTTACTGCTAAGAACGTGTAATGAACGCGGTCTATCAACTTCTTGTTGAGTCCACCAACTTCTCGGTTGGTCCACCAACTTCTTTGACCGAGAAGTTGGTGGACGCAACAAGAAGTTAGTGGCACCCATCCCACTGACTTCCTTGCAAGCTTACTAGCACCCAGAAAATGAGAAGGCTAGGCTGTGTTAAAAAATTGACACCCAACACACCCTTGCAAAGGGGAAGGTCAAGGAAATGTGTGCCCCAAGACTGTTATTTGCTTGAATGTCCACCAACTCCTTGCATAAAATCGTTCCAAATCTGCTGAAAGTTGGTAATTATATTGCTATACCTCAACCATGGCCTTATGTATTGTGATTCTCATCGAATATCTGGAAGTACAGCAATATCTTGCGTGTTGAGCGTATTTTGATGCGCCATCAAAAGATCAAAACCACTATAACTTTACGAGTATTGAGGCGCATCACATTTCGCTTGCACATCTGTGTTCGTAGAATCAATACGAAGCTTTTTCATTTTTTGATGCCCATCGTTGATCGCGACGTCGGGACAACGTTCGGGGGGTCGCAGCGGTGCTCGGGACATTTTTTTGATGGGGGTGATGTCGGGGACACTGTTGAGTATCGGTGTGATGGGCGGCAGGTGTTGTTGATGCGATTACGGTGTTGTGATGGGTGACAGTGATGCCAGCGACCACCGACGACGACAATCGTGACAGCGACGGCGGCGGTGATGGTCAAGGAGTGTCGGGAGAGACAGTGGGGCACTCAATAAAGTTGGTGGACGGCCTTGGGCACTTACCCTAAGTCCCCCACATAAGGGATATAAGAGATTCCCGTGAAATCGCCTTATCCCCTCTAGTTAGAGCCGGAACACCCCCCCCCTTCCCTCTCTAACTAGAGGGGTTAGGTGGGCACATTAGGTGTAATTCTGGCAGTTGTCGACAAGCAAGAATCCCGCGGTGTCGGGGTCCGCGCCGTGCGCTTTCGTTGCATTTGCCTCTTCATTAGAGAGAGCAATCATGCTACGCCGAGTTGTTTGGGGTGCGGGCATGCTGCCAATGCGGCAGTTGTAATTCATCAGCTCGACGGGAGCGGATGACCCGAAGTAAAGAATCCCGCGCGCCAGTGGCAGTAAATTGGCCGTCTCTGATCGGCAGAAGTTCATGGCGGCAACGGCATGGGTAATGACCTGTTAACATTATAAAACCGGTAAGTTTGGTGAAGGAGGAAGCTAAACCATAACTTACCATTGCTGGTGGGCGAGTTTTCCGTAAGAGTACAACACCGGCCCGTGTACGTGGTCTCCTCATCGCAATATTATTGCAGAGGAAGACGGTAACGGGCTGATGCTTCTGAATCGCGCTGCGGACAAGCGGAATTGTCTCCGCACCAATGTGGTGTCGTTGAAGCTGTGTCTCGGGGTGCTTGGAATTTGGTCCAATCGACACATGGAGGCCGCTCGAGATGTGGACCGCGGACTCGGCCTCGCAAGCCACTTTCTTCCCGATGATTTGCGTCGCAAAAGAGGTGAGAGCGGCGCGGACAGGTTTAATCGTGGTGTAAGGGATGGAGGTTGAATACATGAGGCTTCGATTCGGTGAGTGGGCAGGAATTCTTCCATCCGGACTTGCCATCCATGCTGCGAGGATGTCAGAGACAGAGTTCTCGGACCGCCCGCTGAGAAATCTCGAAACCGTCTGCGCGTGAACGGTACTTCGAGATATGGGCTTGCCCTTGCCGTCTTTGGTTTGGAATAGGTGATACAAAAACGAAGGGAAGGTCCAATTTTGCTCCTTTATGGCATGAAGAACGGCTTCGATTTTTTGGGAAGTCGTACGCGGGGATGCTCTCTTTTGACGCTTTGCAGATGGGCCGGAGATTTCCGAACCCAAAGAGGCAGGAGTATTTTCGTCGACTTCGACATGCTTCCGTTTACGTCGCGGAGAATAGCTGAATGGAGTTTCCGGGGTTCCTACGGAGCTAAATTGAATAGGAGTTGAGTAGAAATGGGTCGGCTGGAGTGTTGCGCCATGAGGAGGTCCAGGTTCGAGGGATAGATGTCGTGGATGGAGGAGTGCCGGCGTGCGGTTTGTAGCGGATGAGAGGGGGTTTCGGCGAGGAGCAGGCGTGTTTGGGACATCCCAGTTGATATTCCAAGAGGTTTGGGCCATGAGGGGGTCTATAACACGCGGGGTGGACGCGACGCGCCAGAGTGCCTTGACGCGCCGTGATGGAGCTGTCAAAGGGATCGTGGGAACGTCCGCTTTGGGTTGACCAAATCCGGAAGGCTCACCTACGGCTTTCAATGTTTCATAGCGCGAGTAAAATCAGACCATATATCAGGTATTTTTTGTCTTTTTTTATTTTTCAGAAAAACTACTCTGATCATTTGGGCTGACTAGGGAGACTAAGTCGTTGTGGGGAGAGGGAGAACTCCTGACTGAAAGGAAGCGACCACAGGTTCGGTTCTGGACCGTGAGGCGAGAGTCCGAGGTTCTTTCCAGGTCCGAAATATAAAGGCATTGAACTGTAAAGCGACTAGTAAAGTTAATCATTCCACGGTGACGCGCGTACGCCCACTTCCGAAAGTCGGTGGAAGTCGTTGGAAGAAAATTGCGGTAATATATATTGCAGACCACGAAAGGAAGAACATCCAAGCCAGAATCCTGCACAGAACTCGAAGGGTGAAAGCTGGCAGGGCGGACGCAACAGATCAAAATACCTAGAGCGGCTTGGTCTCAGTGGCGTAGCGTGCCTACGCAAATTGTGTTTCTTCCGCGTAGGAACCGAAGGACTCCAGGGAGGTTTCAACGAATTTGCTGTCGTGGTTTGATCCTGGTCAAGGTCGTGGTGGGAAGAGAAAGGTAACGCTCTCCGGTTCAAGCACGTACGCGTGATGCACCGCTACCCTTGTCCCCTGAAGTTTTGAACCGAAGAATTCAATAGGCCTAGACGCGTAATCCCCATGAGACTATACTCGCGGGTTAACAAGCAGTTTAGTCTCTTCTGCCTTCAAGCATTCATTTCGAGGCGAAGAAACCTGTACTGTTGACCAGCTTCCGGCGCTTCGGCGAAGCGAAGGTCTGTTCATTGAACCAGCGAGGGTTGCTTTTTAAACGTACAGTGTGGTTGGAGGTTAATGCTTGTTGCGCCTTGTGGTGGGCGATTGAAACTCACCGAGGGGGATTCCAAGCTTGCTCGAGCGAAGAAATTAGCCAGGCTTGAGCTAGCCGATGCGAATTCTGAAAATTTCGATGCATCGTAGCACAGCTCAGAAGGAACATCCGAAGGGCAGTATGCAAACTCGTATTTGATGGTTGAATCTACAGGTCGATGTCAGGGAGAAACGCACCGTTACAAGAGGTGCAACTGAAGAAATTGTTGTCTTGCATACAAGATATTTATGCCGACCACGGAAGCGCTGACGATTTTGCGCGGCGGCATGAGCGAAATCGAGCGCCCTATGAGTACAGGCGCGATTGACGGTGAGGAAAGAGTTCGTGTGACGCAGTAAATTCACTGGACTCCATTGTAGCAACCAGCAGCTCGATGTATGAGCTCAAAGGGCTTTGACGAATTCGCTCTCGTGGTGCGCTGGTGTCAAAGAGCAGACACTGGGTGACAGCTCTCCCGGCCGAGTACTTGCTACGCACCCCCAAGTCGAAGGTCGCGACGCCAAGGCCAGATTCCAGCTCTTGAAGCACTTCCTCAATTCCGCAGTTGTCGGTAAGGGCTTGCTGCTTGAGTGCCTCGCAATGCGAAGGGAAAATCCACACTCGGATACTGCGACCTATTTTTGTCTGGGCCTAGAATTGAGGTGCGATGCGGGATTGCCAGGGAGGAAGCAGAGTAGTGTGAGATATTGCTCAAGGGCGGAAGTATTTCAAGGTTTGAGCGTCGATGCGGGGTGCGGGGACTTTTTTTTTTTGGCGGACTGAGACTGAGTGTCAAAGGACGAGTGGTAGTAGCCTGCATATGGAATGCGATTGTTGGTGCCTGAGATTAATTTGAGCGCCTGAGACGAACCACCAGGGGGCAGAACGAGTTGTCGAATATCGGCGGGATCGCAGCTGGTGAATAAGATTATCGGCGGATTGAGATACAAAGGATGGAGTACCGAGAGAATAAGCACGTCTTCGAGCCCAGAAAGAGGTCCGTTACAATCCGCTTGTGAGCGCAGGCGGACTTTGCCCAGCATTGCATCTTGAGAAAATACCGATTTTGGCCATGGCCAGGTAAGAGAACTCGAGTGGTAGGGAATTCTGAGTCAAGGAGGGTGGTGGACGATTATTGCTGGTGACGTGCAGTTACGACTTTGTATAGAGGCTCCGAAGTCGCGTGACGCGCGAAGAGTGGGTTCGTGCCTGCCCAAAACACGGAACAGCGAAAAGATTGCATATGGCCGGATTCCAACGACCGAGGGAGGACTACCTATCCTCCTGGATAGCGAGCCCCCTGTTTGAAGTCGTGGGTGGACCGAAGTCGAAGTTACCGGTGTGTGCGGAGGGATAATTCTAAATCCCGGGCCCAACGTGTGGGCGCACAATATTGTTTTGAATTTGTTTTCGGGTTTCTGTACCATGTAGGCCCCACGCTTGAGCATATGTGTGGGACCAGAGCGGGAAATTTCGAGTGCGCAGTTTCGACGGAATCGCACCGGATTGAGAGATAGGGTGGAGGATATCGAGGAGAAAATTGCGACTACCAAGTCTGAAGTCATTGAGTGATGGCGGAAGCACCGGATTATTCGAAGGCCACATGTCGCAGGGGACTAGAGAAAGAACAGCCGAAGACTGGAAATTCAGAACCCGAGAGAACATCCAAGGCAAGCTCCAGCCCCCAAGATCCAAGACTTGAAGCGGCCGGGCCCAGTAGCTAGTGAGTAAATTAAAGCCAGACACAGGTATGTGCGGCTCTGGAGCCCAAGTTTGATGAATTCGCCGCTGTCGTGGTTTGGTCGTGGTGGCGAGAGGAAAGAAAAGCGACGCTCCCGGCCCGGGCACGTGCTACACCGCCACCCCCTCTTCGCTCACCGCAGCCTCAGCCTCCTTCGCGATCGCGGCGCTGAATAGTCTGCAGAAGACCATCAACAACGCGGAATCGAGAGTATTTTTTCTGCGCAGAAATATCTCCCTCTGCCGCGTTTTAAGTTGTCTCCTTGTTCCTCTCCCTCTTGTAACAGAACCAGGTGGGTGGGTATCAACGGTATAATAGCATCCGCCTGCTAGCTAGGTACACATGAGACGAGACGAGAAAGTGCAGTGCGATGTGGTGCGAATGCGATGTGAATGCGATGTAAGTACGAGGTACGAGGTATGATGAGGTATGTAAAGAAATAAAGGAAAACGAAAGCGATGAATGAATGAACTTAATGTCTGAGCTCTATACCTGCTCCCCGTGCCCTTCTCGGCTTTTCAAAAGCAATAACTCCACCAAAACTCGAACCCATACCGGCACCCAACCCTAAAACCCCCGCCCCGCCCCGATATCCAACGACTCGTACTTCGCATGCTGCCCCCCGGCCCCTCGCTCATCGCCCTCCTCGACCCCGCCGTACCCATACGAATACCCGTCCCCCTCCTCCTCCCCGTCCTCGTGCGGCCGCGGGCCGGCGAGGTTGAGGTCCGAGGCGGAGGCGGCGGGTGTGGGGTTGGGGGAGAAGGGGTTTGGTGGCATTTGGGCGCTGTGAGGAAGGGTTAGTAAGGCGCTGTGAGGAAGGGTTAGTAAGGAATGATATCGAGAAAGGGACAGAGGGGAGGACGAGGAAAAATAAGTAAGATACACGGCATTCCCCGGCTCAATGCAAAGAGGGAATGATATGAAGGAAGGAGGGATTGTGTGAAGAAGGGAAGGGATAAACGAAGAGAGGAATGGATTTCGAGTCAAAAAAAAAATAAAGAGTGCGAGGAAGGGAGAAAACCATCGCAAGGAATGCGAGAAAGAAAGGGGAAAGGAAGGAAGGAAGGGAAGGCGGGAATGATACGAAGGGAAGGAAGGAATGACGCATAGGAATGTTGCGAGGGGAAGGATGGAATGATACGGTGTGGAGGACGGAATGAATAATGCGGAGTGAAGCAACGAAGCCACAAGACAACGTGCCACCTCAGTGCGCAGCCCTCAATACGAGTAGGGTTGAACGAAGGCGGCCAGCGCGCGCGCGACCAAGCCGCACGCGCCGGCGCGCAACGCAAAGAGGCCCGCGGGCGCACAACACGCGCAACCAACCCGCGCAAACAAAGCAAACAAAGAAAAAACACTCACTACCCCCCAGCTCCACCACTCCCACTCCCCAACCCACTCAACCTACTCCCAGTCCCCCGCGTATGCGTCTGCGTGCGCGGACCGGTGTTGCCCGAGTTGTTGGCGATCATGTGCGCGGCGGCATCGGCGCCGTATTGGTCTGCTAGTTGGCTGCGGTGTGGTTAGCATTCGATTTTGAGTGATAAGGAGGAAGGAGAAGGGAGAATAAATCGAAAGTAGAAGGATCGAGGGTTAGAAGGGGAAAGTAGTAAGAGGAATACGAGGGAGGAATACGAGGGCGGGAAGACACGCTCACGCGCGCGCCAGTCTCGGTGCCGTTCCTACGAACGCCAACCAGCCAACCACCAACACTGTGTACAACTCCACGGCGCGCACGCAAGAACACGGTCCGCGACACCACCAACGCCGTCTCCGCGTCCTCTCCCTCGCTTTAAAACGACGCAAACAACGCACCCTCCGCACCCCAGTCCCCCTCGAAGGGTGAGGGAGAGGAGCGGAAGGGGGCGGAAAGGAAAGGCCGAATGAGAATAAAGTGAAAAAAGGAAGGAATGAAAGGAGGGAGAAGAAGGCAGGGCGCCCAGAACGCCGGAAGAAGCAAAACGTGGGGCTGTGCGCATCCGCGACACAAACCACGCCTCCACAAAAACAAACACCCTCCGCCAAAATAAAACGAAGAAAAGATGAAGTATAACAAGGACGAACGCGCACCTCGCATACTGCTCCATAATGACCGCCATCGCCTCGCGACTCAGCCTGTACGCCTTGGGCATCATGCCCTTGCCGAATCGGTAGGTGACGTGGTTGGAGCAGAGGAGGCCGGCGGCCATTATTGCTGTGGGGTTGATTAGTACGAGGTAGAAGCGAAGGGAAGGGAGGGAAGGAACGCCGGAAGAAAGAGAGACAAAAGGAACGCCAAAAGGGGGGTAACAGGCCCGAAGAAAGAAGAAGCAACGGAAGAAAAAACAGGAAGCAAGGGAAGACAGAAGACGCAACGCCCCGAAGAACGAAGGAGTAAATCACGCACCAATATGCACCGGCACCAACCCAAACCTAACAATATACCACCCCGTCAACGCCTTCTCCTGAAGCTTTCCGCGAATAACACGTCGCGCTAACCGTCGCCTCCACGAACGGACTACAGTACCCGCAGCATCCGAGCACAGATTGGGATGCTGAGGCGGCCGGCGGCGCCGAGCTCCTGGGACCACTGCTGGTCGACCTTGGCCTCGAGGTTGAGGGTGCGGTGCTTGTAGGTGATGTACCCCGGGATGACGAGGAGACCGAAGGCGATCGAGAGGAGGAAGGTGTACATCGCGAGGAAGGGGCGGTTGTTCAGCAGGATGCCAGCGGGCTTATCACAGTGACGAATAAAGCGAATGCGGCGGTGAGCGTGCTGAGGGCGAGCTCGGAAGTGTTGCCGACGAGGAGGATGCGCGCGTTCTCGAGCCGCGAGCGTGTGGAATACGAGCGCAAGCAGGGGGTAGGAGGAGGGGGCAACGTTGGCGACGAACAGGATAATCTTAAAGGGCGTCCAGCGGGCTTTTGAGCTTCATGGTGGCAGGAACTTAAAGCAAGCGCAACGTGTGCCCGGCGATCAATTCGTCACTTCGGGCATCATCGCGTTTTCAACCCAACCTCTGCCCCGCACAATTCACTCCTAGCCGTAAGGGGAAAGACAGGATGGTAAGATAGCGGCTCCTCTCTCAGCTTCGACCAAGGATACTCGTCGTTGGCACTGTGGAAAGGTGGCAGCTCTCCGGGCCGGGTACCGCCACCCCCTTTGATCCGGTAAAAGGGAAACCTTGAGGGAAACGGGTCAGTTACATTAGCGATCTTTCAAGCTCAAGTTGTGGGGAACTCGTCGGATAAGTAATTTTCCCCACGCCGCCGAGCGATGTAGGCCCTCTGGTGCTAACAATATTTCGGTCCATGGATTTATTTCAACCATTGACCTACACCAGGTTGAATTTCTCTTGAGAGTTAGTTTGGAGGCCAAGCAAGTTCATACGTGGTAAAATGTACAACATGCTTCAACCGCAATATTGACGTAAGCGCTACAGTTGGAAAATAAAAATCTAACACAGCACAGATGTCCAAATCCAGTTGCGAGCGATAGTGAATTCGAATAAGGAACGGTGAAATGGGTTCGGTATCGACATCCTCGCTTTCCGTGACTAAACCTCGTTGGAAACCCCCGATAATGCGATGAATGAAGCCGATACCAGTTCCAAGGACACCAGACTCCGCTGGATTTGGGTCCTGGTCCACACCGTGAGCCGGCTGCTGACGAGCTTCGGCCGCTGAGAATATTTTGTAAGCGCATGCACACACACACTTGTCCTTCGTTCAGCTTACTGTTTTGCTCGCGTGGCTCAGTGAAAACACTGAGTAGTCCCTCATCCTTCTTTGCATAAGAGTTCTCGGTTAATTTGTCGCCTACCTAATGATTAGCATTGTTGACAGGCGGAATCGTGTTTCGTACCATCCTGCTCCACTTCTACTGAACTCTGCGCGTCCCCCCCCTCATCATCGGTCTCTCCTTCGTCGGTGCCATTGTCCGACCAATCTTCCTCCACTGTAGATATCAGAGATCGGATGCAATAAAACTTTTGGCTGCAACGGGCGACTCACCATGGGCGAAGGGAGAATCCACTTCCTGAGAAAGTTTATAAAGCGGCTCTCCGAGATGTTGAGCAAGGTCCTGACTGTCAGGATCAAATCCCTTTGCTTGGTGGAATTGACGAAGGCCAGCGTAGACACTCGTGTCCCACGAGAATCCCTCAATTGTTGTAGTCAGTTGAAAAGAGGGGAACCCGAGCTGTGTCGCCTCCTCTGTGGTGAGACGGTCAAGGCCTGAAGGGTCGAGAGACCAATAGGCCGGGCACTCGGGCCACCTAAAGGACGACGGTCCAGTTTGAAAGTTGATTGTCGGACAGAGGAAGAGGTAACCGGGTGGAGGGTCCTCCTTCGTCTTGCCAATTGTGATTTGGAATTTGACCCGGTGCACGAGAACTGTTTGAAAGGGCATTTAATATATGATTCCAATGGCAAAACACAAGGCACACCATAATCTCGAAACTGGATGTGATTTGAAGACGACTGAAGATGTGATTTGCTTGTGTGAGCCAGGTGGTCCAGTAATCAACTGGGAAATCCAGAGTATGTGCAAGTACACGGTTACACACATCCTTGGTGTCGAAACTACGACATTGACATGAGACAATTAGTTCACGGCATTGGTGAAAGAACTTATCCATACCGGGTCCAACCATTCTCCATGCGCAGTCCATTCAACCTTTCTTCCCCAAGGCGCCAAACCCAACCAGAGAATTTTGCCCCTGGGAGGTATGCAATCTCAGCACCTTCCTCAAGCTGGCCGTTTGGGGGAAAGAGGAAGAGAGCTCGGGAAGAAATCGTCGCGGAGCCGGAAACGGAGACGGATCGATGTTGGCATAGAGTGAACGCGCATATACGGTGATATTCCTCAAGCGTCAGAGAATGAATAGCCGCGGCCTCCTGGCTTGTTGGATCCAAAGAAGGATTGATGGGTGGGTAATATTCCTTAGGGAAAGGAACAAAAAACAATTCACTGCCCTCATTCTTGCCATCCGGCTGAGGGCCGAAGTCTGCACAGAGCCGGCCATTCGAACGGCGTATCCACAACGTGGAGTGGATCTCCGAATACTCCTTGCTCTTGTTTCCCACATAATCGCGAGCCTGCTAAGACCGTATGACCGAGTTAGTGATAATAAAGCACAAAGTACGGTTTAACTCAGTTACCAGCCACTCGGTGACCTTGTAGAAAGGGAAGAGATAAATTTTGAACATAAAAATGAGATGGAAATACACACATAGCATGCGTAGATGTAAACGGTCATAATGGGCGATGCTGAGGCCAAGATTTGCCGAAATGGTATCAAGTCTGGATCATCTGTGAACCTCGAGCATAATGATTGAAAGCGAAAGTCGCACCGCCGTGAAATATTGTCGCATACATGGCATCTGATCTAGCGGTCCCATACATTTGAAGAATATTCGGGTGGCTTGGGGTGAACTTCAGCCCGCCACACAGGTAAAACGGACCACGACTTACCGAAGAGACATATAAATCTTGACATCGCGCCGCCATGGCTACGACGTCGAGGTTAAACACTATAGCTATATGAAACGGAATAGAATCGACACACTTCCTCAGCACCATCGCCTTCGTACATGGTGACGGTCAAGTCTGTATTTCGACCGTCGATCTTGGCAGAGTACACCCGCCGAACACAGCGGCGTTCACGTCCAAGCCGGCGGTCGATAATCCCGGACTTTTCGTTCACCGTTAGTTCCTGTTGAAGGTCAATATCCCCCATCGAAATCATGCGAAAGTCTACCTTATATCTTACAGCCAACGACAGTACCGAAGGCGCGCGCAATTCTTTTCCTCTTTGGGACATTTTCAAAGAATTGCCCATAACTCCGTCAATTCTCAACGGATTTGGATGAAACCTAGCTAGATTTGCTAGGCTAATCCATGTGGGATTAGTGATACAAAAACACTTTGTAAAATATTTTATATTGGGTGATCTGGGATTTTGGTCTGTTTTGGGGTTGGATGTGGTCCAGCAAGCTCAGAACTTGTTCAAACAGTCTGGTTTTGTCGGATGAAAGATTTACATGGATTTGGAAAGATGTGATAGAGCCAGAATTGCATAAATTCCATCGGTGGATTCAACTCTCACAATCTTTCTCAATCAACTTGTATTGCCCATTGTCTGAAGTGATCACAAGCACTACAGATTAAATGATATAAAATTTCGACTCTATGACATCTTTAAGAATGTATACAAGTCCTCCATTGCAAAAAAGCAGGTTGGCTACATACACTCTGACCATGCTGGAGTGGATTCATCCCCAAAACAGACCAAAGTTCTAGATTACCCAATATAAGATATTTTAACGGGTTTGCCTCTATCACTAATTCCGCATGAATTAGTCTAGCAAATCTAGCTAGGTTTCATCTAAATCCATTAAGAATTGACAGTGTTATGGTGAATTCTTTGAAAATGTCCCAAACAGGATTTTTTTTGCGCGCGCCTTCGGTACTGTCGTTGGCTGTAATATCATCAGGACAGGAGCTTACATTACATACCTGGAGGTCCGACCGGCGCCAGATGATAATGGTTCGTGGTGTTGTTGTTGTTGTTGAATGTGCCTCCGCCGATGGTGAAGTGCTGCGAGCCAGCAAACATACCGCCGCCAAACCTGGAGTGGGGGGCGTAAGCCACGAGGCACCGTGCAGCGCAGATCGCGGAACGGCCTCACGACGTGGATATGGGCTCTTCCTGACTCGAGGGAGGGACGCACTCGTCGTCTGAATAGGTCTCGGTGTTCATGCAGGCGAGGGGTGATGGTGGTAGAGAGTTAGTGTTGCCGCGGCTCGGCTCAGCTCGGCTAGCCGTGAGAGCCGAGCCAAAAATAAGCCAGCCGCAGCCAGCCGATTGATGGGCGGCTCTAGCGGCTCGGCTCAGGCTTCAGCCGGCTTTTTTGATGGCTTAGCCGCAGCTCTATTCGGCTTACAGTCATAAATAGAACGCACGCCGTGGGGCCCTTGGCTTTGCTGTATATAGTGACTCTTGGTCCATACACCTCACCGACCATCTGTACACTGTATCTAAGCTTTACCAACTCCCTCTGGCCTCTATAGCCTCTCAAAATTTATCCAAAATTTATCTGATGCATCATCATGACAGCGTCAAATCATTTTTTTGGCGTCACCCGGTATTGAATCTGGCTTGTTGTAGCCTGGGATAGGTTTAAGATATGCTCTGGTGCGCATGAATGAGTTGGGAAGTAGTAGGGAGGCGGAGGAAGTATACAGCGAAAATGGGCCTGGAGCCGCGGTTAAGCTGCGGCTTAGCCGTAGCCGTGGGAGCCAGCCAACTATAATTGGCTCGGCTCGGCTGGAGACGTGATGGCTTGCGGAGCCATCAAAAGCCGAGCCGAGCTAGCCATAGCCGAGCCGCGGCAACACTATAGAGAGTAAAGAGAGGGTAAGCACTGGGAACAGCTTCGAGCGCTTATAAGCAGCTAAAATAAGACACCAGCTGTTGAGCTTCGACTTTGGTCCTCACGGCATCGCCACAAGGCGGTGAGCAAACGGCTCGAATGAACGCGTTGTCAGCGTTGGACAGGGTGCTTGGATCTGCTTTTGCGTTTCTGTGCTTCGTAGGGCCACACGGAGGTGTTTCCATCGATGCGGAGGTTCGAATATGAGTCAATGCGAACAGGTGGGAGAGTGAAGAGATGCTAGTGAGGTGCAGTAGCAGACGTGAGGTGCAGTCACGCGGCAGGCCATTTGAACAGTTATATGAGGGAGTTGCTTTCCGTTTGAGTGGGACCGGGGTATATGTAGGATGGGGGCGGGACGAACTAGGTGAAGTTGCGCCGTATCAAAAATATCGCGCAACAACATTGGTGGCGGGTTGGGCAAGGCAACAAACATGTCGCGAGAGGAGAGAGCAAGCACCGAGGTTATAAGGTCCGCGGCCGGTTAATTACAGTTTGCGCTCTGATCTTGTGTAGCACACATCTTGCACTAGTGGGGAAATAACTTCAACGATTTTTCGGCTAGGCGCCTCTGAGTGAGTAAAATGGAGTTGAAAGTTGGCGGTGGGAGGTGGACGATTATATTGCTGGTGAAGGTCATATGTCAGAGATCGGTGCACCATCTTCCGGGATAGCGACCTTAAGTCCGAAGTCGGATGCCGTCCGGCGTAGGGTTTGAGCTGCAGAGAGCGGACTCCGGCGTTTAGGGATCTGCTTTTGTTTGAGTTTCTGTCGAGCGCACACTTAATTTGTTTTGTGCTCGGAACTGCGCCAGCGAGAGGAGCGGTAGGTGTAGAGGATTCGCAGTGGGGAGGCCGTTGGCAAGTAAAAATCACCAGAGGCAAAGCAGAACCAAGAGATCCACAGTGTGGGGCAGATGCAAATTTACGAGGGGAGAAATAATCGAGGCTCATGGTAGTAGAAGGCGGTTGGGAGTCGGAATCGACAGTCTGCGGTGGCTCCGTTTGTTCAGATGAGGACGAACCAACACCTCTTGGCCAGTGTCATGCGTCCGCCTCTGTTAGAAGACCGGGAACGGTGGGATTGCACGTCCTGCCGGTTCTACTCGGGATGAGGTGGGTTTTTTTTTTTTTTCGAATCCGCATGTGGAAGAACGCCCTATCGATTCCATCATAGGCATCTACCTCTGTTGAGTCATAGACAACACTCATTTCCTCGTGAAAGGGGTTACCGTTCGGCCAGGTCTCATCGGTATAATTTTTAGCGTACACGCACGAACCTCTACAGATTCGATTTTCGCAAAAGATGGACTATTCTGAGGGTAAGTAATTATCGAGTTCAAAACACAGCGACACCTTATAGCGAGTGGTGCACATCTCCGATCCGTTATCGATCTTGTGAGTTCGGCGTTCATCTTCGACAGAGTCAATTTTCTTTTTTTTGGGACTGCATGTGGATGATGAATGAAGCGATTGGAAGTATAATCGACCACCGTAAGGACCCCGGGAGTATTTCACAGCCAAGTCGGGAGAGAATCACGTCAAGATTTGCCAAAGGACATTTTTACCTCCTCGTCCTTGGCAAGTACCCAATAGCCTACCTAATTTTCAGCTAAAAAAACTGTTTACGACCACATTTGGTTCCGATTCAAGGTAAAAGGACTCCGAGCGAGTTCGGTGTAAAATCATTTTTTCTTTCTTTTTCTGCAAACTATGGAATTTGATGGCCGCCTCGGCTGCCTTGCCATGGCTTCACTTCGAGCCCAGACATCCTGCTACGCTACAGCCCGCAAGGATGTATAGCAAGGATTTTCACAGCTGTGGAGCTCCATTGACTTGGAATTCAAGATCGGCCGCGGCCGTCGGAACATTCCTGATAGGGCGCCTATTTCGAAAGGTAGGTAGGTAGTAGTCTCTCGTAGACAGACGCTACAAAAACTTGCTCGTACCTCGCAATTTGTAGTCTGTTGATTAGCGGCATCAGTTGATCGCTACACCGCTTATTACCAATTTTCGCGTGATGTCACATCGTGACAAGTGCCAGCGACGCGTCTTCTCGACCTTCCGCTACATCCCACCACTTGTTTTCTCACTTCCGACGTGTAGAACCTCGCACAAATCTGCACTTCTCGACAAAATGAGTGATAATATCCCCCAGCCACCTCCTAAACGGAAATACACCAAAACGCCAGCACCGCTAGCCATCCCCAGTCTCGAATCCATCCGCGCACGAGGCTCCGGCTCTTCCTCCAACACTCCCATTACTGCATCACCTTCTTCTGCTTCAACTTCTTCGACTCAGGTCTCTCTTCGAGCTGCTAAACGCAATAACTTGCAAAAAATGGATGATGTGCTGCGGACTTGGGGATTTCGCAGTTTGGGGGAGTTTTTGACCACTCTCTTCCACCCCCGAGTCCGTGGAGAGAAAGACTATCGAACCACGCGGCATAGGCATGCTGTGGCTGCGTTCCTGCAGGGTGAAACCAAGATCGCGATGGCAGATGTTATCCCACTGATCTACACTCATCACAAAAGTCGGCCGAGAAAAATCAATATCGCGGACCGAAGCGCTGCATTCTCACCGTATAAGCCCCTTTCCGAGATTCGTTGCGCTGCACCCTGCCTCTCTGCATGGGCAACTCGAACTGTTGGCGATGCGGCATACTCTCGGGTCGGTAAGATGGCGCGGAAACCGAAAGATGGCAGTCGGAATCGCCGCCACCTGCGAGCCTCGACGAATGGTCGAACTCCGAGTACACAGGTGGTAGAGTGGGAGGATGTGGAGTTCACGATAGACGAACTCGCTCGCCAGTACAAAACTGAAGACGAGTTCCTTTGGTGGTTGACTGAGTGTATGGCGGGATCAAGAAAGAACGGCAATATGGGCGATATACTGTCCAAAAATTAGGGTGATTTTCACAACTTTTGACTGCCAACTTACATCCTCTGAGTTCACATCCTTACGGTATGGGTTGCATGTCACTTTCGGCATTGAATAAGTGGTCGCAACTTGACTTGCCAAGTTGACATCATTTCTTCTTGGTCACATCTCTGTCTTGCGGGCGGCGGAACTTCGGCCAACACCTCGGTCCCGGAGTTCGCCGGGAATGGGTGTTCAAAATTACTGAGTCCCTGAACTTTGAGATCTACTAAATTGGGGAAAATCTGACTGTTTCTTCAGATGGTGAGATCTTGAGAACCTGTGCTTCTGGCCATCCATTGCCAACAATCACTGGTGCCCTAATCAATTGAACATCTCACTTTGATGCAAATTGTGGGGATTGAAAGCTTGGGGTGGGCGTAAAGTTTACGTAGATTGTTGCCGATCTTGTTAGACTCGTTCAGTCGTGGCTATCTGCAAAAAAAATCCAGGAGGCTCAGAGGAATTGCCTAAATGTTCTTCAGTTGATGAGAGATACTTCTGTGCCATGAAACTGACGAACTGTAGGCTGTGATCAAAGTCCACTCTATGAAATCACTCGGGACACGGCGGCCATCAAAGGGATCAGATGCACGCCTCGCAACCAATTTGTTTCAAGTTGCAAACCCAGCACATATAGTTGAAACCCATCATTACCTTGGGATGTAACCCGTTTCGGAGTAAAGTTGCAACCACACACAGAAAAGTTGCAACCGTTACCGAAAAGGGTGAAGATGTGTACCAAAAACCCTGTTTCCATCTGGATGCCCCCAAAAATAATATTTGGACAGTATATGTGCCATACGGCAAGGTCGTTGTGAAGAAGACACGGCCACATCCAGTTGTATGTTTGCATTCTTTTTCGAATGCTCTTCTACAACGTTAAACTCTTTCAGATTCAAGTTGGTGCTATCAGTTCGTTCATTACCGCGCGCAATCAATATGCAAGCGGAGATTTGGGTCTTTCTATCGGCCTCTGGCTTTTCGCAACCCAAGCGCACATTGACGTGAAGCGCGTGATGTGCCGCTTCGGCTATAGCGTCAGCAGTAGCACAGCTCACCGCGCGCTGAACACCTTGACGGACTCGGGCTTTGATAGCTTGAGATCCCAAGTCCAGGACGCAACACGGCGCACCGAGGTGGAATGGGGCAAAATATCGGATAATATCCAACGTTATGACCGCGTTCACGAGCACGGCATTGGGCGCGAGAACGAACTCAAGGTGGGAACCGCCTGTACCGCCTTCCGCCTCGACGACTGCAAACCCGGTGCATTCCGTGCGGACGATCACATCAAGCGTGTTATTCAAAACGACCGTAAAGATATGACCACCGAAAGCCTCATGGCCGATATTAATTGGGACCACATTGATTCTATAACCGAACTTCACTACGTTCGAGTTCTTGCCGAATTCATTCCCCATCTGAAGCATCTTTCCCCCGAGATCTCTGCACGCTTTCGCATGAGTCTCGCACTTCACCGTCTTCCTCCTAACAAAACAATCTTGCAACCTTTGGGTACCAACGGCGAGCGCCAGATCGAAAATAAAGGTTACCAGAACGGATTCTTCGACTTTGACCAACAGATGGGCATAGAACCCGACAAATCGGACAATCTTTTGTCTTGGAATCGCGGTGATGGCGCTGCCCATGCTACGCTCATGCGGCTCAAGAAAATACAGGTCACCACTCCGAACATATATAAATCCTTTCGAAACGCAGTCAGCACGCCCGAGATATGGCATACGAAGGCAACGAAGCTGAACTCCGTGGCTTCTAACCATTATGGTCCCGCCGCCTCCCCCGATCCATCATCCCTCTCCCGTAGTTCGAATGCTGCAAATATGAAGCGGCCATCGGACCTCAAGAAATGCGATTTTTATCCCACAAGTCGCAGTATGACGTTAATATGGGAAGCACAAGTTCTTGACTGTTGGAGGCATGTAATTTTCATCGTCGCTATTGATTGCAGATAAACTAACAGTTGTTACGACAGACTTATTCTCGGATGCGACGTAGACCTCCTCCAACATTTCGATGAAATCGTCGTGGAAGATGTGCTACCAAGTTTCGAAGACCTACTCGAGCACGCACACATGCTTCATCAGCGTTATGCGAGCCAGGCAGCGTACGAGCGGTCGCTGGATAGATTTGAACACGATGAGGCAGCGCCGAGCGAAAAGTTTCCGCAGGGCACCGCATGGACTGCACCGTGTGCACCGGAAGCGCCCCTGGCTGAACCAGATGAGGATGCAGAGATGCCAGGGCTCGCAGATGTATGGCGTTCAAAGTGCACATTTAATAAAAATCACTCTTTTTCGACTTTTTGCAACTTTTATCCCTCTTTTGACTCTAAATGTGCATATCTCCCTCTCTGAGTAGTGCTGAGTGATGTGAAAGAGGGAGATGAAATTTCGCACCTTTTATCTCTCCCTACTTTCGGATGTGCTTGGCATCCCGATACTTTTTCACACGGAACTTCATCCCGATACTTTCTGAACCGAAATTTTATCCCGATACTTTTTGAACACTAAATTTTTTTATCCCTCTCCTTTGCCAGGGTTGAATGATTATACATCCCGATATTTTCTGACCTTCCTTCTCTTTCTCGTTCGTGGTTTGGACGCGCATTGTCACAATCACGTGCAGAGTGACTCGGGCCGCCATCCGAAGCAGAATTCGAACTAAGCAACAAGATTAAATTCGATCTAGCGTATCATAAAGGGTGGTAGGCGTGTTATCGGCCATTTCCGCTGGTGACTCAGCTGCATCGAGGATCTCGCACCGCAGGGCTTGACTTCAAGCCCATGCTCCTCCTCTGCACGTGATTGTGACATGTTGTGACGTTGCGCGTCCAAACCACGAACGAGAAAGAGAAAGAAGGTCAGAAAATATCGGGATGTATAATCATTCAACCCTGGCAAAGGAGAGGGATAAAAAAATTTAGTGTTCAAAAAGTATCGGGATAAAATTTCGGTTCAGAAAGTATCGGGATGAAGTTCCGTGTGAAAAAGTATCGGGATGCCAAGCACATCCGAAAGTAGGGAGAGATAAAAGGTGCGAAATTTCATCTCCCTCTTTCACATCACTCAGCACTACTCAGAGAGGGAGATATGCACATTTAGAGTCAAAAGAGGGATAAAAGTTGCAAAAAGTCGAAAAAGAGTGATTTTTATTAAATGTGCACTTTGAACGCCATACAGATGTTGCAGAAATCCCCACCACTCGTGATTTACCTCCACCACCCTCTACCTCGAGCAAAAAACCTTCTACTGGACCGCAAACACACAAAGAACCCCCCGGTTTTGACGGTGACCGAGTTCTCAGCAACTCGATTCTTTTCCTTCGAGAATTTGGGTGGTGGATTGAAATGAACTACGCAATTCCCGAGGGTGACGTTGGAAGGTTGTTAGAAATACTGAAGGTTACTCCAATTTTGCGAGCGGTGAACCACTCTGATATCACCCCAGATATTTATCTTTACATTCGCGGGAACAGCAAACCAGAATTACGTCGGATATATGTTGGACCTGTACATGCTCCTTCGGTTCGAATGCTCCCCGGACCTCCGAGATGGATTGCTCAGTAAACTGGTCTTCAACCTTCAGGGCGAAGCGGGCAACTTCGTGGAAGCCGACATCACGCAGGAGTGGTTCAACCGTTGGCTCGAGGACATTGCGGGTAGACGTGGAGGTGATTTTGATGAGCAGTTTTACCGCAGAACTGTAGCACCGAACGTGCTGCACTTTCTCAAGATGAAGGAGGATATGGAGTCCGCGTTCGCGTTGAAGCGTCGAGGCAAGGCCCACACATCCCCCCATCTCCGCGACGAGACCCAAATGCTCCTTCGTCTTTACAAGGATGAAGAACTTCACAAATTCCGTTCTGGTCGCAGCATGGGGCATGCTGCGGTGAATTGCTTCGACCGCGGTTACGAGCGGCTCGACGGGGGGAAGATGAACGAGTACATTGAACGGAGCACAGAATACGCGGTTCTACTCCGCGATATGGAGCTCTTGCGAAGCGGGAACTCCGACACTCCTCAAGCTTCGCCTCACGAACTCCCTCTGGATGCGCGTTCCCAGTCGGCCTCTCCATCTCCCTCTTTTATTGATTCCACTCCTTCTCTCCCCTCCAACCATCTGGTCGTGCCGTCCCAAACCCTCCGCCCAACGTCTCCTAGTTCAGCTCGCAGTACTGGTTCAAATGCTGCCCGGCTAGCAGCCGATTGCGTTGAGGAATGGGATCAAGCAGACCACAGCGACGAGCCACTTTTCAGCGGCTCGGACTTGAATGTTACCGTAGATCCAGAAACCGGCATGCTGTCAGCCGACTGGTACGAACCAGAAGAGTTCGAGCAGTTGTTGGACAACATGTTTGGGCCAGAGGTGGGTCAAGAAGAGTCAGAAGACGAGGGAGAACCGGAGCTCAGTGATACGGAGAGCGAGAGTGAGGGTGAAGAAGTAATGTATTAGACTAATACAGTAGTACGTGACAAAGAACAATTAAAAGAGCACAACATCTATCAACCACGGCGCCGCGACGAAGTGGTTCGATAAGGAGCAGAGTAAGTTCGACTTACTTCAGCCACAGTTTGAAGTTTTGTCGCTGTCTTGGTCGATTTGCGAACACGGCGTTCCTCGTTTGTGACCTCGTCCAAAATTCGCCTCACACGCTTGGGTGGCGGAGGGATCGGGGATGAGCGCGGGTGGTTGTTTGCTTCTTCATCCGAGCTCATTTCCTCGCTCAAACCTTCGTCCTCATCGTCCAAACCTTTGCCCCTATCGTCCGAACCTTCGTCTCCATCATCAGAACCCTCACCCTCATCCTCCGAACCTTCCTCCGAGTCCCACTCCCCAATCTTCCTCCTGCGATTCCGGGTATTTGTACCTTTCTTCCGCCGTGCTGCTTTCTTCTTCTCCTGTGCTTCTTTTCGCTGTAGCTGTATCGTGGTACGAAGCTCGTGCACAAGAGCATACAGGCGCACTTGATAACCGCCGGCAAAGGTCCATAAAGCGACATGTGTTGCAAGATTATCGAAAGATTCGAATGTGAAGAATGAGTCGAGGATGGATTTTAAAATAGAGGAGGGGAAAAAGGCCGATTTTGGACGATTCGCATGCGCCGCCAGTTTGCGCTCGGCACGACGGACTGTTTCTCCGAACTGAACGAGCCTCGGTTCAATTTCTGCGCGCTCTTTCTGCGTCAACTTCAATTTCTTATCGGTCAGAGTTGCATGCTGGTCGGTGGTGGGAGCGGTGAAAGGTGGAAAGTAGACGCCGGGAGGCAGTGGCGGTGCGGGGAAGTCTAGAACGATGTCGTTGCGCGCGGCGCACAGGGAGCACGGGAGGGGACGTTCGGCGGCAATACAGTCAAGGTTGCTGATGTCCATCGGTGGATTTTCAAACACTCGGTTTACAGCGGCGTTGAGACAGATTTTTTCGGTGAGAAACTCGACCTTTGCCTGTTGCAGAGGCTTCGCAGACGCTTTCTTGCGTGTAGTAGTGTATGTCGGGTGGGTGTTGGATGTTGCTACGGTACACAAGGTCAAATGCGAAGGGGAAGTTTAAAAATAATTCACTCACCAGCAAGCTGCTTCTCTGCGGCGGCGAGTACACTTGGTTGATAAAGAACGTAGCCCCGAGCCGCAGTCCCTTCATCCCGTCCTGCACGTCCTTTATCCTGCACCACCTGTTCTAACGTCTCCGCGCAGCCAATGGAAATGCTGTCAAGTACTGGTTTTATGTTGAGTCCGTTCGCGATCGCTACGGTTGCCACGGCGACTTGGCAGACAGGGTCAGTTTCCAGCAGGCGAATTATCTCTTCGTTGTCCTCGACGGAGCGCAGGGAGTGGTACATTTTCAAGCGGCGCAAGCGGTGGGAGCCGGGAGGGAGACATTTCCAAAGATACTTGGGCTTTAGGGCCATTGCTTCGCATGGCAGAAACGAGTCCCTTAGGTTCTACTGGTGTTACGAGTAGGGATGAACACTATCACTGTCTTTGCGGGTGGGACGGGGCCCGTAAATGGCACCCCGTTCCGCGCCGTCGCGGTATCGGCTTCGAAAAATAAGCGGACGGGTACGGGCGGCAAGCTTGCCGTCCATACCCCGCCGTTGACGGCCGCAGACGGGTTGATGGATCTGGTCGAAACAATATAGCTCTTGACAAGGTTGTGAGGCTGGTTTATGGGGAGAAAGGGCTAATTACCTCACAATAAGACCGATCATTGCCGTGCGACTGATTCATCGCAAAACAAAGACCTTATCCCGGGGTATAGGCTACCGAGGAGCCGGTCTGATGCGAAAGTGATGCGACGTTAATATTGTGCAATACACGTCTTTTCCTCTGCCCTCTCGGGAGGCACCTTGCGTGCAGGCGTAGTATAACACAATTAACGCCTCCTGGTTCATAACACCACGAGAGCCAGGCACAAACACCATTTTAGACATGGACTCAAAATTAATGCCGTCCCACCCCGTCTGCGGCCATCATTTTTTACCGCCCATCCCGCCAGTGGAGTTCAAACTCAAGAAAGACGGCCGCTAAAAGGACGGGCCGCCCCCGTCTCGGGCGCGCGGATTTACGGCCGTCGCCGTAAACGGCACGGTGTTCATCCCTAAGTGTTCATACCCATCCGCGACGGTTCACGGGTGTGCTGGGAATCCTGGGATTCAATGCCAGTTTGACAGGAATTGTCTCATTTCAGGATACACTGGAAGGCTCGGCACTCGCCCGACCTGTGGTCGGCTCGGCCTCGCCAGGACCATACAGTCTCCGTCGGTCCACAGGTTTGCTGGGATGCAGGCTTCAATGCCAGTTTGTTAAGAATTATTTGATTGTACACCGGAAGGCTCGGCACTCGCCCGACCTGTGGTCGGCTCGGCCTCGCCAGGACCATACAGTCTCCGATCGCCTCACCGTTTTTTTCTGGGATACAGTTTTATCCTCGTTCCTCTTGGTAAATGATTCAAGTTTGATCTTGCCCGCCCTGCGAATCGGCGATTAGCATTGCCTCGGGCCCCATCTGTTACTTAAGCACAGGATTAAATTTGTTATTATCGACTCCCGCGGCGGCAACACCGAGGAGTGCCGCAGATAAGACTGGATACCCATCTCGGAACTTTGTGCCGCATCTGGCAAAGGGATGCCGCAATCTGAGACATGCGGAAGTAGAGCGGCAGTGCTCGGCGTAGCTCGGCATCGGATACTGGTGGCCGTCAGTAACTTGAATGTATAATCTCTTCAGCTCCAAATGG
Source organism: Mycena metata (assembly GCA_029378385.1). Lineage (NCBI taxonomy): Eukaryota > Fungi > Basidiomycota > Agaricomycetes > Agaricales > Mycenaceae > Mycena > Mycena metata. Next base: position 27,161 of record JARKIB010000226.1, read on the forward strand.
CGGCTACCATATAATGCTCAGTGACTAGATACTAATGCCAGGATTTTTTCTGCATTTGAATGGACAGCCTAGAAAAGGAGATCAGGAAGAACAATGGCAGACAACGCGTTTACCGATCAAATTGTCGCTAACGGCGTTGTTCGGCCGAACTGCAAGACAATGGAAAAAAATCAACGATAGTAAGACGAAATCAGTCCAGGGACGACTCAACGATATGACAAGAAAGAGAGAAATTGCCTTACATGTAACAAAATACTCACGATAATAGCCTTTTGAAGTTAAACATCCAACACGAAGAACTCACGTGCATGCACATTTTTCGTTGAGGTTGGCGGTGAAGCTGTACCTAAGAACGAGTCTAAAATTAACATTTTAGGACTCGTAACAAGAAGACACGCAGAACATCGTCGATGGTGCGGCAATGGATGATCGCCTTGCGACCCGAGTTCAGGATGGCAAGAAGTTGAGGGAATACCTTGCCTCCTACACCGTTTTCGAGAGGCTCCAATATGAGCTGCGTGTTGAGGCGTTCGTTCGACAAGCGGAGGAGATAATAATCGTTACCGAACATGCCAAGACTTGAACAAATGGATTTAAGTGGAGCGCCAGGCAGGATGGTGGCAGAAAGCGCCATGATGGAAACGCGAGAGGGAAGACGTCCGCGAAAGAAGCTGCCGATATGCCGGAATTGTGGACGGAACTCGGCGCCCCAGTCGCGAATCAGGTGTGCTTCATCTGTGCAGCCGTACACAATGTTAGCGCGGAATACGTTGTTTGCGGTGATATCCCGCCAGGCCTTGTCTCGTAGGTGTTCCGGGTCGACGCATATCACATTCCATGTCGTGCAATCACCAATTTCGCGTGCCAGGCTGCGCCCCATCTTGCGCGCTTCGGTGACCGTTTCATGGCAGTAGGAAAGAGCCGAGACGCCGAGATTCTTGAGTTCCAGGACCTAAGAACGATTTGTATTAGTGGTGGATGCCAGAATAAATCGTACGATGTTGGCAGCGAGTCCCTTCGTCGGTGTGATGGCAATGCCGACTGGTAGCGCGTAAGAGGGTAAATCGGGATACAAATCTGGGTTTTGAGCCAATTCAAGGAGAATGATAATCGGGACAGCGAACAGGGCCGATTTGCCGCCTCCGGTGGCCATACAGCACACGATATCCTCTCCGTCGAGGATGCGGACGATGAGTTGTTCCTGCGGCGGATAGAGCCCGTTTGGCCACTGCGGAATTCGTTTTTTGACGATAGACGAGACGGTTCGGTGTCCTTGAGGACTCTGCCAGCAATATTGGGGCGCCATAGAAGTCGGGGAGGGCAGAGAGTCGACGGAAGCAGGAGGTGATGGCTGGCTATGCCAAAAGTGCCGTGGGAACTAAGTGATAGCCGAAAAGATTGGTAATAAGCGAGGTAGCCGTACACGGTGGCGCGGTCAACTCTAGACTAGGTAGGTAGGTAGGTAGGTAGGATTACACGGCACGGTCCCGCTCAGGAACGCCGGTTCCAGGAATTATCCCGGTGTACACGCACTAAATAGCTACACCATCTTCCCTGGACCTCTCCATATCCCAACAGCCGAGCTTTCGGTCGCAGCGGGGCATCGCAAAACACCCAAACTCGCCGAGGTAGAACTGCCAGAACATGAAAACGCTAAAATTTGAATTGTCACGTGAAGTGATCTCCGTTATCCCCGCGTATGCGGGGCAGCTTCGTCGGCTCGAACTTGGAGCCAGTGAGGGCGATTAGGGGTGTTTCATATATAACTTTTTGACCTCAACTTCTGCCCCGACTTCTGCCCCAATTCTGCCCCAATTTGCCTCGAGTTGGGGCAGAAGTTGGGAGCTCAATCGTGAAACACCTAACCGATAAATTCTGCCCCAACTCCGGAGTTGGGGCAGAATCAGGCACCGAAGCGACTTGATGGATGCCCCAAATCACCGATTAGCCGAAGTTGGGGCACCGAGTTGGGGCAGAAGTTGGGGTAGAAATCGGGGTAGCAAGTCGTGGTCTTGTGCACGATTCCACCTTCAACCCCGATTTCATGCCCCAACTTCTGCCCCAACTTGCCCAAAATTGAGGCAAAAGTTGAGGCGCGAGTTGGGGTCGAAAAGCTATATATGAAACACCCTATTGCGAGACCTTTTGCGCGATGTGCTCCGACTTCCCCGTCCTTCGCGACCTTGCGATGACGTGTTATGGCTCGGGTCCTCTGAATCCCGTCGCCATTTTTCGGGATGCGTCGACCCTCCGCGAAATACGACTCCCATACACAACATTCCCCAACGGAAACCTTCTCCGATCCTATGTGTCTTTGCACACACTACAGCTTCAGGAAATGTCGGTGGCCGCCCTACGGGACATGTTGGCGGATTTACCCCAACTTTTGCACCTGGACACTGGACCAGCGATTATACTCCGTTCGACAGCGCCGATGGGCTTCCAGTTACAGCAAACCTCGAATCATTGATTATTCGAGGTGGAGAAAAGGTCCTCGACCGCCCAGTACTCGACTACTTGACGCTTCCCAGACTCCGCCGCCTCGAACTTCGTCACCGCCCACAGTTCCAGGCCCTGGCTTCATTTCGCATTCGATCAGCCTGCATTCTCGAGCACCTAGCTATAGAATTGCTGGCCTCCACTTGCGCAGAGTTTTACGAGCTGATACACCTTTTCCCGGACTTCTCCGGAATCATCTCGCTCGACCTTGACACATACACCCACCTCGACTCTCTCATATTCAGCCTCCAGGATCCCACTCTCCTTCTCCATCTCACCTCCCTTTGTTTAAATTCCTGGTGCGATGGTATCGATTATGAGACCCTTACTTGGTGTTTGCGCCTCCGGAATCGCGACAGAAACGTCCTTAAGTCATTCACACTGGGCTTCGACAACCCGCAGGTCGCCGAACTCGCAGGTCTTCCGACAGACCGTCTCATCCTTGCTGAACTCGAATCTATCGTTGCAGACGGTATAGAGGTCCGGATTTGCAGCTCTGAAGGAGAGTGGCCTTTGGAAACGCGCAGGACATTCGGTAGGTGCTGTTATCTGATGGTTTACAAGGCAACTGACTTACTGCAACGACAGATCCCGCAGAAAGATTTCCGTAAAGTCCGGGACATCCGTCTTTGGACCTCGAAAATTTGTGAGTCTTACCTCAATTCTGTCTACATGTTGCGGTTAATCTTTCAATGAAATCTTGCAGAGCTCGGGGAAACACTTTACCCCAACAATAATTCTTATGTCGCGGCGGTCACCAAAAGTGTAGCTGGATCACACGATTCATAGGCGGTGCAAATGTCAGATAGATACAAGTCCGTCTCGCAGCATGTCGTTTAATCGTAATATTTAATCAGACTTGATTCTCCGCGGTAACCGTTTTTGTTTTGGCTGCTCCTTGCAAAAAACAACCGTGTGAACCGTTTGTTTACCGTTTGCAAACCGAACCGAAAGTATCATCCAGAGATTCCCAACTTCATCGATCATTTGCAATCTCTTCGGCTTTCGGCTTTCCCACGGTTTAAAATCTTCTAAACCGTTGGAAAAGTCCTAATCTTGACTTGTTCTCGACGCACTGGTACCATGCAGTCCATATAGGCATACTCAAGTCCCAAGCCAGTGCAACCTCAGCAGGCGTCGTGGGGAAAAAGTGGGAGAGGCCATCTGTCGAAGTGGAAAGTCAAAGCCAGTGGAAGCCAAGCCAAAGTCAGGGTTTTAAAGCCAAACCAGAACATCTCTATTCAGGTTGTACATTTAGACAAAGGTCTGTCTAGCCACCATGTTCAAGCGACTTGATTACTGAGTACGGACCCGTTGGCAGAAACCGACCAGAAACGATTCTTTGCATTAATTGGATACCTTCCACAGAAGTTCAAATGCAAATTGAACGGACTAACTCGGATGTTCGCAACTTGTCATCAACAACGTGCGCGTCAAGTATTGGCTTGCTACCTTCTTGCCGTCCGTCGAGATGCCAAAACAGAATAGGCGCAAGTTGGAAGAGGTCAAGGAGGTAGCCATAGGAGGTGACGAAACATATGTGGATAACCAAGATGGTCTGGGAATAATGAAATTGAGAACGGCCGCAGCGGGATTTTTTCTGGCCCACTGCCCGACACAATACCTCAGAGTTACTTACCCGATGTTCCAACACCGCGTTGTCGTAGGATGGGGCCGGGAGCATCGCAATCAACCGAGCAGTTGCACCGTCCGTAGCTTTGTGATCTACTTAAACGGGTGAATTCAACGTCGGAACTTGCGGCACCAATTCTGATGCGTGTGTTGCGGCACGTCATCTCGCATTTGATGGCCGCGTGTTGGTGCCGGAGTGCCGATGTTCAATCTCGGCCGCTTGCATCAATGCATGGAACTCCTTCCCGTTCGTGAGAGTCTGGCCGGCGCGGCAGAGTATTATGAGATCTCCCACTCCCAGGTGACCCCGTCATTAGTAATTACTCACGAAGGAATTATAAGTATCCACTTGCCGAGTCGAACCACTGTCTTTCCCCAGGATGACCCTCTTCACCCTACTCTCCGCCCTGGCATTCTTCACAGTCATCCCTGCCCACGCCCAGAGCGGAATAATTGTTAGTCCCTTCTCATCGAGTGTTGAAACACATTTCAACTTGGCAGATCGTCACATTCGAGGAGACGTATGTGCGGTATCAAAACCTGGCACCGTACGTCGTGTTTCTTTGGAGCAACATGGGTTTCATATTTGATTCTGTACTACGAAGTATCGCAACCGTCCTACCCTGTACTTCTCATCCCCGGATACCGGTGGTATCAACGGCGATTAACTGTCCAGCCTGTGTTGTCACATACAAGGTATGCTGCTGAGCAACTCCGCCCCGCCCAAACATAGCCGAAGTCGGACGATTGAACTCGACGGGATTCCCCAGCGCATTGAGTTGGCCGAGCATACTATTTCCCCGCACAGGTGGAAAGAATACCGTGAGCGTGTCTGGAAGGGTCGCCGCCCACACGCGCCCCGCTGAATCAAACGCAAAGTCGTCGAATTGGTCCGTCCCATTCGCGGATCGGAGCACCTCAATGGGCCCGGCTTGCGCGACATTTCCGCCACGCAGGGATATCGGAAACCGCGAGAACGTCTTCTTCTGCGAGTTGGTGAAATACAGATTACCGCCGCGTACATGGAGGCCGTTGATGCCGAACGCAGGCGCGGGTGCGTCGGGCGCAAATGCATCGTCTTGAGCTGCGATGCGCACGACACCCGTCCGCAGATTGATTTGCCATATTCGTCCCGCAGCGGTGTCCGCGCCGAGGACGAGCTCAGGCTCCCCTGGAACGGCGCTGAGCCCGTCAAGGAACATGCCATCGGGGACGTCTGCAGCCTTGTTGACCATAGGTGGGCCGCCTGAGCTCAAATCAACGCGCCAGATGGTGACAGTGCCGGGGATGGCAGTAATTGTCGTGTCATTGAGCACAAGGGCAATGATCCCGTAGACGTCGGGCTTGACCTCGGCAATGCCGAGGAGAGCAGTAACGTTCGGGAAGGTATGAACTTCGTCGAAAGTTGGGGTCGGACCGGTGGGGTCGACCATGTGGAGCGTCGAGGACTACGGAGAGGTGATGAGAAGTTTGCCGTTTGGTCGCACGGCAAGGTTCTCGAGGAATAGGCCACCAGGTGATTGAAGTACGAGTCTGGTGGGGAACGTGAATGATGCAGCCACACAGACGACGAGGGAGAGGAGTAAAGGGAGCAGCGTTGTCTGAAGAAGTAACTGGAAAGGGGGAGGAGGGGCTTCACGAGTCTGTCCATCGGTTATATACTTGTGCCTGCGATGTGGGGATCTGCCACACGAGCTGAGTGTTGGCTTCGGAGGCGACAAGTAATCGTGTTCTCATGCTCTGGGGTGTAGTTCATATAGTTGCAAGAGGCTGGAAGCGAACAGTCAAGTGTCAGACATAATCACCGCTGCACAGTTAGATGGTACTATCGGTCTTGCGGACAGCCCGCTGGAATGGGGATCGTATTTTTGTTACGGCGAACAGAGATTTTCCGCCACGGCGGTGTGGAAGACCGAGCTTAGCCTTGGTCCTTGAAAATGACCGAGGGTACGAGGCCCGGTGCATCCTGTAGAAAATACTGTGGCAGGAGCTACTCAGGAGTGCAAGTTAGCAAAGGCGGTAGAAAAGCTCAGACCAAGAGGGCGACTTCACAGCGGCCAACAGCAGCTGAGAGAAGAAGCACAGCGTGAGATGTTTTCGGCCCTGCATTCCGAAAAATTCAGCACCAGTACAAATTGTCGTCTCCTGAGGGAGTCGAAACCCAAGCTAAGCACAAGGTCCCGCTCAGAGAATCTGATCTTCGAAGACTTTTTCTTGCACTGCTTTGGCTTTATTCGAGATCGTTCCAACTTTTGGGATGAGAGGTAAATGATTTTGGAACTCTGGAATTGATTCATGGGACCAAAACATTCGTTTCGATAAAATTGATGTTCTAGCGTGGATAGCGGTGGACACTGTGATCTCTTGCGCCTTCATTGGATTGGAGTGCAAATGGCCGCCACGTCCTTCCAGTGCTGGTCATACTGAAGAACCTGCGGTCCCACGTCCGCCTCCCACTCGGGATCCTCATCCAAGAAATCAATGAGAGTCGTGATATCCGTCAAGCTCGGGAAAATGCGTGCGATGAAACGGGCAACGGGGCGGGCCGCCGCGATTGGGGAGGACTCGACATCCAGGCTTTTCAAGCTCTCGAGGGAGAGATCACCCTGCGCAGTCGGGATTATGGTCGCATCGAACGCGAGGGACAGCTTGATCAGGTGGGGACAGTATTTTGGGAAGGCTGCCAGGCACTGGAGCGTCGCGCGCGGGGCGGGTGTGCCATAGTAGGACTGGAACTCGAGGCGCTCGATGTGGCGCCACGAACGGGCCATATCGGTGATGGTGGCGTCGTCCAGGTTGATCCCAAAGGCCGATAAAACAGATACAGCTGTGAGATTGGTGAAACAGAAAAGGCGGCGGAGGGACGAGGAGCGGATGAAATAATCGCCGCCGTCGGAAGCGTCGTCGAATGAGCCGAACTCGTTGTCGAATGTGAATTCCGTCAAGGAAGAAGGGGTGATTCCATCTCCAGCGGCGGAAAACAGACGGTGTACTTCGTCCGCCGTTGAAAATGCTGGGCATTCGGCGGTAAACTTCACCAGCGGAATTTTGTTGGCCCATTCGAGGAAACGGGATGGGGATGCCATTTCGGAGCTGAAGTACAGTGTCTGAAGCGATGGGAATAATGCTTCATCATCGGGGGGAGGCAAGATGGAGGCGAGTTCACCGAGCCTCAAACCCCGGAGGCTGGAAAGGCGAGACAGATGTTTGAGCGCCGCGTGATTGAGCATGTCTACGGTCAGGCGCTCGATGCCGTGCAAGCCGCGCACGCACGCCGAGACGGCGGAGACGGCTGGCGATCGCAAATCCTGTGCGCCCCGAGTGAAAAAGAGTACGTTCGTTAGCTGCGGACACCGCTGGGCAAGGCTAGGCAGCAACGTCAGGGCGGCGATGGATGTGTAAGGAATGCGAATTGTGGTGAGCTGAGGAGCGAGGAAGCAGTGGATGTACTGGAAATCATCTTCGTCATGCGACCAATGAAGACTCTGGAGGTTTGGGAGCATGTTCTGGGAGAGCCAGGGGCTAGCGCTCGGGAATACGGACGAGAGATCGGCTGACTTAGGGTCAGAGAAGAGGTGCTTGACGCGTGGAGCATAGATGCGGACGCGCTCAAAATCGGAGCTCTGCAAAGGGCGAAGTAGTTGCTACATATAATCAGTGGGCGAAGGATATCTGGTGAACTGTGCCAGCTACCATGGTGTATTTCATCGAGTAGCCTTCTCCAGTCGTTATTAGCTTGAAACAGTCCGGAGGGAGAGAACCAAGAAGGTTTTTCAAAGTCACTGACTCCCAAATCAACCTGAGTGCATGGCCTGAGAAAACCGTGGAGGTCCTGGCCAAGGCAGCGAGGTCACCGCGTTTCGGATGGGCGACCTCGAAAGCGACCTCCAATGGCCGAGACCCTCGGAGGTGGGAGCACACAGAAGCCACAAGCTCGGGGATCTCCAGGCAACGATGCATGCACCCAAGAGGCTAATAGAGCGCGAGATAGAGGACTACAAGCGACAGGCACAGCGTTTTTCGCATCACGAAAATCATGACGAGTTCCTTGCCGAGGTCGCGATCATGCCGGAAGCGGGCAGTGATGACCTTGTAGTCCATGGAGATTGACTGTAGTGAGTCAATCCTAAAACCAGAGATAAATCATTGGCGATTTCCGTCGGACTGTCGCGACTCGCAACCAGTTGTTTAGTGTGACATCTGAACGGGACCACAATGCAAGAGTATTCAGTATGAGGCACAAACCCTGGACCACTGTATTACCAGAAGATGGCCTCGGGAAACCCGGTGAATTTCCTGGGCTAATGAGTAGCTCCGTGGTGGCGGAAGGAGATCAAAAGAGTCGACTCGGAGTTCCCGATAGCCAACGATAACCGGCATTTGATGACCGTACTGCCACCCCCTGTTCAAGAGGTGAGCGAAAAAATTGAAAGTACATCAACCTCTTTTCTGGACCGGTTTTTCGCCCTAAATCCGAATCTAAAATTCATTTTTTTCTTACCCAAAAATTGGCGAGGATATGGCATCATTTTATGGTTTGGAGGCTACTCTAGGCTAAATAAATTCCGAAAAAAAACAGAATCAGGATTTTGGCCCCCCCAAATGGGGGGGTAGCCAGCGCCGATCATCGTTTAAACGAATGTCTGGGCCTCTAGGTATGGGTATACGCCGGAGATACGTCACAAATCGGTCACATCATTTCCTTTTTTGGGGGGCTTGTCAAAGAGGTCTGTGTTTGATCGGGAATGATCGCTCACCTCTTGCCCCTGTTCGCCGAAATTCAACACTACACAATGCAACCCAAGATCCAGGGACTTTGGACTTCGCCAGTTCGGCGTAAAGCTTTCAAAAGTCAACATTGATCAAACAATGTTCACGCATTTCAAGATGTCGCTGTGCCCACGTTTCACGAACGATTAAAATGTATGTCTCGAGAGTGCTCTCGTCACGAGTCAACCAAGACGAAGTGAGATGAAATCCAGGGCTTTGACTGAGGGCAAATTCGTGCATTACCCTGTCTTTTCTAATGACCACGCGCAACGAATTCAGTAGAATGGATACCTCTTGTATCAGTGATCCCCGGAAGACGCAGCTGGAAGGCACGTATGCATGAAGTTCTTTCCTGAAGACTACATGGATACAATTATAATAAGGTCGATTGCACCAGGTCCTACCCCCGACATAATCCGAACTCTGACCAACGCTCCGCATATCCAACTTGAGGATCACTGGAGGACCCCAAGAGCCGTGGTCATGAGCCACAGAATGCTCGGAACGTCACTTAGGATCCGGGATCCGCTTAATCCTTCATCGATGCACGAACGAGTGATCCAGATAAACCGGGGGACGGCGTCTCCGTGCTGGGCCTGAGCTTGGTTGTAGTGGCCCTGATATAACTGGCGACAGGCCCTCAGTCAATTAACAGCAGTTCGGTAAAAATCGAAGCTCCTGACAGTGAACTGGCCTCCCCATCCGGTCGTAATGCAGCTCGTAGGAGAAAGGTTGTCCGGCATTGTTCGTGGCAAAGCGGTACCTGTCGAGAAAATTGATAATTGTAGAAATAGGAGTGGGGATTGGACAGACCAGAGGCCACCAGTATGTCATACTACTTCGAAGGGGTGGTGCCGCACCGATGGTCCTCGCCTGGCTTGCGCCGCGGTTTGGCTGGTGGGTTCGGCCGCCGGGATTATTTGGGTGGTGGAAAGGTTATTCAGCTGAAATGCCATCGTAGGCTGGGAATCCGTGTTGAGGGCGACAACGATTCCATCTTTCAGCTCACGGTCCGTAGGATGCTGGTATGGTGGGGTGATCATCCAACGAAGAGTAATGCCCGGAGGCGTTTAGAACGAAACAAAATGGTTTGTAATAGACGGGATCGTCAGTTTTCTATTTTTTGTGTGGGATGTCGCGTACAGATGTTTTACAGAAACGGTTTTGTTTGTATTTTGCCCCCCAAATGTGCAAAACGTCGACGCAAAAAAGATCCCCAGTGATCCAGGATAAACACCCACAGCACCATTTCACGAACGAGGAGGAGGGAAGTCTGCAGGCACGGAGAGCTTCGTTAGGCACTAGTGTCCGGCGTGTGTACACCGTTGCTTTCAAACGCTGAACGAAGGAGTATTCCTTGGAGCCGGTGCGTGGCCACACTGAGCGATTAGAGTGCAAGGCCTTCTCGTTCGACGCTCAAGGCCTCAAGGATACAATTTTCTTTTTTTTTTGAACAAGCTCCATACGCGCTAGTGGGCAAAGAGATTTTGCCGCAGCAGTGCCATTGCCGCATGCAGCGGCAATGTCTGCGGCACTCAGCGGCAGTTCAACCAGCGGCACATGTTGAACACCATGTTCAGAGGCCTTCCTGGGCTCAATTAGTACGTAGGCACATACCTAGGCAATGTATAGAGAGTTGAGATATAAATTTGAGGTCTCCTGAGGGCCCTTGGCGTCGTTGAGGACGACTTGAGTTGACTTGCAGCGGCAGTCTGCGGCAAACAAACAGCGGCAAACATGCAACAGCGGCAGTCTGCGGCACTTGTCAGCGGCAGATTTGGCACTTTGCAGCGGCAATTGTGCTGCATGCAGCGGCAGTCGTGTTTGCTGCCTGCGGCACTTTTGCAATTGTCTGCGGCAGTCTGGCTGCGTGACGTGCGGCACCGTGACCAAAGTGCCGCACACCTCAAGCACACCTGCGGCACTTCTGGTAGTTGTCTGTGGAACTCATGCGGCGCTACGAGGCACTCCGAACTGCATCCAGTGCATCTTCATCCCTCTCCCGGAATCAATCCCCCAGTATCCACCGTTGAACCCATCAAACCACGGTTCAACCATGGTTCAACTTTCCTCATGTTCAACGTCGACGACAGGCTGCTCCTCGACAACTCACACCAAGTCATCGCCGTCTCGGAAAATCTCAACAACATTCAGCCCAAGCTGGTTTAACTCTGTCGCCGAGTCCTTGGCCACCGAGCACCCTCCTTCTCGCCGTCTCCCATGTTCTCCTACACTGCGTGGCAACACAGCCACCCTGCGGCAAAGTACCCACTGCCGCTGCAGCAGTTTTTTTTGTGGCCACTGAGGATTTGTGCTTAGACTGATTTTTACGACTGTCCCCCGGGTACTATGGTAAAGGAAAGCTCGGTGTTCTGATTCTTCATCAAGTTATTCACAATCTAGTTTTTCAACAGGAAACCTTGGAAATGTCGCAGCAGGCGGAGGAGGCTTCAGAATTACGCGATTCTGGGTCTTAGAATCCATATAAGCACCTAAATTGAGCTGACAGTCCTCGGAAATAGTGAGAGTACCCCTTACCATTTTTTCCTCCCTTCATCAACCGGCGGTGATTGAATGTATTCTGTGAAACGGTAAAGCGGCACTTTCGCGCTGCCGCGTCGCTGCGGCACACTTTTCTTTTGTGTACACTTGAGATTTGCATGTAAGGTAATTATAGGAATACCGCTAGCCGTGTACCCCTGTCAGTGTTGCTTCAGCTCCTCGCGGTTCAACACGCACTCAGGGAACCGTTGAACCTGAACGGTGATATTTTGGACGACCGCACGTAATTAGTTGTCGTGTAACTTACTACATTGCCCGAAATCAAGCCACTATTGCGGCATTCGTGAGTATATAGCATTAGACGACGTGCAGTTTCCAGGTAAAATAATTATTTGGTGTTGAACAGGGGTGAGTTCATATTTGCTACTGATGTCGGTTGAAGACTGACCCATTCCATTAATCTACTTTACACAAGTGGTAGCTACCCACATCCTGCAGCGGCTCTCTGGCGGCAATGTCGAACAAATCCTTGTGAGAGGCTGACGTGACGCTGCGGTAGTGTGACAGATAGCGGCAGTCGTCAGCGGCAATGTTGGCAGCGGCAGCGGCACATCAAAATCCCGCAGCGGCAATCTGCAGCAGTTGTAACGGTGAAGCGGCACTTTACCCCTGCCCCGCGCTAGTGGCCACACGATTTGATGGGAATTAACAGTTCCTCGGAGGTGTGCGCTGTTGGTCCACATGAATATTTCAGGATAAAACAACCTCAACAAAGAAGAATCAAGTCAAAAACAACGCAGAAGTCCGAGTCCAAGAGAAGAAGAGCGGCGGATAATGAATTCGGTTGATTGGGGAATGAACTTAAAGAGTCGCATCCAGATACAAGGACTGGTACCACGGCTGTATACTCATCCGGGCTCAGCTCTGGATTCCGATTGAAGGAGAACAATGGTGGCGGAGACCGAGGGTGACGATTGATTTCCGCGAGCTGGCTGCTGGACGCTCGGTGTAGATGTGTTTCAAGGCGAAAATCCTAAGAGTGAGAAGGAGGATTTCGCAGGCAAGACAGAGTTTGGGATCTTGATAAATGATCCTGGAGGGCAGAGCTTTCGGGAGATGAGACACAGTGGGTTCGGAAAACGAAGTGGCAGGAATTCGAGTCGAACTGTCGAAGTCGAGTGGCACGCCGCCCGCTGCCATTAAGCACACACTTGAAGGTATGTAATGTGGGATTGAAGCCAGAAACGTCGAGTGCCAAGTTTCGATGTCGCGCTTGCAGATTGATGAATGAATTCGAACTCGCAGACGAGGGGCGCGCGAATAAGTATCCGCGAATAAGTGTCGCGGAAGCATCATTGCCGACGATTCGAGAGCGTAGGATGAGGCCCCGGGAAGCCCCCGGCAAGGTCTGTCCGGAACAATCAGTAAATTCGACCTCAAGAAGCCACTAGGTCTTGAAAAGCGACTTCCGGACATGAGTCGTTACGTGGAGGCTAGAAAGATTTTGCGCCACGCCAAGTACAACTGCAGAGGCCCGCCAATTCCTGGTGCTTCCCGTGGTTAAAACTCGTGATGTAGATACCGCTGCAAGATGTCAATGATTTGCTGGGACAAAAGTAAAAGCCAAATTACGGAGGCGGGTCGTCGATTTTGGGCCTCGAGAGGTCACATGTCGGACAAGGAAATCGCAACAATTGGGCCTCAAAAAGCCGAGATATATCTGGAAGTTGGGTCATATGCACCCGCCCTCAAATATTTGTGCCCCCTCGAGGAGTCGGCTGCGTTTGTCTGAAACAAACGCGAATCGGACGAAAATTTAAAGGAAGGTGTTTCCTCATTCCGCTCCCTTCCATCTCCCTGGGAACTCAGAACCAAAACAGAACACAAAGTCGCGAGCGAACCAGGAACGCATGGGGTATAAGGGATATAATACCTCCTGCGCCTACAAGGAGGGTCTGCTAGGTACATACGATGTGATGCGATACGACAAACTATGGTGCGATGCGAATGCGATGTAACTACATGTAAGTAAAGAAAAACGAAAGCAATGAATGTCTGAGCTCTATGTCCCCGTGCTCCGTGCTCCGTGCTCCGTGCCCTCCTCGGCTTTTCGAAAACCACAACTCCCGATGAGCAAAAGAACGCAAACGCAAAAAAAAAAGAAAACTCAGAACCTCGCCGCCCCGATATCCAACGACTCGTACTTCGCATGCTGCCCCCCAGTAAAGAAAAACGAAAGCAATGAATGTCTGAGCTCTATCTCCCCGTGCTCCGTGCTCCGTGCTCCGTGCCCTCCTCGGCTTTTCGAAAACCACAACTCCCGATGAGCAAAAGAACGCAAACTGCGAAAAAAAAAAGAAATACTCAGAACCTCGCCGCCCCGATATCCAACGACTCGTACTTCGCATGCTGCCCCCCAGCCCCTCCCTCGTCACCCTCCTCGACCCCACCGTACCCATATGAAAACCCGTCCCCCTCTTCGTCCCCATCCTCGTCCTGGTGCGGCCACGGGCCGGCGAGGTTGAGATCCGATGCGGAGGCGGCGGGGGTGGCGCCGGGGGAGAAGTGGTTTGGTGGCATTTGGGCGCTGGGAGTTGGGTTAGTAGGGAATGCGGTGAATAAAGGAATAATACGAAGGAGGAAGGAGGGAATGATACGAAGGAGGGAAGAATATACGTTGCATTCCCCGGCTCAAAGGCGCGGCGGACATATGCCTCGACCGCAGTGCCGAGCAAGACCGAGGGAACGTTGTTCCCTTTCGGCGAGGCAACATCGTTCCCTTTCGGCGAGGGAACGCAGCGATAGAAAGGAGGATCAAGTAAGAATACGAGGAAGTATTAAATGATTTCCGAGTATTCTTCGGAGGAATGATACGAAGGGAAGAATGCAAAGAGAAAAACAAACGAAGAAAGGAAGAAGGGGACAAAACCCCCACTCCCACTCCCACTCCCTACCCCCGCCGCGCAACCGAGTAGAATTGAAGGAAGGAGGAATAATAGGTGATAGGACGAGGTACACGGCTCCAAGGCACCGGCACCGGGCGAGGAACTGGAGACTGGATCGGGTAGATAGGCCGCGCCCCCTGAGTCGAGCCCAGAGCCGAGCCAGATCTCCCCGAGGGACGCCGTGCCGCACAGAAAATGTGGTGGTAGAAAGAAGGAAGGGATGATGCAAAAAAGGGAAAGGAGGGAACGATGCAAAAAAGGAAACGAAAACGAAGGAAGGGAAGGGAATGAGAAAGGAACACTCACTACCCCCCACCCCCACCGCTCCCACTCCCCATCCCACTCAACCCACTCCCCCGCGTATGCGTTTGCGCGCGCGGACCGGTGTTACCAGAGTTGTTGGCGATTATATGCGCGGCGGCGTCCGCGCCGTATTGGTCTGCTAGTTGGCTGCGCGTTGAATTAGTATAATTTTCAGGGTAGATAGAACAAGGATTAAGACGGGAACAAAAAGCGCGCCGCATCTCCGAACAAAGACAATATTGGCAAGGGTAAGAAGAAAGGGAGACTGGACGATAAGACAAACACGAAACGCGACAAAGGAAGGAAGGGTGAGAACGCCGTAGTAGAATGGAGCCGCGGCCCCGCAAAAACAAATCGCACCCCGCCGCAAGAGCAAAATAAAGAGAAAAGAGAGAAAAAAAGAGTAGAGAACCCAACGCACCTCGCACACTGCTCCATAAAAACCGCCATCGCCTCGCGACTGAGGCGGTAGGCCTTGGGCATCATGCCCTTGCCGAAGCGGTAGGTGACGTGGTTGGAGCAGAGGAGGCCGGCGGCCATTTTGCTGCAGCGTCGAAATTTGAATTAGGTTAAAAGAGAGAGACGAAGTTGGAAGGGAGCACGCACCAATATGCACCGGCACCAACCCAAAACTAACGATATACCACCTCGTCAACGCCTTCACCTGAAACTCCAAAAACTGCTGCTTGCACCCCGGCAGTATACTCCGCGAATAACACGTCGCGCTGACCGTCGCCTCCACGAACGGGCTAAAGTACCCACAGAACCCCAATACGGATTGGATGGTGAGGCGGCCGGCGGCGCCGAGCTCCTGGGACCACTGCTGGTTGACCTTGGCCTCGAGGTTGAGGGTGCGGTGCTTGTAGGTTATGTGCCCCGGGACGACGAGCAGGCTAAAGGCAGTGTAGACCGCGAGGAAGGGGCGGTTGTTCAGCAGTAGGCCCAGGTACCCGATTTCACTGACGAACAAAGCAAAGGTGGTGGCGAGTGTGCTGAGGGCCCGGGTGAGCTCGGAGGGGATGGCGACGAGGAGGATGTGCGTGTTCTTGAGGGTGTGGAAGTAGGTGAGGAGGGTGAATACGAGCGCGAGGAGGGAGTAGCCGCCATTCGAGCTCTTGGTCGAGCTTCAAGTTTCATGCATGGTGGCAGGAAGCAAGCCTAACGAGGCTGTGCCCGGCAATCAATTATTCGCTTCGGGCATCATCAAGGCCAACCTTCTTGCATAGATTTTTTCAGCTCTGCCCCGGCATGATTTACCCCAGCTATAAGGTAAAGTAAGGATCGACAAAGCGGCAAGGACTCTCGCCGTTGGCACTGTGAAAAGGCGACCGCTCTCCAGGCCGGGTAGTGCCACCCCCTTTTTATCGGGTGAGCGTTGACCTAAGGGTCCGTGCGGGCAATATCGCATCCCATCGATCTTTCTCAAGGTCAGACTGTGAGCAAATATCCGCTGGCGAGCAATGCTCCCCACACTGCCGAGAGACGTAGGCCGCGTTAAGCCGCCCCGTCGGCACACGTTGCCGACGTCGAACGGCGTGTGACAACCTGTGCCGACCATGGAAACGCAGTGTGCGGACGGCGCCGTTTAACACCGTAAGTGCTAATAATTTCACGGGGTTCTAATTTGCATTGGTCCATGGATGTAATTCAACCATATACAGGCTCAAATTTCTCTTCAGAGTTCGTTTCGGAGGCCGAGCAAAGCCGTACAGTGTCATGATCACGCCTCGGATCACGACTCGGCATACTCGGATCAGCACGGAAACCATGAGGTTTCGATCAGCATCGAAACCCCCTCTACACCGAACAAACTGTCGCATTAACCCTGCGTAGTGATTAGTTACTAGGAAACCACAATTGTCAAGTATATTTATTTACTATATAATCAGTAGTAGAATCTCCTGTACAGTAGATTCTACCTCGTCTAATCTCAGGCCCACTTTGGCTTGATACTGGCTTGTGTTCTCGTTTTAGACCCCTTCGACTCTCATTCCCTCCAGTGTGAGCTGTCACTTTGTGATGTGCTCTAAACACAGCGAAACAGAACAAGGGGCCGATGCAACACTGTGCTGCCAGACTCCGAATCAATACGGTGCAAAGGGATTCAAAGAAAAGCCAAACTCCGATCGAACCACCAGGAATATTAATTCTCGCATGACGCTACCAGGCCGTTCAATACGTGTTCACTCAAAATTCAATGTGCACTCACTCAAAAATGAAACGGAGACAAAAGTTTCTCGATGGTGTATCATGGCCAGACTTTGAATCAAATGAAGACCGCAAGCATACATTGGTCAACGTATACGAGATCTCGTGCACGCTACCGTTGCGCCATCTGGCCGGTGCAAAGGAAACGGGGGAGCAACGGAGACGGAGTGGTTTGCGGTATGGGAAACGGAGTACTACACGCAGAACGAAGGGGGTTTACTTGGAAGTGGTCGACTTAACGGGAAACTGGAGGCCCAACACTATGCGGCTCCGAGTCGATTTCTACCCCTTCAGGATCAGGGAACTGTGGGCGATCACAGAGGCAGTCAGAACTGAAAAGGATAACGTCCGTTTTTCCAATTAAAGGTATAAGGCGCTATCATGTACAGCTGTAGGCTGTGAGAGATCGTTTTTCAGCACCGTTGTTTTTTTCAGCACGAGTAGTGGTATCATTTTGTATTTTTGAAGGTGCCAGGGTGCTGTTTATTTTCACCTCTTTTTGACTGGAATGTCTCATTTTTCATCTGTGCTATTTAATCTCCCAACCAGTGATGTATGGCCTTATACTCCCACTCAATACCTAGTAGGTATGACACGGGTACGGGTAAACCCGCGGTATTACGGGTACGGGTGCCGGGTGCGGGTGCGGTGTTAGATTTTTTCAATACCGCGAGTACCGCAACCCGCAGAATAACCGTACCCGTAAAACCCGTAACTCCAAAAAGTGCACTAAGTGGGACTTGAACTCACTATCTTACGGATTTGAAAGGAAATAACAGGAAGGAGAGTTACCAACTGGGCCATAGCAGTATTGAAAAGTGAAAGAACACTCTGAAGGTCCCCTAGCAAGCCTTTTGATTCAATCAGACTTTTCTGATTGCATTTAATTTGGCTCACTATGAGCTCTATCAATGCAGGAAACTTCAGAAAGCTCCTTTAGTCTATGTGGATAGAAGCCATCTCTTTATCTTTACTCAAACTCCATTGCTTTGAGTTCAATTCCCGATGCTCCGGCCCTTATTAAAACCCGCGGTTATTCTGGCGGTTATTTTGCGGTAACGGGTGCGGGTGACGGGTTTCGCGGGTACGGGTACGGTATGACCCCGTGACACCCGCGGTATCACCCGTGTCACTCCCTAACCTAGAGCTACTCCCCCTGAAGTACACCAGGGTGGGGAATTAAATTAAATACACTCCGCTATGGGTCGTGCCGCCCAATAGTAGGACAAACCAAGGTCACCTAGAAGGCCAGGGCTTGTCAAGAAACCCTGTCCGTCTCACCTCCGTTTCGATAAATTGATACGGAGGAAACATAGTCAATCCGGAGTTGAAAGCGCGCGGTAGTAGATTACACAGCACACCACCAAACGGCCAGTTGCCTAACTTGGCTTTGTGCAACCGTTCCTTTTCGGAGTTCGAACGCATATCCTTGCGAGGAACCCACCAAATCGTATACAGAAGGCCTATCCTACACAATCATACCAGTTCCCCCATTCAATTCGCACACTTCACCCCCGAGTCTTTGAAACGGAAGTGATTCCGTTTCAAGGCGCTCACCAACAGAGAAATCAGGCTACGAAGGGAATCGCTATAGCCGTCCGTATAGTGTTACACTGGACTGAAGAGACCTGCCGTCCGATACGTTCAAGACGGGTGGATAAAGCATAACAGATAACCCGAGTACTCCGGAACGGAACAGTGTTCGCATTGCAGGAGCGAACCCTTCGAGCAAGTGTAGAAAACTATCCATCTGTGGTACCTTTGGAAGGCCAGCCCCCAACAAAGAACCAAATCTTCGAGGAACCTGGCAAAGTGTTCAATCCAAACGGACAGAACTGTACACACACACACCACAAACTATATGTCGCGCATTAGCGTACCTATAACTACGCAGCTTCGCGACAGAGCAATTTCCTCCTAGAGGATGAATTAAAATTCTGTAAAACACTACTTGACTATACCCACCCCATGTCAGGCAGTTCGCAGAACCGCAGTCCGCATCACACCGGGGTCTAATTCTACCCACACCCCGCACTACTTAGGACGACTTCCTCGTACTCCGGGGGGTAACTTCTCATTTTTACGGTGAACAGCTCTTCACTGCATCTCGGGGTCTAGACTCGTGCATACCCCGACACCTGGTGGACGGTATCCACACATCTCGGGGTCTAGAATTGCCGACAGGTCGTATACGCTGTACGACTGTTGAGGGGACACGGACAGGGGTTTAAAGTCCTAGTCGGGATCTGTACCAGAAGCCGCCATCAGGTTGACCCAGGGTCGTCGCTGACATACAGGGAACCTCGAACGTGTTTTAAAGCCGCAATATCTTAACATGGGGCTTGGAAAATAATAATCTAACACAACACAGATGTTCAAATCCAGTTGTGACCACTAGGGAATTCAAATAAGGAACGGTGAAATGGGATCGGTATCGAGATCCTCGCTTTCGGTGACTAAATCTCGTTGTAAGCCCCCGATAATGCGATGAACGAAGCCGATACCGGTCCTAAGGACACGAGACTCCGCTGGATTTGGGTCCTGCTCCAGACTGTGAGCCGCTGAGAATGACATTGTAAGTGCATGAACAGGCACACTTCTCCTGCGTTCAACTTACTGTTTTGCTCGCGCGGCTTAGTGCTAAAATTGAGCAGTCCCTCATCCTCGTTTGCATCAGAGTCCTCCGTTGATTTATCGCCTACCTGATTATCAGTATTGTCGACAGGCGGAATCGTATTTCGTACCATCCTGCTCCACTTCTACTGAGCTCTGCGCGTCCTCCCACTCTTCGTCTGTATCTCCTTCATCGGTGCCATCGTCCGACCAATCTTCCTCCACTGCAGATAGCAGAGATCAGATGCAATGAAACTTTTCGCTACGATGGGCAACTCACCGTGGGAAAAACGAGAATTTATCTCCCGAGATAGTTCATAAAGCGGCTGTCCGAGATGGCGTGCGACATTCTGGCTCTCCGGATCGAAGCCTTTAACTTGATGGAATTGACGGAGGCCAGCGTAGACACTGGTATCCCAAGAATATCCGTAGACTTGTGTGGTGAGTTGAAAAGAGGGGAACCTGAGCTGTGTCACCTCCTCCGTACTGAGACGGTCAAGACCTGAGGGGTCAAGAGACCAATAGGCCGGGCAGTCAGGCCACCGGAAGGACGACGGTTCAGGTTGAAAATCGGTCGTCGGACAGAGAAAGAGATAGCCGGGTGGAGTGTCCTCCCTCGTGGTCCCGATTGTGATTTGGAACTTGACCCGGTGCACGGCAACTGTTTGAAACGGGATTGAACATATAATTTCAATGGTAAACACAGGGCATACTATAATCCTCGAAACTGGATGTGATTTGAAGACAACTGAAGATGTGATTTGCTTGTGCAAGCCAGGCGGCGTGTAATGTATCAAAGGACACAACACATGTGAGTCCGTGCTTGGACACATCCTTGGCGTTGAATCTACGACATTGACATGAGACGATTAGCCAGTACCAACAAACAAAATGATACCGGGTCCAATCATTCTCCGTGAGCACTCCATCCAACCTTTCTTCCCCAAGGCGCGAATTCCAAGAAAAAACTTTTGCCCCTAGGGAGATGGACGCAATTTCGGCACCCTCCTGAGGCCGACCATTTTGGGGACAGAGGAAGACAGCTCCGGAAAAAATCGTTGCAGAGCTGGAAAAGGAGCCAGATCGAAATTGGCGTAGAGTGTACGAGCATATATGGTGATATTCCTCAAGCGTAAGAGAATGAATTGCCGCGGCCTCTTGGCTTGTTGGATCCAGAGAAGGATTGACAGGGGTGTAATCTCCCCTGAGGTAAGAATCATAAAAACTGGCATAGCCCTCATCGATGCTATCCGACTGAAGGTCGAAGTCTGCACAGAGCCGGCCATTCGAGCGGCGTATCCACAACGTGGAGTCGATCTCCAAATCCATATCCCTGCTGTTGGAGAAGTACGGCGACTTTTCCAAATAATCGCGAGCCAACTAAGACCGTATGACCGAGTTAGTGACGTTGAAGCCCAAAGTACGGTTTAATTCAGTTACCCTCCACTCTCCCACCTCGCAGAAGGGAAAGGGATCAATACCAGCTGTAGAAAAGGAGATGGATATACATACATAACATGCATAGATGTAAACGGTCATAATGGGTGATGCTGAGGCCACGAATTGTCGGATTGGTATTAAGTCTAGATCCTCTGTGAACCTCTGGGACAATGACTGCACACAGAGTCGCACCGCCGTGGAATATTGGTGCATACATGGCACCGGACCTAGTGATCCCATACATTTGGACGATGTTCGGGTGACTGGGAATTGAATTAAAAATGACACGGAAGAGAAACGGACTGGCACTGACCGAAGGGACATGTACATCTTGACGTGTTGCTGCCATGCCTGCAACATTGAGGTCAAACACGATACAAAATGGAATAGAATTGACGGACTTCCTTGGCACCATCACCTTCGTAAATGGCGACGGTCAAGTCCATATTTCGACCGTCAATCTTGGCATAGTACACCCCCCGAACACAGCGTCGTTCATATCCGAGTCGGCGGTCGATAACACCCGATTTTCTGTTCACCATTACCTCCTGTTGAAGGTCGATATCCCCCATCGGAATCGTCCGAAAATCTACTCAATATTCAGCAGTCATAGTGAAAGACAATTGCAATAGAATCCACTTGGAGGTTCGGCCGGCGCCGGATGAAAATTATTCGTGGTGTTGTTGAACGTCCCTCCACTGATGGTGAGGTACTGCGAGCCAGTAAACATACCGCCGCCAAACCTGGAGTGAGGGCGTAAGCCACGAGGCACCGTGCAGATTGCGAAAGGCCTTACGATGTGTAAATTGGCTCTTCTGGAGACCGGTTTGGGATGTATTCGTCGTCCGAGTAAGTGTCGGCGTCCATAGACGTTTGTGGGTGGTGGAGGTAGGGAAGGAAGAGGATGAGCGCTCGTGCTGCAGGAAGGGTCCAAATCAGCTGTACTTCCGTCCTCACGGCATCGCAACGAGACAGTGAGCGACGGCTCGAATGAACGCGGTGTATGGAGTTTTTTTTGAAAGTTGCAGTAAACCTTGCGGAATACTACCAGCAGCTAATTTGGAAGGGAGGTGCAGTCACTATTGTTATGTTCGAGTTGGTTCCAGTTCAACACGGATGGAGCACTGGTGGGTTCGACGAGTCCCATTCAACGGAAGAGAGCAGCGAAGAGCGTCAGAAAACGAAGGAGGACAACTCGAGGAACACCAAAAAAATAAACACGATCCACGGAAATGAACAAAGAGAAACTGCGAGTTACAAAAAAAACAAAGAAACCCACTCGCATACCAAAAACAAAGACGTCCTGCCCGCCAAAATAAACCGCGACCTGGAAGAGACTGCTGACTGCTGCTCACTGACGATCTGATCGGAGAAGAGCTCAAGAATGGAAGTGTTAACTTGCAATTCAACTTCAAGCTGTCTCCGGGGGTTCAGTCTCTCCGAGACGTGCACTCCGTAACTATTCTGACACCGAAAATACCACTCCTTCCGATGAGGAAGCGTGCTCGGGCACCTTCGTACCTCAAACTTCACGCGCGAGCTGGATACTGGTGCGAGAGGAACAATCCGACAGCAAGGGAGAATTCGAGAGTCCCGTGCATGATCGACTCACTGGCACTTAAAGCAACTCAATCGCGATCCTTCTTTGTTGGGTTTAACCGCACTATGTGAACTTTGGATAGCTCGAATGACCGTTCCGCATCCGAGCTGTCTTCAGACTCTTATGTTATATCCACCATTGACGGAGATTTACGATAGACTGATCACTGCACTTACTTCGACGACCATTCCTTCTGGATGGTTGGCGGTATAAATACCGGGCGAAAACGACCAATTCATCCACACTCAAACCACTGATCCTCCTAGTACTCGAGTGATTTCCTCCACAATGCTCTATACCCGTTTGATCGTTCTCGTCGTGGCGTCAATTGTTACCCTGTCTTTAGGAAACACCATGTCCCCTGTCAACACGACCTCTCCCAAGGGCAACGGCGTGCTGACCAACGGCCCTGTGCCGCCGCTCCGGTAAGCACCTCGATCGTGAAGCACCCTACCAGCCGACTGACCCCTACCTGCTCCGGTCCAGCCTGCCCCATGGACCTTCATTTTAGCCTGCCTCAATGACAGCTACTCCGGCGACTGCGACGCGGTCCCCGTCGTCGCGGGTGGGTGCACGCAAATGCCCGCCCGTCAGATCAACGCTATGAGCCCTGTTCAGGTCCCCTGCGGCTGGGTGTGCACGTTCTACAAGTGCGTAGTTCGAAGGGCTTTTAAGGTTTGGCAACCCTGACGTCTGCGTCGATCAGTAGAGTGAACATGTGCGACGCGTCCAACGCCGTGAGCATCACCACGCTCGCGTACCCCGGGTCGGCGGCCCTCTCCGAAGAAGTCTTCGACGATGTTGTGGACTATGTCGAGTGCAACACGGAGAACTGAAAAACGGGTTTATTTTGTAGTGGAACAACGGTGGAATATATAACCGTCCAAATCGCAAAGTAGGGTGTTCACTCTGAATCAATGAATGAAGAGTTAGGTTGGAGTTAAGTCTGACCGAGGCCATTTTTTTCTCTCTTTCTAAAACTTATGGGAGCAGGGAAAAGTGCTGGGAGAGGCAGTTCAGAGCCCCTAACAAGTGAGAAACCTCAAGATCTGCTTCCTACTTACCTCCATATGTGGCAACACAATATTTCCGCCTAAGTTCAATCAAAAGCCGTATCCAAGAATCTCTCATCTCTATACCCTTGGGAGCCACCTGAATGTCAGTCCAAGAATCACGATTGTTGCCAAACAAAGTGTATATTGCAAACATTCATGGCAGTTCACAAGAATGGCCTGATCTTGAACAAATGCGATTCCGACGATTTCAATCACCGCGACACCGCCTAATTGAACGAATGTTCGCCGAAACAAAATCGCGAGATATTTTCCCGGGACAAAAGAACGCAGAGTTTTTTCAACTTGTATTGGCGAACGCCGTTTCAACTTTGGCCGTGTTGTGCCATCACTGATACCGTCACCTCATTGATCCGTACCACTATGTCGCCAGCGCCGCTCTTGGCGCCGCTTGGAATTCCTCGCAGTGTTCGCCCAAAGGGCAAAGGTCTTTGCCAGCCAAAGGCCTTTGAGAGCCCTTTGCAAAGGCCTTTGGGATCTTGCTCGAAATTTTGGCCTTTGCCACAGCATTTGGCCATCACATCATTCTGATGAGTCAATTTTGCTTTTCTCCTGCCTGACTTGCAGGGCGCAGACATTGGATTTGAACCCACTGTGGTATTTCCTTCACCAGGGAATGAACAGAATGCAGCCCACTCCAAAATTTACTGCAATGGCTGCATCAAAAAGTACATCAAAAGTAGACGGCTCTCTATGACGATCATAATAACTATGGTGGCTTTCCCTAAAAGCTATGGGTAGACCTGGTCAGTTTCATGATATGTAATGACGAGTTCGGGCTTAGAATCGTGCTCTGCATAATAAAACTGGCGCTGTTGGACCGCGTAGGAAATTGATCAAAGGTCTTTGCCGTGCCCTTTGGCCAAAGCCTTTGCCCTTTGAAAGGCCTTTGGAAGTTTCCGACCTCCGATAAAGGCCTTTAGGGCGAACACTGATTCCTCGTATGGCCCAAGTATGGCCCACGCTTTACTAGCTGAGCCGTAAGGATGGTAAGTTGCTAGTGAATCGCAGCTCACTGGGCTCCAGTTGACGGAACTGACGGGGTTCGTTCTTGACACACGCATGCCCAAAAGATGATTGAAGAACGTGAGTGGATGCCGTGCAGCGTGGGGTTTGAGATCTGAGCCGCGGAGGGAGAATTTCAAGGGGATTGGGGCAGAAACGTCGAATTCGGAGTTTCAATGCGGTGGATTTTGAGTATGAACGAGGTCTGAGACCGGGGTTCGTAGAGAGCGCGAATTATGTAGAGAGTGAAGAGATTTGTGCCCGAGAGTGCGACCCAGAAGACGCTCCCAGTGGCGAGGAATCATTACTAGAGCAAAGGATTCCTATGTACGTCGTAGTGCCACGCATCCGACGTGGATCTTACGCAAATCCTGTCTAAGATCAACGCAACGAATCCTCGACCAATGCAGACCAGTGCCAACTCAAATCTCAGCGCCAAGGCGGTGGAAAAGGATGGTCGCTGAAAAACCCCCAAAAAGTGCAAAGGACAATATTGAAGGACAAGCAATGGAAACAAATTGGAAACAAAGTCGAAGTCCAGAGGTGTTGAGGGGAGAGCGTGAGGTACACTAACTGGACAAAAGAAATGTCACATGCTTGTTTCATGTATATCTCAACAATGAGAGCACATTTTTGGGTCAATCCAAGTGTAGGATTGTGGAGGAGGTTCCTACGGACAATTTGGTAATGGTGGTTTGATTAAAATATATTGATTTGTCGTCATTCGGGGGCAAATACTGAACAGACTGGAAATCCGAATTTTCAAACGCAGGCTAGGATGTTTTTTGGGGGAAGCTGGAGCATCCATGCTGTAGCCCAGGATGTTCTCTACCATTCTGCAATTTGAAATGGGCAAAAATATACAAGCGATAATGAGATATTCAGCCCGCAAAATGGCAACTTTTTGCCATTTTTAGCGTTTTTGAGCCAAAATGGGCCAAAATCGCAAAAAGTGGTCATTTTGCAAGCTGAATATCTCATTATCGCGTGTATATTTTTGCACAATTCAAAGTGCAGGATGGTAAAGAACATCCCGGACTACAATATGGGTGCGCCGAATTTCCCTGAAAAAAATCCTAGCTCACGTTTTAAAATTCCGATATGCGCTCTGTTTGGTATTTACTCCTGGATGATGGTAAATCAATATATTTTGATCAAATCACCATTGCCAAAGTGTCCGTAAGAACCTCCTCCATAGTCCTACGCTTGGATTGACCAAAAAATGTGCTCGTATTGTTGAGATATACATGAAACAAGCATGTGACATTTCTTTTGTCCAGTTAGTGTAAGTAGTCGGATTCGTTCGGCGTCCTGGATTGTAGCTCTGCGTGTACCTCGCTTGGTCCTGGGCGCCAACTTCAAAGCTGCTGGTGGTGGCGGGAGAAAGAAGCAAAAGGTGTGGCGGTGTTGGTTGTGGATCCTTCGGACCATTCGGCCCGCTCCGCTTCTTTTCCACCAACTGTCTTGTCCTCCCTCGTCCTCCGCCTTCCACCCGGCCGCCGAATTCTCGATGCTGTCGTCTGAAATGCTCCTGCTTGGGCTGTGACTTTCCTCGTGGCATTCTCCGTCGCATTCTCCGTAGTTTTCGTTTGGTTTTCGTTGCCACCAGTACGTCAGGACTCAGTTCCTGAAATGACGCAAGTCACCCCAGCTTTCCTCGAAGTTCGCCCAGAAATACACCGCATTGCCTCTGTTTTCCACCTCACACCCGGCCGATAAGACTCCCAAGCTTCCTTCGAAGCATTCTCCGCACTTGCTTTCGTTGCTACCGCCCTTACGGACTCGTGAATGACGCAAATGACGGTCTTGATTCAATTCGTCTCAAGCTAACGCGGTCGCAGGGAGCGAAGCTAGGGTGGAAGCACGTGCGCCTCCCATCGCTGACATGTAACCCTAGTCCTGCACTTCTCGCCCTTGTACCTCCGTGAATTTCGGTACGCCCTCCCTTCTGTTCCCTTATCGTGCTACCGCTTTCTTTCCTCTGGTAGACGTCAGCTCAAGAAGATGGAATATGATCCTCTATGCCTTGAACGGTACGAAACCCTGGTTGTCGGAAACGGGTGGGGACGGCATTTGTTGGCGGATGCTTTGGCTTTCGCTTGAAGCGAGGTGAGGGTGCGTACTCGTTCTCCGCTTCGCTTTATCATTTACGTTTTGCGCGCTCCGAGGAATCTCTCTTTTTCTATCCGGGGTTCGCGCTGCGGAAGGCGCAGCGTCTGCGCGTTTCTCCGCGCGCTTGCTTTCGTCGAGGACGAGGTTGTTACCGTGTCATGCATCTGTCGCGATTTTTCGAAACCACAGATGTATGAATGATCCCAGGCTTGCAATTGCAAGGGCGATTAAGAATGGGGCGCTTGAGATAGATTTCTTTGAGGGCACCTATGTACGGTATCACAACCCGGCACCGTACGTCGTCTTTCTTTGGAGCAACATATTTGATTCTGATTTTGATACCAACAGGCTGCCGCTGCCGCATCCTGCTCAGCAGTCGGTCATAGAACTGAACACTCGCATCCCTTGTGCAGTGTTTCTAGATCTCGTGGCTTGCCAAGGAGGTTCTGGAGCTTACCGATGAGTTTCAAGTGAACTTATCTGTTGATAAAATGATAACACAATTTTCATTCTCGAGAACGAGCAATGTATACGAGCAAGTGTTTAGACAAAAGAGAGGTCCATGTTTGAAAAAATACTACGAAGTATCGCAACTGTCTTACCCAGGACTCCTCATGCCCGGACACCGGTGGTATCAACAGCGATTAACTGTCCAGCCTGTGTTGTCATATACAAGGTATGCTGCTGACCCTCGCCCCGCCCAAACGTAACCGAAGTCGGGCTATTGAACTCGACGGGATTCCCCAGCGCATTGAGTTGGCCGAGCATACTATTTCCCTGCACAGGTGGAAAGAATACCGTGAGCGTGTCTGGAAGGGTCGCCGCCCACACTGCGCCCCGCTGAATCAAACTGCAAAGTCGTCGAATTGGTCCGTCCCATTCGCGGATCGGAGCACCTCAATGGGCCCGGCTTGCGCGACATTTCCGCCACGCAGGGATATCGGAAACCGCGAGAACGTCTTCTTCTGCGAGTTGGTGAAATACAGATTACCGCCGCGTACATGGAGGCCGTTGATGCCGAACGCAGGCGCGGGTGCGTCGGGCGCAAATGCATCGTCTTGAGCTGCGATGCGCACTGACACCCGTCCGCAGATTGATTTGCCATATTCGTCCCGCAGCGGTGTCCGCGCCGAGGACGAGCTCAGGCTCCCCTGGAACGGCGCTGAGCCCGTCAAGGAACATGCCATCGGGGACGTCTGCAGCCTTGTTGACCACAGGTGGGCCGCCTGAGCTCAAATCAACGCGCCAGATGGCGACAGTGCCGGGGACAGCAGTAATTGTGGTGTCGTTGAGCACAAGGGCGATGACGTAAACGTCGGGCTTGACCTCGGCAACAAGGGGAACTCGGGATTAAAATATCGGAAGGGGGGAGGGGGGGGGGGTCTGGCCGAGGCTGAAAAAAACTTCTTACTACAAGTTATGGGAGGGGAGAAAAGGGCTGGGAGAAGCATGGTAGAGCTCCTAGTAGGTGAGAAACTCCGAATTCTGCTTCCTACTTGCTTCAGGACATGTCAAGACAATATTTCCACCCAAGTTCAACCAAAAGGTGTCTTCAAATAGTCTTGGAGTGAGATTCAACAAATTTCTGGAGGTCTACTCAAAGATCTAGCAGCATCATAGATAGGTTCTGGGACCATGGAATGTACCTCAAACATTAAAATCAAGTCGCTGTAGGATCTGAACTAGATCCGGTAAGGGGCGGGAACGCCGGAGGGAGCGGCCCGGGGGCCCGGGTGGGAAACACCTTCCCTATATAGTAAGGGGGGGGGGGGGGGGGGGGGAGTCTAGGTCGGGCTGAAAAAGACTTATTGACCCCCCTTCCGACTTTCGAATCCCGAGTTCCCCTTGCTCGGCAATGCCGAGGAGAGCAGTGACGTTCGGGAAGGTGTGAACTTCGTCAAAAGTTGGGTTCGGAGCAGCGGGGTCGACTATGTGGAGCGTTGAGGACTCTGGAGAGGTGATAAAAAGTTTGCCGTTCGGTCGCACGGCAAGGTTCTCGAGGAATAGGCAAGGGGGGTCAAGGATAAGAAATTACCATATGGGGTAGAGGGGGGGAGGGGTCGAGGGTCCGGCGAAAAAAAAATTTGTATGTAAATTTCTTTGCCCCCCGGAAGGTCCGCTGGGGAGTTTAGGATCCATACAGTAGTCTCGTTAACCAGACTTATTTAGGGCAGTCGTTCGCTCTGCTCACGGGCAGAAAACCAATCGGGGATGTCGAGATGTCGCCGAGGCAGAATTTGATGAGAATTTGATTGGGGAGCACTGCCTTAGAACGTCTGGTGCAGTTTGGTCGGCAAGGGTGCGATCATGTCACGCTTCCATCCTCTCGTCCAAAAACTTCGTTGTTCTCGTCCCCGCTTGCTCACATAGTTGTGAAACTTGGTAGAGGCCTTCTCAAGACCTTTCAAAGGGGTTTCTTCTCTTCAGAACAATATTAATATTTTAAACAGCGTCGTATGGTGTTGTCCAATATGGTCTAATTTCTGGACATTTGAACCCACTTATGATGCTGAGTGGTTATTTCAAGTGTAAATAATGCTCAATGTATCACACAACACCCCTGAGGGGCAATTCCAAGTCAATACCCGTGCTGGTTGACTGTTTTGATTCATTGTTCACTGAACAAGAGCTGTCTACACGATGTGAAACGCGCCGTTGGTCTCCATATAAATATATATGGGACACTCCAATGTTAAGACCATTTGGGTGCTACATTTACGCGTCCTTGCACCTTCAAATATCCGCAGAACATAATTCTCTGGGGTTTTCCACGGAAAACCGTGCATTTCCACCCTGGGCAGCGTGAAAATGCTGATTTCCCCGCCTGAAATCGATTCTGCATTAAACTTCAACCTCCTATAATATTTCTCAATTTTCAAGACACTCCAGGCCTCGGTGAACTCTGCTCTCGCGCAAAACCACAGTGTGTGACGTATGTGACCATTGTCACTGAGCGCATCCTTTCCAATCAAACTGCACCAGATGTTCGGGTGGTGATCTGGCTGCTGTTTTCTTTGATCTTCCTGCCTCGATACCATCTCACCATCCGAACATCTGGAGCCGAGATTATCCATACAGGACCTCAGGCATGGTTTAAGAGTATAACTGTGTTATTACAGGCCTTCAATTAGCAAGATTGGGTAAGGTTGGGTCACTGCGTCCGTTTTCAACTAAGTTTCAACTGACCCATGTAAATGTCAAGTGCCAGGACTTCGACGGTTCAACGAGAAGACTTCTTCTCATATGTAGTGCTCTTATTATGTTATAAAATCACCGCTACAGCCACTTCCTACTGCCAAAATATTGGAGCCTGATATTCTGCCGCCTCGGATATACTTCTTTAAAAGGGAATTGATGGCATCACCGTTACGTAGGGGGGGGGAGGGGTAGGCCCGAAGTCCTGAAAAAATAAAATTGTAGGTGATATCATTTTTTCTTATCTTTGATCCCCCTTGGGAATAGGCCACCAGGTGATTGGAGTACGAGTCTCGTGGGGAACGTGAATGATGCAACCGCACAGACGACAAGGGAGAGGAGTAAAGGGAGCAGCATTGTCTGAAGAAGTAACTGGAAAGGGGGAGGAGGGGTTTCACGAGTCTGTTCATCGGTTATATACTTGTGCCTGCGACGTGGGGATCTTCCACACGAGCTGAGTGTTGGCTTCGGAGTCGTCAAGTAATTGTGTTCTCGTTCTCTCCTCTACTATAGTTGCAAGAGGCCGGAATCGAACAGTCAAGTGTCAGACATAATCAGTGCACCGCTGCACAGTTAGATGGTACTATCGATCCTGCGGACAGGGAATACTGATAGTATTTTTGTTACGGCCGCCGGCAAACAGACTGGGTACCCCACCTGCAAGACTCGGACTCCATTAGCGTAGTGTTTGTTGGGTTATTTAATCACGTAGTGAGTAACCAGCAATCGACAACTCATCCGTCATTTTTCCAGAGTTTGGATTTTTGGGATAGGAAGGGACCGATGTCGATGGTTGGGGCGAGAGACATTGCGGCGGAAGGTCGGGAGTTGAGAGCTAGGATGTCTGAGTACGAGTTTATAAGCGGGTGTCGATCAGGCGCTTAACCGAGATAAAAGCGAATCACACGCAGTTTAGCGCCCAATGAACGCCCTTCCTCCTCCGGCTTATAGTCCGCCGTATTTAATTCGGTTTGAGAGCGACTCTCATCGCCGCAGTCCAGTTGAGGGACGTATTACCATCCAGCCCAATTTTCCTGGAGCGGATATTCCTTCAAACCCTACATTTCATATCAGACATGAAAGATTTCATACAGGTCTTCTTCCTCCCACAGGACCGGGACATAGATTTCACCGCGACGTCAGCTCCGCGTACTGCGCATCGATTTGAATGGAAGGTGGACAATAGAGAAACAGCCTTTACTTGAGATCAAGAGCGCAAGAGATTGTGGCTTGAGTGCTGGTGAGTGTACAGAGACGAGCCGATCCGTCTGGCTGGATGAAGGTGATCGCCAGCAAAGATATCCTGTGGGATTCCACTGGGAAAAAGTGTTCCGGGTTCCTGGCGCGACATGCTTTTCTGGATGACAAACGAAACTCTGAAAAGTCCGTCCGCCCACGTTATGTTAGGTTCCGGAGACGCGAAGCGCGCGACAGGTATCGGTCGCTTCCGAGGCCGTGTTCTGTTGAATGGCTGAATCAAGATCATAAGCACATCGAATCTTGCAAAATCAAATCTTGCAAAATCGCATCCATTGGCAGTTGCATGCGGCGAGTCCTCAGTCGATTGGTGGATTGATGGGCGTAAAGCTGAGCCGCTAGATTAACAGAGGTTACTCAGGAGCAAGAGCCACGAACAACAGCGACCGAGATTGAAATGAATCGGAGTCTCGGAGATGAGGGAAAGAGAGAGGACTCGGACCGATTTTGCCGAAAGTGACAGGCATGGGTCGCCGGAAAGTTCCCTTTTCGGCCGCACCCGGCATCATCAGGCGAATTTTTGCAGTGTTTTTCCGGAGCTCATGGTAACGACTACGAGGTGCCCAAGTATCAGAGCCTTGCACCTCGTACCAGAAAAATTAAAATGCTCTACAGCGTTTTCAACCACGACACCAGCCACTCTGGAGTACAGCGCCAGTGGATTTTAACTTTTCTCTTACTTAGTCGTGCTGAACTTTGGTTGAACTTTGGCTGAACTTGAACTCGTAAACCAATGGCAAGCGACTCTGAGGTTAACTGGCTGCAGTTAATCTCCATGGAAGATGACTGCTCCGTTCTGTCGTGCCGGTCGCTATTTTCCGGCATGATCGCGACCTCGGCAATCGATCACATCTGATTTTCGTGATGCGAAAAACGCTGTGCTGTTGCTGTTGTCCTCTCTCGTGGGCATTTGGCGGCGCTCTCACCTCTTGTGCGTATGCATCGTTGCGTGGCGGTCCCCGAACTCGTGGCTTCTGTGTGCTCCCACCTTCAAGAGTCCCGGCAATGGGAAATCGCTTTCGAGGTCGCCCATCCGAAACGCGGGGACCTCGCTGTCCTGGCAAGGACCTCCACGGTTTTCTCCGGCCATGCACTCAGGTTGATCATATGCCGCTGCAACCCAGGAAATAGTCCAGCTTGACAACTTAAGAATAAAATCATTTAACCGCCAGAGAAGTCTCAAACCTGGGGAAGGAGATGAGATTTCATCGTTATGAGTCGAATTGCGAGGGTTATGTGCCGCCTTATTCCCTGAAACTTAAACCCTTTTCAACCTTGAGCTTGAACCGTGAGAATACCGTTATCGCCAGCTGATCAGCTGGCCCGGTAAATTCTCGGCGTGAACCCGAACGCGATAAACTGGCTTTCGAGTTTTGTTGATTGAAAGAACATAGCACTTTTGTGAAAGATGCTTCTGTAATTATGTGTATGAGGGAATCCTGCTTTGTTTTTTCACGGTTCGATTGCGGTTAGCCGAGGATGCCGACCCAGCCGTTAAGGGAAGGCAGCAATATTCCCACGGTTTCCTGTGGACAGATGGTGTTCATTTCTTCTGGAGTCATCATATCTCATGGCTAGTCTGTGGTACGGATGAATGGAGATGGGGACGATGGGGGATGAATTCAAACAAAGATAGATGTGTTGGCTCCAGCGAGTCAGGTCTCCGTGAAGTAATTGAATGGGCTATTATGCATCCTGCCGACGAAGTTCACGATCATTGTGCAGTCTCGGAGCTACACATGTTTGACCATTGCATCTATAATGTTTTCAACTAACCGGTCTATATTCAACTCTCAAGACAACTTACCTGACCCCCTAGACCTCTGGAACACTCTTTCAATGGTGAATAGGTACGTCGTACCCCCATCCAATCACTACATCCCTTGATTCCTCGAGTAGAACGTTGGTTCGGGCATCTCGGGGATGTGTTCCACCCTGGAGTTTACCCTGGATCTTGACTCTGGGTGAGGTTATTTCATCGTTGAGGTGCTCTGCGGCCTGTTAATCGTTATTGAGTTGATAGACCCGAGTTTGGAGTGGTATGGTTCCGGTTTCGGGGACTCGCATGCGTACAATTTCGAGGTTAACGTACATATCGTATCCTTCAATTTGTGGCTTCATTAAATGTTCAATCAATCAATCTTTCATTCGGCTAGATTCACGAGTTTGGGGTTTCAACGCCAACCAAGTTACAACCTCGTCTCAAAACAAAATTCCGGTAGGTCTTCATTGCTGCATTGTGTTGAACTGATCTCGAACTTCAAATTTCACAGCCAGCCCTCGTTTCGGGGCCTTCGACGACCGATCCGAGGACCCACATAATTTTGGTGAGTCCTGCTTCAAAGTTCCTCCGCGCTGACTCCTTCGCCCTCTCAGATTCAAAAAACTTCAGTTCGACTTCATGATCAACCTACCTGTGGTTCAAGAGTAATATTCGCAACATCGTGAGTCTCATTCAACTTCGTTCTTTTTACTCACCTACAACATTCTTAGTTCTCAACTGCCAGTCTGGGCTTGATATTCCGCCGCGCGACCCAGTTTCAACCAAGCACATTCCAACATCCACCTCCGCGCAAATTAGAATCCAGGTACGCATTCCAATCAATTTAATTTCCTTACTGACCTTCGTTTCGTTTGGCCAGACCCTCCTGCTATTGCGTGAAACTCAGCGCCGGCGCCACGCGTAAGCCTCTCTTAATCCGGGGAACGGACCTTGATTTTCTCTGCGTAAACGTCCTTTCAAGGCTTAAGGAAAACCTCCGCCAGATACAATAACGACGGTGTGAGTTCGTATCGTGACTTGAGGTGAGTATGCACCTTTTCTTTTCACCTCGTTGAAGGTGACTTGAATTAATTTGATCTCGGTTCGAGGATATACTCCAAGCGCTCCCAGGGTTCAGGGCCTTTGGATTCCGCACTTCAGGTAGGTTTTCCCTTCCTTCCCTGGAAGCTCGCGCGTTCTCGACGAGAGTCCCACACACAGAGTTTTGGTAGAACAGATTATTATATTCGAGGTACGTACGGACATGCGGTGTGAGTGCGTGTATGGGTACATAGGGATGGAGAAAGCCAACGAGGGAGAGGGAGAGCATGTGCACGTTGGAGCTAGTCGCCAGGGCGCGCAAAGTTGGGGTGGATGGCGGTGTAGGAACGAGTCCGCGCCTCGTTTCACGTTTGCGCAGGGACTCGGTGTATACGGCGTGAACAGGGCACGCATAGCACGGGACGAGGAGGAGGGGGACATGAGAATGAGGGTGGGGGCGGGGGCAGGGATGGGACGAGGGACACGAGAACGAGGGCGGGAATGGGAACGGGGCGGGTGGAGAGGTATGAGATTTAGGCCGGCTCGCGGGCGCCAAGGAGGGCGAACGGTGTGTGTCTCCCCTTGGTAAAAAACTAGCGCTGACGTTGCCCGCGTACAGGCGCAACGTCGCGATGCAGCGGGGTAGGCGCAAACTGCCGTTGCTCGTTCTCCTGGCGACGGTGTCGAAGGATTGAGGGTGCTGAGTGTGGATGACGAACAGGACGCGGCGGTGCGGGCGGCACGGAGAAAAGCGAGGGCGAGGGGGAGAGAGCAGGGAAAGGATGTATATTCAGGTTGAGATGGTAGAGTATGTACTCACATGTGCCCGCTACGTACTCATTAAAACATTCCCTTGCCTTCCCTCCCTCTTTCTGTTCAAACTAATTTGCAGCAGCACCGACAGAGTGGATTTGCGCGGGGTGCGGCTCGGCATTTGCGTGCGGTACCAGGGGGACGTAGGAGGAGAGAGGGTGAGGCGATGGTGAAGGTCGGGAGGTAGAAAGAAGAGAGGGACGGGCGAAAAGGCGAGATGTGGGTGCAGGGGACGGCAGCGTGCCAAGGGTAGGTATCCACGACATGGGCCCGAGATGGTGCTGGTCGTGCCAGGGCGCGAGGATATGGCGGATAGAGCCAGTCAACGAAATTGTGCTCTGTGCGCGGGAGCCAGGCGGGACTTGCCACCATAGAGTTTCGGTTTTCAATGGTTTACACAAGCAAGGGAGTTGGAAGTAAGAGTCTGCAGGTCGAGTCAAGGTCGAGTCGGAGTCGACGACAGGTGGTGCAGCTTGCTCTTGTTTGGTCTGATGTCATGTTAGCGTATCAATTCGGCCCTTGTTCTTGACCACCATCTCGTTACGCCTTATTTTTCAAGCTGCGGTGCTGGGTAGTCAGGGTTGTCGTGGTGGGGGAGGAACTCGGCGTGGATTCCGTTTTTTGTTAAATACCCTGCTCTGCATTGTCTTAGGCGCGCCTCGGGGCTAATATTTGCACCTAAGACAGAGGATAAATAACGAAGCCTCGATTCCTGTCCCTTACCTCGTACTGCAGACCGCTTTCTGTATCAGCAATCTCGAGCAGTGATCGTCCTCAAGGCCTTGGGATCGGGTCTGGCGGATACCAAGGCCTTGAGTTAAGGGCACCTCCAAGGCCTTGGCAAAAATTTCCCACGCATTGAGCGGTAAGCCCAAAGGAACATTTAAAACGGAGGAACAAGGGCCACACTTTCAGAGAGCCCTATCAGAGAAGTGTACACTACCTGATTTCCCTCGTAATTTACTGATCAATAAAATTCAAGGTTTACCAGATTCCAAGGCCTAAGGAGCGGCAAGACGGTTTATACATGCCCCGCTAATTGGCATGCAAAAAAATTCAATTCAAGCCC
This sequence comes from Mycena metata, assembly GCA_029378385.1. Lineage (NCBI taxonomy): Eukaryota > Fungi > Basidiomycota > Agaricomycetes > Agaricales > Mycenaceae > Mycena > Mycena metata. The sequence goes on from JARKIB010000226.1 coordinate 63,000, forward strand.
ACCTCTGTAAAAAAAGCCTGCGGGGTAATACAGTCAAAATTTTCAGCAGAACAAAATTATAACGGCATAACCAAGGCCTTAACCAAGGTCTGAGTGTCCAGCAAGATTTTCCCAAGCCCTTGGCCAAGGCCTAGTCAAGGCCTTGGGGTCCCAAGGCCTTGGACCCTTGGGCGAACACTGATCTCGAGTAACGACGAGAACGGTGGGACTCGGCGTTAGTGGGACTCGCTAAGCCTCGCTTAACGTCGCTTAACGTCGCTTAACGTCGGCTAAGGGTCTGTCAGTGGGACTCGCTCTCCGATAAACACGGAGAGTGGGACTTACGCGTTGCGGCCATCATGGGATCAACATGCCGAGAGCTCCGAACAAGCAGCAAAAAGTGAATTAACCCAAGGGGGCCCAAGGATAAGCAATTATCATATGGGGTAGAGGGGGGGAGGGGTCCAGGCTCTGCCGGAAAAAAAAATTGTATGCAATTTTATTTTACCCCAGGAAGGTCCGCTAGGGAGGGAAGAATACCAGGCAGGACTGAAACATGATTTCCCACTATAATCACCCCATTGCAGGCCTCTCACTGATGATTCGGTCATCGTGGTCCGTTTTGAACCAAGTTTCAACCCAACAAATTGTGTGAGTGTCAAGAGAATGACCATGTTCAGTAGCTTCTCCTCACATGGACTGCTGTTGTGTACTTTGCTGTCAAATCACTGCTACGGCCACTTTCTACCGCCAAAATATGGCAGCTTGATACTCTGCCGCCCAACTGCCGCCTCGGATATCTTTCTCTAAAAGGGAATTTGATGGCATCATCGTTATGTAGGGGGGGGGAGGGGTAGGCCAAAGTGCTAGGAAAAAAAAAATATGTAGGTGATATCCTTTTTTCTTATCTTTGGGTCCCCTTGCTTGTTACCTTGGGATCTGCTTCGAAACTGGCTGCAAATTTATGTGGTGAGAGCAATACATCAGTCAAGTCAAAAAAGGCCGCGAAAGTGGCGAATGTTATCTTCGCCTTGGATCGCTTCGTCCGCACTATGCCAGTATGGGACCTGCGGACACTTTACATGGCGCGTGTGGATCCTTACCTCATTGCCGGATGCGAAGTCTGCCTGAATATCGAAAAGAAAAGTCTTGGCCTGCTTGAAAAGGTTCAACTCAAGTTCCTGCGCAGAATGCTCGGAGTTGACTCTCGCTCCATGAAGGCGGTTTTATTCTCGGAGACCGGAATTTGGCCAGTTAAATACCGCAGGATCTATCTGGCACTCAAGAATTTGTGTTACCGGTTAACACTCGAGGAGGACCGACCTGCTTGGAATGCACTGCAAGAGTCACTCTCCCTGGCGCGCGCAAAACAGATTTCCTGGTTCACCGACCTTCAAATTGTTCTTAACCGGACCTTTATTCGAAAATTCCGGAATTTAAGGGGGCGATTACGGATGGAATGGCCTTATTTAGGGAAATAATTGCCAGGCGTGAGGTCACCCCGGTCGTCGCTAAGCTTGCCTTCAATATCCTTGGAATCTTTGATGCAACCCCCATGTTGTTGTTGGAACCACCCGCACAACCTTAGATGAGTACGGCCGATTTGGAAACTGGATTTCCAATCTCTAGGACCACAGCCTCCTATTCTCTTCAACTCGTGCCAGGCGCTTCATTTATTTATTTTCGTTGAAGTCTTCGGACTCGGCGAATCTCCCCGAAAGTCCTTGGGTTTGTTTCTTCGGAAACAGATGGTGCGCATGTATTTGCAAAGGGAAGCCATGCGACAGTTCTCTGTGAACTGGTGGACTCTGGGGAATTAATCCCTGGGAGGAGGGAACTCCTCCCGTACTCATTAACAGCATTTTTGCTGGAGGTCAGGGCCCACGAGGTTATATAACCGGAGTTCAGCCTTTACACAAAGGCCGGCCAGTTCAAAGTTGGCCAGCGTCTTGCGTGTACGACCCCCTGGAATAATGTTTTGCTAGGTCGGCATCTTGTAGAATCCTGTGAGGATAAACACCTGTAACAGTACTACTTGTTTGTCTTCTGTAAACTCGTTGTTCAGCCTGTGGACCGTGCGAGTATAATATATCCCCCCCACCGGATATGTTCCCCACCATCCTCAGTCCCCCCAACGGTGTTCAAAAAATATTTTCGCAAACTGAGTTCACCCGGAAGGCCATCACATCAGCATCAAACGACAAGTTGAGTTGCTCTTCAAACCACCACCCCCCCCCAGGAAGTTTAAAGTGTGTTTTAGATAGGTGTAACAAAGTCTTTTCAGAGTGAAATCAGAAATGAGCTCAATGAGTGACCAGCGGGGTACTTGCGGTTCAAGGTTCGGTAGTTGGGACTTGCCCGAACCCCAAACCAAACCTCAGGTTCAGGTTTGGCTGAACCCTAACCTGAACTTTGTGTTCATTTCAGTTCAGTTGAAGTTCGAACCGATCTTTCCCCCCACTAGTTACTGAGAGAGACACAGTAGAAAATCCAGCAAGGATTTACACCTAACTTGGTGCTCTTTCTGCATGGTGGGAAAACCAGTGAAGGCCTTCGGGTGAAGCCTTCATCCTTCTGAAAGCCTTCAGATCTTTCAAAACCCAAATAAAGGCCTTGAAGGCGAACACTGCCTTCTAGTGGCAATAATATTTCATGCTTCAACCGTAGTATTGACGTGGGTGCTACGGTTGGGAAAATAAAAAATTCAATACAACAGCAGTCCACATTTAAGTTTGCAAGCAATGGTAAATTCAAACAAGAAACGGTGAAATGGTATCGGTATCAACATCCTCGGTGCGGACAACCAAACCTCGTTGTAAATCCCCGATAATGCGATGAATGAAGCCGATACCGTTCCCAAGGACACGAGACTCCGCGGGATTTGGGTCCTGATCCCCACTGTGAGCCGGTTCCTGATAAGCTTCGGCCTCTGAGAATGGCATTGTAAGCGCATGTACAGACACACTTGTTCTGCGTTCAACTTACTGTTTTGCTCGGGCGGCTCAGTGCAAACATTGAGCGGTCCCTCATTCATGTTTGCATCAAAGTTCTCGGTTGATTTATCGCCTACCTTCATGATTAGGAGTGTCGACAGGCGGAATTGTGTTTCGCACCATCCTGATCCACTTCTATCAAAATCTGCGGATCCTCCCACTCGTCATTGGTCTCTCCTTCATCGGTGCTGTTGTCGAACCAATCCTCGTCATCGTCGCGCAATCCACCCACTTGCATAGTTAAATGTCAGAATGAAACGAAATGTCAGCCCACTCACCATAGGCAAAGAGAGGATCCATATCGCGGGATAGTTGATAGAGCGGGCATCCCAGATGGTGCGCGACATCCTGACTGTCAGGATCGAATCCCTTAGCCTTATGAAATTGCCGGAGGCCAGCATAGACGCTGGTGTCCCAAGAATATCCATGGACTCGTGTAGTCAGTTGAAAAGAGGGGAACCCGAGTTGTGTTGCCTCCTCAGTGCTGAGACGGTCAACACCTGATGGGTCGAGAGACCAATAGGCTGGGCAGTCAGGCCACTTGAAGGACGACGGTCGAAGTTGAAAGTTGGTCATCGGACAGCGAAAGAGGTACCCGGGTGGAGTGTTCTTCCTCGGGCTCCCAATTGTGATTTGGAACTTGACCCGGTGCACAAGAACTGTTTGAAGGGGTATTCAACCCATAATCCCAATGGCAATACAAGGCATACCATAGTCCTCTAGATTGGATGTGATGTGAAAGCGACTGAGGATATGATTTGCCTGTGGGGGCCAAGCCAGGAATCCGTCAAGTGGCAATGTCACAGTGTATGTGAGTGCGCCATTATACACGTCCTTGGGGTTGAAACTACGACATTGACACAAGATGATTAGCTCACAGCATCGACAAAGAAATGAATCCATACCGAGTCCAGTCATTCTCCATGAGCACTCCATTCAACCTTTCTTCCCCAAGGCGCCAACCCCAACCAGAGAATTTTGCCCCCGAGAGGGACGCGATTTCGGCACCCTCCTGAGGCTGACTGTTCGGGGGAAAGAGGAAGACAGCTCCGCAAGAAATCGTTGCAAAGCTGGAAAAGGAGCCAGATCGGAATCGGTCTAGAGTGAACGAGCATATAAAGTGATATTCCTCAAGACTCAGAGAGTTGATAGCCGCAGCCTCCTGGCTTGTTAGATCCAAAGAAAGATTGACGGGTGCGTGATATCCCCTGGGGTAAGAATGATAAAAACAGGCATGGCCCTCATTCTTGCCATCCGGCTGCAGGCCAAAAGCTGCACAGAGTCGACCATTGGAGCGGCGTATCGACAAAGTGGAGTACGGCTCCAACCCCTGGGTGATTTCGAACACTTGTTTCACATAATCACAAGCCTGCTAAGACCATATGTCCGAGTCAGCAAGTTGAAGGCTAAAGTAAGGTTGAATTCAGTTACCCTCCACTCGGCAAGCTTGCAGAAAGGGAAGAAATCAATACTGAACGTAGAGAAGGAGATAAATATACATACATAGCATAGAGGGATGTAAACGGTCATAATAGGCGAAGCTGAGGCCACGAGTTGGATTGGTATCAAGTCTAATTCATAAACCTCCAGCACGATGATTGAAAGTGGAGATCACACCGTCATGGAATATCGCTGCATACATGGCACCGGACCTAGCGGTTCCATATATCTGAACAATGTTGGGGTGGCTTCAGGTTGACTTGAGCACGACACACCGGGGAAACGGACCACAACTCACCGAAGAGACATATGCATCTTGATGTGTTGCTGCCATGCCTGCGACATCGAGGTCAGACAGCACATACGAAAACAAAAGAGGATTAAGCACACGTACCTCCTCTGCCCCATCGCCTTCATACATGGCGACTGTCAAGTTTTTATTTCGACCGTTGATCTTGGCAGAGTATACCCGCCGAACACAGTTTCGGGCACGTCTGTGGCCGACAAGGCCTGCAGGCATCGTCACCATTAGTTCCTGTTGGAGGTCGATATCCCCCATCGGAATCGTTCGAAAATCTACTCAATATTCAGCATTCACAGTGAAAGGAATTTGCGATGAAGGTTACTTGGAGCTTCGACTGGGGGCGGATGATAATAATTCACGCAGTGGTTGTTAAACGTCCCTCCGCCGATGGTGAAGTGGTGCGAGCCAGCAAACATACCGCCGCCAAACCTGGAGGCCGTAAGCCACGTGCAGCGGAGATTGCGGACGGCCTCACGATGTGAATATGGGCTCTTCGGAGTTTGATGGGGGAACATATTCGTCTTCCGAGTAGATTTCAGCGTTCATGAATGCTGGCGGATGATGGTGGTAGAGAAAGAAGAGGGGCAGCGCGGGGAACAGCTTCGAGCGTTTATAAGAAGACGTGGCTAAATTGGGCCATGGGTGTGAATCCGAGATTTTCCCAGCATCGCAGAAAGGCGGTGAGATACAGCAAGAGATGGGGGGATGACCTCGTTTTGCTGTTAAACGATAAGGGCAAAACATAAGTACCCGCATGTGTTTTCCAGTAATATACGTGGCAGTGTTCGGCAGTGTTCGGCACCGGATACCACTGGCCGCCAGTGCGCCTCCACTGAACTACAGTGGAATCCGGTGACTCCATTGCTATCCACTGGTATTCAATGAACTCCATTCAAGCCAGAAATATCCAAGGAACCCTGAAAAATATTTAATGAAATGTGCATGACTCCAGTAGTGGTTGGCACAAATTACCTTCAAGGGGAAATACAACTATCTGTAGCTCGCAACGAAATTACCTTCTAATACCGGTTTGTAGGTTAAATGTGGGCTTGATCGAGAAGCAGACCGTAAAGCCTGGAAGGGTACTCATATCATCCTATGGAATATTTGTGGCAGCTCCTAATAATGATCTATAGGCCTTTATTCCAGCTCCCCCCGAGCCCGAGTCGAGCATCATCAATAACTCCAGTAGTGGTTGGCAATTGAAGTGTTGCAGTGAACAAGGGTGCATATGGAGCTCGAATGGTCACAGCAGAGCAAATTTGAACGGTGTTTGCTTTGGACCAGTGGAAGACGTTGGAAATCGGTAGTGGAGATGAGTAGAAACCAACATGGGCCAGTGGAAATTACCCGCGAACATTATCTTATCTTGCCGGCCATCGCGTAATCTCTTGATGGCTACCAGCGTCTACCAACATCTATTGGCGGCCATTGGTGTACGCCAATGTACTTTCCACTTCCGGGTATATTACTCGTGTTTTTTTTGAATTGGGATCAGACTGCGTCGGGGTGGCACCAATGTTGAAAATTGTACATGCGCATCGCAGGACATTCAAGTCCGGCGGAAATCTCAACCTGGCGGGCGAATCATCACCCAAACTCTCTTTCGGGATTGCAGGACACGCGTAAGGAAGTAGAAATGTCCTAGGAGCAGGTTGATTTACATCACAGGCTTTTTGGTTCGGAAATTGCAGTATACCATGCAGCAAGCACAGTTTAGGTGAGATGCGCGATTGGGATTGGGAGGGTCGAAACCAGCGTGAAACATGATAAGTTTTTCAGACTGCGAATAGTAGTTAAGCGTTGGTGTAAGCGTGAGATCGAACGCGGAGCAGAGGGCGAAGATTCGGTTTAGACTATGATTGGGAATCACAGGACAAATAGGATCACCGGCGGAGTGGGAGAGAGGGCACTGGTTAAGTACCAGAAGGAGGACCAGTCGGATCAAGACGAGGCGAGTTTTAGAATACTGTTGGTGTCGGGGAAGCACAGCGGGGAGCCCTTTGTGTAAAATTACCGGCTTGTTGAGAGACATGGGTGCAGTCGCGCACCAATATTCGTCGACCGGAGAGCTCCGAGTTCGGAAAGAGGCCCGCAGTATTCAATTCAATTCAACTTCAATTAAAGTGCGCGCGGGCCCCTTGGGGCCCATGTAGCACTATACGTAGGACATTTGTGTACTCTAGCTGGCATATAGGTGGGAACGGGGGTGTGGAGGGGTCGTCGCACGGGAAGGAGTGTGCTATGAGTTGCTATGTAGGATTGGTTTGAGAGTGAGATACGTAGAGGATGTCTCGGCAGGTAAATGGGAATTGTGTGTATGGGAGAGAGAGATGAGAGGAAAGAGAAAAGTAAGAAAAGGAAAGAACGGACCCGCCTAAAGCGAGTACCGCGGTAACCGACTCGTGTCCCGAACAAATGCTAGGGCGTGCTTGGGATCCGACTTCGCGCCGAGGAGGAGGCGGAGGGAGAGGCGCGCGGTCCCGACCTTGCGGATCAGGTCGAGTCGTTGGCGACGGAATTTGGGGCAGGTGAGGAGGAAGTGTGAAACGGTCTCGGGGACGAGGCAGAGGGGGCAGTCGGGGCATGGGCCGAGGTGGAAGCGATAGAGGAAGGCGTTGAGGCCGATGTGGGTCGTCCTCAGCTGCGTCCGAACGCTGCACTGCGGGCGGGACAGGCCCACGTACATCTCCTCGATCCGTGAGCCCGGCGTTGCGTCGTCGAACAGGGAGAGGCGCGCATGGCGGGGGGAGGCCGCCCACTCGTCCCGCCATTGCTTCTGGAAGAGCTTCTGGCCCGCCGCCTGTGCCGCCGCTCGGCTGAGGGGGAGCGGTTTGGCGAAGGCGGGGATGGGGATTGTGAGGGGGGAGGATGTCCCTTGAGCCGCTTGCTTAGCGCGCGCGTCGACCGCTTCATTGTCCGCGATGCCGACGTGCGCCGGCACCCAATGGAAGCGGACAGAGAGGGCGGGGCGGGCTGCACGGAGGCGACGGAGGAGGGTGTGGAAGGTGTGGATGAGGTATTGGCCAGGTTGGGGGCGCGGCGAGCCGAGGGCGACGATGGCGGGCTGGCAATCCGTGAAGACATCGACGCTACTCAGCCTGGGCGTCGCCTTGATGATGTCGAGTGCGAGAATCGCCCCGACGACCTCGGACTCGAAGACTGTATGCTCCGTCTCCGTGCCCAGGTGCTTCATCCTCGACTCCCCCTCCGTCTCCTCGTTCCATGCCACCGCTGCCGCTCCCACCCCGCCCTCGAAGCCCGACCCATATGTGTACACGCAGAACCCACCACGCCTGGTGATCGCTGCCATCTCCGCTTTCGCCTCGTCCTTTGACAGCGCGATCCGCGTCGAGAGCGTTCCCTGCGGCGCCGACGTGGGTTTGTGGTGTGGGTCCACCGTCTCGAAGTTGCCGCGGAGCAGTGGGAACGCGTGGAGGAGGTGGTGGATGGCGGAGCGGTGGTAGCGGGGAATGCGCTGGCAGCGCTTGACGACGCGATGGAGCGGGTGGGAGGGCGGCAGAGTAACGAGGCGGGCGCCTGCGTTGAAGACAGCACGATTGAGGCGGAGGTGGATGGGGAGGAGGTTGGCGTGGAAGTCGAGGGTGTCGGTGGCGGTGGTGCGCAGCCCGCCGGTGATGATCCTCGCGGCCAGTCTTTGTACCTTGCCCAGTGCCTTGCTGACCCAGACCGTGCCCGATCGCCTCCCGTCCGATCCAGGGACGACCGGCTTGTACCATACCGGGAGCGCGTAGAGCATTCGCGGGTCGACAATGGTGAGGAGGAACTGGCGGGTGTACGCGTGGGGAAGGCCGAAGGTCGGGGACGAGATGCGGGAAAGAGCGAGGGTCGCTTTGGTGCCGCGGCTCTGCGCCAGCTCGACGTGATTCCTGAAACTGAGTTTTGAATCAAGGACAACGCCGAGAAGCTTCACCGTGTCCGTTGCTTCGATGGTGACGCCTCCGAAGGTGACGGGGACGGCGCGGTATAAGCTGATACAATCGAGGGTCCAGTCCAGAAGGTCGTACTTGGAAATCCGTAATGCCAGTGCACAATTGGAGGAAATTGGATTATATATATCGCCGACCTCCCCGAGTGGGTTCGTTCTTGGGATTGGGACGTGAGTTTCGACACCGGGGACTTTAGAGCGGAAATCGAAGAGAGCTCAAAGGGATATTTTTTTTTGGCTTTGTGCCCCAAATTGACCCAGGCGGAGAGGACCGATTTAATCCAGACGGGGCGAGGGGCGAATACGGTTGGCTTCGGGGAAGACCAGCGGACGGCTTTTGCCCGATAAAATGACCGGAGACTGAAATATTAGGCTAACTCCAGATCCAGAAAGAGGTCCACAGGAGATTCAGCCAGAGAGAGGGGACCAGTCGAATCCAAATGACTAATTTTCGAATAGTCGAGCAATCACAGCAGCGAGGTCGTTGGTAGATAAAATCACCGGAGACTGGAAAATTCCTAGGAGAGATTGCTGAGTATATCCGAGAACAGTGGGAGTGGGACTCGCACAATTAAGCGAGTCCCACTTTGGATCTGAATTCCATCATTCGGCATCAAAAGATCAATATCGGCACCTGGGCTCCGCTAACGCTGTTTTAAGGCATGCATGCCATATTGTACACTGGGGGGAACGGTGTTCCCCCCAGACCCCCCTCCTTTGGCCTGACGGCACGCTCAGAAGTTTAATTTAGGCCGTTTCGTTCTCTTTTTCACCTTTTGTTTCATTGTTTACGGGCGCCGGCCCGGACGGCTGGGGTTTTCTACCCCAGACCCCGACCGCTGCGCGGGGCTGCCGCTCGCCGCGGAAGCCCACTGCGTGGTGCTGTCGCTCGCCGCGGGGCCCACTGCATGGAGCTCTCCCGAATTTTTTAACGGGGGTTAATTCAAGGGGACCCAAAGATAAGAAAAAAGGATATCACCTACATATTTTTTTTTTCCTAGCACTTTGGCCTACCCCTCCCCCCCCCCTACGTAACGATGATGCCATCAAATTCCCTTTTAGAGAAAGATATCCGAGGCGGCAGTTGGGCGGCAGAGTATCAAGCTGCCATATTTTGGCGGTAGAAAGTGGCCGTAGCAGTGATTTGACAGCAAAGTACACAACAGCAGTCCATGTGAGGAGAAGCTACTGAACCATGGTCATTCTCTTGACACTCACACAATTTGTTGGGTTGAAACTTGGTTCAAAACGGACCACGATGACCGAATCATCAGTGAGAGGCCTGCAATGGGGTGATTATAGTGGGAAATCATGTTTCAGTCCTGCCTGGTATTCTTCCCTCCCTAGCGGACCTTCCTGGGGTAAAATAAAATTGCATACAATTTTTTTTTCCGGCAGAGCCTGGACCCCTCCCCCCCTCTACCCCATATGGTAATTGCTTATCCTTGGGCCCCCTTGGGTTAATTCACTTTTTGCTGCTTGTTCGGAGCTCTCGGCATGTTGATCCCATGATGGCCGCAACGCGTAAGTCCCACTCTCCGTGTTTATCGGAGAGCGAGTCCCACTGACAGACCCTTAGCCGACGTTAAGCGACGTTAAGCGACGTTAAGCGAGGCTTAGCGAGTCCCACTAACGCCGAGTCCCACCGTTCTCGTCGTTACTCGAGATCAGTGTTCGCCCAAGGGTCCAAGGCCTTGGGACCCCAAGGCCTTGACTAGGCCTTGGCCAAGGGCTTGGGAAAATCTTGCTGGACACTCAGACCTTGGTTAAGGCCTTGGTTATGCCGTTATAATTTTGTTCTGCTGAAAATTTTGACTGTATTACCCCGCAGGCTTTTTTTACAGAGGTGGGCTTGAATTGAATTTTTTTGCATGCCAATTAGCGGGGCATGTATAAACCGTCTTGCCGCTCCTTAGGCCTTGGAATCTGGTAAACCTTGAATTTTATTGATCAGTAAATTACGAGGGAAATCAGGTAGTGTACACTTCTCTGATAGGGCTCTCTGAAAGTGTGGCCCTTGTTCCTCCGTTTTAAATGTTCCTTTGGGCTTACCGCTCAATGCGTGGGAAATTTTTGCCAAGGCCTTGGAGGTGCCCTTAACTCAAGGCCTTGGTATCCGCCAGACCCGATCCCAAGGCCTTGAGGACGATCACTGCTCGAGATTGCTGATACAGAAAGCGGTCTGCAGTACGAGGTAAGGGACAGGAATCGAGGCTTCGTTATTTATCCTCTGTCTTAGGTGCAAATATTAGCCCCGAGGCGCGCCTAAGACAATGCAGAGCAGGGTATTTAACAAAAAACGGAATCCACGCCGAGTTCCTCCCCCACCACGACAACCCTGACTACCCAGCACCGCAGCTTGAAAAATAAGGCGTAACGAGATGGTGGTCAAGAACAAGGGCCGAATTGATACGCTAACATGACATCAGACCAAACAAGAGCAAGCTGCACCACCTGTCGTCGACTCCGACTCGACCTTGACTCGACCTGCAGACTCTTACTTCCAACTCCCTTGCTTGTGTAAACCATTGAAAACCGAAACTCTATGGTGGCAAGTCCCGCCTGGCTCCCGCGCACAGAGCACAATTTCGTTGACTGGCTCTATCCGCCATATCCTCGCGCCCTGGCACGACCAGCACCATCTCGGGCCCATGTCGTGGATACCTACCCTTGGCACGCTGCCGTCCCCTGCACCCACATCTCGCCTTTTCGCCCGTCCCTCTCTTCTTTCTACCTCCCGACCTTCACCATCGCCTCACCCTCTCTCCTCCTACGTCCCCCTGGTACCGCACGCAAATGCCGAGCCGCACCCCGCGCAAATCCACTCTGTCGGTGCTGCTGCAAATTAGTTTGAACAGAAAGAGGGAGGGAAGGCAAGGGAATGTTTTAATGAGTACGTAGCGGGCACATGTGAGTACATACTCTACCATCTCAACCTGAATATACATCCTTTCCCTGCTCTCTCCCCCTCGCCCTCGCTTTTCTCCGTGCCGCCCGCACCGCCGCGTCCTGTTCGTCATCCACACTCAGCACCCTCAATCCTTCGACACCGTCGCCAGGAGAACGAGCAACGGCAGTTTGCGCCTACCCCGCTGCATCGCGACGTTGCGCCTGTACGCGGGCAACGTCAGCGCTAGTTTTTTACCAAGGGGAGACACACACCGTTCGCCCTCCTTGGCGCCCGCGAGCCGGCCTAAATCTCATACCTCTCCACCCGCCCCGTTCCCATTCCCGCCCTCGTTCTCGTGTCCCTCGTCCCATCCCTGCCCCCGCCCCCACCCTCATTCTCATGTCCCCCTCCTCCTCGTCCCGTGCTATGCGTGCCCTGTTCACGCCGTATACACCGAGTCCCTGCGCAAACGTGAAACGAGGCGCGGACTCGTTCCTACACCGCCATCCACCCCAACTTTGCGCGCCCTGGCGACTAGCTCCAACGTGCACATGCTCTCCCTCTCCCTCGTTGGCTTTCTCCATCCCTATGTACCCATACACGCACTCACACCGCATGTCCGTACGTACCTCGAATATAATAATCTGTTCTACCAAAACTCTGTGTGTGGGACTCTCGTCGAGAACGCGCGAGCTTCCAGGGAAGGAAGGGAAAACCTACCTGAAGTGCGGAATCCAAAGGCCCTGAACCCTGGGAGCGCTTGGAGTATATCCTCGAACCGAGATCAAATTAATTCAAGTCACCTTCAACGAGGTGAAAAGAAAAGGTGCATACTCACCTCAAGTCACGATACGAACTCACACCGTCGTTATTGTATCTGGCGGAGGTTTTCCTTAAGCCTTGAAAGGACGTTTACGCAGAGAAAATCAAGGTCCGTTCCCCGGATTAAGAGAGGCTTACGCGTGGCGCCGGCGCTGAGTTTCACGCAATAGCAGGAGGGTCTGGCCAAACGAAACGAAGGTCAGTAAGGAAATTAAATTGATTGGAATGCGTACCTGGATTCTAATTTGCGCGGAGGTGGATGTTGGAATGTGCTTGGTTGAAACTGGGTCGCGCGGCGGAATATCAAGCCCAGACTGGCAGTTGAGAACTAAGAATGTTGTAGGTGAGTAAAAAGAACGAAGTTGAATGAGACTCACGATGTTGCGAATATTACTCTTGAACCACAGGTAGGTTGATCATGAAGTCGAACTGAAGTTTTTTGAATCTGAGAGGGCGAAGGAGTCAGCGCGGAGGAACTTTGAAGCAGGACTCACCAAAATTATGTGGGTCCTCGGATCGGTCGTCGAAGGCCCCGAAACGAGGGCTGGCTGTGAAATTTGAAGTTCGAGATCAGTTCAACACAATGCAGCAATGAAGACCTACCGGAATTTTGTTTTGAGACGAGGTTGTAACTTGGTTGGCGTTGAAACCCCAAACTCGTGAATCTAGCCGAATGAAAGATTGATTGATTGAACATTTAATGAAGCCACAAATTGAAGGATACGATATGTACGTTAACCTCGAAATTGTACGCATGCGAGTCCCCGAAACCGGAACCATACCACTCCAAACTCGGGTCTATCAACTCAATAACGATTAACAGGCCGCAGAGCACCTCAACGATGAAATAACCTCACCCAGAGTCAAGATCCAGGGTAAACTCCAGGGTGGAACACATCCCCGAGATGCCCGAACCAACGTTCTACTCGAGGAATCAAGGGATGTAGTGATTGGATGGGGGTACGACGTACCTATTCACCATTGAAAGAGTGTTCCAGAGGTCTAGGGGGTCAGGTAAGTTGTCTTGAGAGTTGAATATAGACCGGTTAGTTGAAAACATTATAGATGCAATGGTCAAACATGTGTAGCTCCGAGACTGCACAATGATCGTGAACTTCGTCGGCAGGATGCATAATAGCCCATTCAATTACTTCACGGAGACCTGACTCGCTGGAGCCAACACATCTATCTTTGTTTGAATTCATCCCCCATCGTCCCCATCTCCATTCATCCGTACCACAGACTAGCCATGAGATATGATGACTCCAGAAGAAATGAACACCATCTGTCCACAGGAAACCGTGGGAATATTGCTGCCTTCCCTTAACGGCTGGGTCGGCATCCTCGGCTAACCGCAATCGAACCGTGAAAAAACAAAGCAGGATTCCCTCATACACATAATTACAGAAGCATCTTTCACAAAAGTGCTATGTTCTTTCAATCAACAAAACTCGAAAGCCAGTTTATCGCGTTCGGGTTCACGCCGAGAATTTACCGGGCCAGCTGATCAGCTGGCGATAACGGTATTCTCACGGTTCAAGCTCAAGGTTGAAAAGGGTTTAAGTTTCAGGGAATAAGGCGGCACATAACCCTCGCAATTCGACTCATAACGATGAAATCTCATCTCCTTCCCCAGGTTTGAGACTTCTCTGGCGGTTAAATGATTTTATTCTTAAGTTGTCAAGCTGGACTATTTCCTGGGTTGCAGCGGCATATGATCAACCTGAGTGCATGGCCGGAGAAAACCGTGGAGGTCCTTGCCAGGACAGCGAGGTCCCCGCGTTTCGGATGGGCGACCTCGAAAGCGATTTCCCATTGCCGGGACTCTTGAAGGTGGGAGCACACAGAAGCCACGAGTTCGGGGACCGCCACGCAACGATGCATACGCACAAGAGGTGAGAGCGCCGCCAAATGCCCACGAGAGAGGACAACAGCAACAGCACAGCGTTTTTCGCATCACGAAAATCAGATGTGATCGATTGCCGAGGTCGCGATCATGCCGGAAAATAGCGACCGGCACGACAGAACGGAGCAGTCATCTTCCATGGAGATTAACTGCAGCCAGTTAACCTCAGAGTCGCTTGCCATTGGTTTACGAGTTCAAGTTCAGCCAAAGTTCAACCAAAGTTCAGCACGACTAAGTAAGAGAAAAGTTAAAATCCACTGGCGCTGTACTCCAGAGTGGCTGGTGTCGTGGTTGAAAACGCTGTAGAGCATTTTAATTTTTCTGGTACGAGGTGCAAGGCTCTGATACTTGGGCACCTCGTAGTCGTTACCATGAGCTCCGGAAAAACACTGCAAAAATTCGCCTGATGATGCCGGGTGCGGCCGAAAAGGGAACTTTCCGGCGACCCATGCCTGTCACTTTCGGCAAAATCGGTCCGAGTCCTCTCTCTTTCCCTCATCTCCGAGACTCCGATTCATTTCAATCTCGGTCGCTGTTGTTCGTGGCTCTTGCTCCTGAGTAACCTCTGTTAATCTAGCGGCTCAGCTTTACGCCCATCAATCCACCAATCGACTGAGGACTCGCCGCATGCAACTGCCAATGGATGCGATTTTGCAAGATTTGATTTTGCAAGATTCGATGTGCTTATGATCTTGATTCAGCCATTCAACAGAACACGGCCTCGGAAGCGACCGATACCTGTCGCGCGCTTCGCGTCTCCGGAACCTAACATAACGTGGGCGGACGGACTTTTCAGAGTTTCGTTTGTCATCCAGAAAAGCATGTCGCGCCAGGAACCCGGAACACTTTTTCCCAGTGGAATCCCACAGGATATCTTTGCTGGCGATCACCTTCATCCAGCCAGACGGATCGGCTCGTCTCTGTACACTCACCAGCACTCAAGCCACAATCTCTTGCGCTCTTGATCTCAAGTAAAGGCTGTTTCTCTATTGTCCACCTTCCATTCAAATCGATGCGCAGTACGCGGAGCTGACGTCGCGGTGAAATCTATGTCCCGGTCCTGTGGGAGGAAGAAGACCTGTATGAAATCTTTCATGTCTGATATGAAATGTAGGGTTTGAAGGAATATCCGCTCCAGGAAAATTGGGCTGGATGGTAATACGTCCCTCAACTGGACTGCGGCGATGAGAGTCGCTCTCAAACCGAATTAAATACGGCGGACTATAAGCCGGAGGAGGAAGGGCGTTCATTGGGCGCTAAACTGCGTGTGATTCGCTTTTATCTCGGTTAAGCGCCTGATCGACACCCGCTTATAAACTCGTACTCAGACATCCTAGCTCTCAACTCCCGACCTTCCGCCGCAATGTCTCTCGCCCCAACCATCGACATCGGTCCCTTCCTATCCCAAAAATCCAAACTCTGGAAAAATGACGGAAGTGCGCCGCGTTTGCTTTCTCTCAGAACTGTAAAGCTCTTACCAGGTTGGGCTTGCAGTTCGGAGTTTAATGGTACTGGAAGATAATCCAGGGATAATATCGCTCCTTTCTGGTAGGTCGACCCTCCCGAACGAGTCACGAAGGCTTACCCACGACCAGGAAGACCCAACTCGTCAACCTTCCCATTTCAATCCATCACATTGAAGCTCAAGCCAACTCTCGCGGGACTACCCTCCGCAACTGAGGGAGCCGATCCGTTGACTCTTACCATCGAAAACGAGGAGCTGAACGAGGCGCTTCAGTGTGTTGTTTTCGTTGCACCCTAGCTCAATCAAATCTTAACATGCGCAGATATGGAATGACACCGGGTGTACCCCGTTTGCTCGATGTACGTAGAACAGCATCCCAATGCCCGTAATTTAACGCCCGAATTTCAGTGGTTGGCGAACTTTCAAACCCATGTACACAAACGCGTTCTTGACGGCAGCTGGCAAGTCCATATGGGGTCCGGCAGCCAGGAGCTAATATACCGAGTGGGTGCAGCAACATGTCGTTAATTAAGGTCCCTCTCATCCTGCGTAGACGTGCGATATCCTCATGAACGATGACGACTTCCTCCTTATCGAGACACCGGTATACTCGTAGGTTCACTCCGTTGATCTGATGGTCACTCAGTCTCTTATTCAATTATTGGTCGATGCGCGATTCAGGGGAACCCTGGGTTTTCTGGCCACCCTTCCATGTACACTCATCGGTGCATTAGTATTCATTGAACAAGAAGCGTGGGCTGCGTGGCTGACACCTTGCTTTTAGAGGTCAACACCGACTCCCAAGGACTCAGCCCGGCAAACCTCGAAACCATTCTATCAAGATGGGATCGCACCCATCCAGGGAAGCCGTATCCTAAAGGTCGGTAGTTACTCCTTCTCTCCTGCTGCTCCTCGCTGGGATTGACCGATAAATTGATTGACAAGCACTCTACACGATTCCATCTGGCAGCAACCCAACTGGCGCGTCAATACCGGAAGCGCGCAAAATCGAAGTGTAAGTGGTTCTCTGTTTTCTCCGTCCTATCGACAAGTCTCATGCTGTTGTGCTCGCTTAGTCTCAAACTCGCCAAGAAATATAACTTCCTCGTCCTCGAGGACGATGCGTATGCATTTTTGTATTATGGCCCAGAAGGCCAACAAGCACGGAGTTACTTCGCCCTCGAGGTCGAAGTCAACGCGGAGAAAGGCCGTGTTGTACGGTAAATCACCTCCATTCTCTTTCACAAAACAACTTGCGAGGTTCCATCACACAGATTTGACTCGTTTAGCAAGGTGGTTAGCAGCGGAATGCGACTGGGATACATCACAGCCGCTCCAGGTATCTGTAACGCCGTGGGTCTCATCACCACGAACACAAAGTCTGTCTCTATCCCGGAATATGTCGTGTTGTAGCATTAATTTGAACTTTGCCAATAGCCTTCACACACCGACGGTGACACAGATCATGGCGTACAAGTTATTGGCGGGATGGGGTCCCGACGGCTTCCTCGCGCATTGCGCCGGGGTCGCTGTATTCTACCGTTCCCAACGCGACATGTTTGAGCGCGTGGCCCGCAAACACCTTTCTGGTTTAGCGGAGTGGACCACTCCCGTGGCCGGCATGTTCTTGTACATCAAGGTATGCTTCCGTTTGAACATTGCGGATAAATTGCCAACAGTAGTCACAGCTCCTTGTGCATGCCAGTGATCCCGATGCGGACTGCTGGGAGCTTATTAGTACGAAGGCAGTCGCGAAAGGCATCCTCGCCGTGGCAGGCAGGGCATTCATGCCCCTTCGTGGCCCAACGCCGTTTGTCCGCATAAGCTTTAGTATTGTAGAAGAGGATGAGGCAGACGAAGCGTGTCGGAGGTTGCGGGAGGTGATTCTGGAAGCTAGGGCTGAAGCGGAGGCGGCGGTGCGCACAACCCGATAATCTATTTGACGACTGCGATTCAACAGCGTACACACAATTATCCCAAATCCCAAACCTACGTCTCCTGTATTTTCCCCGTCAGTTTCAAAGCCCTGCGCTCAACTTGCTGTCACCGGTTCATGTTTTCGGCTGGGTAAGTATCAACAGATTATGGTCTGTTCTTTTTTTCACCACCGATCCTCACCTTCCTGGTCCCGTTACAATTTATCGGGGCAGTGTTCACTCAAGACTCCTTGTGACCTTGACTCTTACTGTGGCTTAGGTTGAGCTTAGGTGTCCGACTGATTATCAATCGACTGTCATCAATCCCGCCGTGTTGAAAATTTCACTGCCCCACCGAAAAGTAAATACACTTATATCATCATGGTACATACTTCCCCAGGGTCGTGAGCGTACCGTTTGCCGCGATCATGTTTTTACTAGCTATCGTGCCGGAGTGGAACGCACCAAAGAAGGTGTACTTGGCCACTGCGGGCTCGCTATCAAGGTAACCGTTGAACCAAGCGTTGAACACATGCCACATCGCCACCCCCTTTTCGCCCACCACTCCTTCGCGATCGCGGCGCGGCGTTGAATGTTTTGCGGAAGAACATTGATAGGGCTCAACGCGCGGTGTCGGTCGAATCAAGAGTCAATTGATTTGGATGAGTCCCCTTTGTTTCGCCACGACACAGAGACGCGCGCGAGTCAACTGGGAATGCACAAGCGGGTGGGTATCAACGGTATAATAGCGTCTGCCTGCTAGCTAGGTACATACGAAACGAGACGAGGAACTGCAGTGCGATGTGGTGCGATGCGATGCGAATGCGATGTAAGTACGAGGTACGATGATGTATGAGGTATGTAAAAAAAGGAAAGCGAAAGCGAAAGCGATGAATGAATGAATGAATGGACGTCTGAGCTCTATAGCTACCTCCCCGTGCTCCGTGCTCCGTGCTCCGCGCTCCCGTACTCCCCACACAATTTTAACCGAACGACAACTCCCGCACCGCGCCCACGATGAAGTTCCACGACGCAAAGCAAAAAAACTCAGAACCCCCGCTCCGCCCCGATATCCAACGACTCGTACTTCGCATGTTGCCCCCCAGCCCCTCGCTCATCGCCCTCCTCGACCCCGCCATACCCATACGAATACCCGTCCCCCTCCTCGTCCCCGTCCTCGTGCGGCCGCGGGCCGGCGAGGTTGAGGTCCGATGCGGAGGCGGCGGGCGTGGGGTTGGGGGAGAAGGGGTTTGGTGGCATTTGGGCGCTAGGAGAAGGGAGAGTGTTAGCAAGGTAAAATACAAGAGGAATGATACGAAAGAACAAAAAGAAGGGAAGAGAAGAAGGAAGGAAACAAGAAAAGAAGCAAGGACGGAAGAAGATACTGCGTTCCCCGGCTCAAAGGCGCCGGGCGGACATATGCCTCGACTGCCGAGCAAGACCGAGTCCCCTTTCGGCGCAGGGAACGCAGTGATAGAAGGAGGGAATGTTGTAAAGGGAAGGAAGGAGGGATGATGCGAAGAAACAAGGGAAACGGGATGGAGGAAGGGGGAGTGAATGATACGGAGGAAATAAGACCACGGCGAAAAAGAAAAATAGACTACGCAAAAAAATCAAACGAAGAAAGACACCGCAATGACACAAAACGCGCTACGCCCCTGCCCGACTGACAGTGAAGTGAAGGAAGGACGAATGTACGAAGAAAGGAACAGGAAAGAGGAAAGGAAGGGATAAACGAAGAAAGGAATGGATATCGAGTCGAAGAAAAAAGAAAGAGTGCGAAGGAGGGAGAAAACCACCAGCAAGGAATGCGAGAAAGAAAGGGGGAAGGCGGGAATGTGGCAAAGGGAAGGAGGGAATGATACACTGCATTCCGCGGCTCAAGGCACCGTGCTGGGGACCTAGGCTTCGGGCACGCAGATATATCCCTCGGTCCCTCGACCGCACTGCCTGCCGAGTTGTTTCGGTCGACTGCAGTGACAGAAGGAATAATGCGAAGGAAGAAAAGGAGGAATGGTACGACGAAGGGAGGTAACAATACCACGAGGGTTCGCAGCCGAAAAAAAGAAGGCGCAAAAAACAAAAACAAGCAAAGAAAGAACACTCACTACCCCCCGCTCCCACTCCCACTCCCCAACCCGCTCAAACCGCTCCCAGTCCCCCGCGTATGCGTTTGCATGCGCGGGCCGGTGTTACCCGAGTTGTTAGCGATCATGTGCGCGGCGGCGTCGGCGCCGTATTGGTCTGCTAGTTGGCTGCGTAAAGGTGATTAGCGGAAAGAAGGAGGAGGAGGGGGGCGAGAAGAAGGGAGGACGAAACGAAGAAGCACTGGGGTAAGGACCGTAAGAGCAAAAGAAAATAAACGCCGAACGAGAAGAAAAGAAAGTAAAACGAGAAGGAAGAAGGGTGCAGGGCAAAAAAACAACCATAAAATTGAGCCGAAAGGGATGGGTACGCATGCGTTGGAAACGCAAGCGCGAGAACGCCGTAGAAGTAGGCGCGGCGCCTCCGCGCATCCGCAACAACAAACACCCTCCGCAAGAACAAAACGAAACAAAAAAGGAGTAAAGAAGAATATAAAGAGTAGAGAACAACGCACCTCGCATACTGCTCCATGATAACTGCCATGGCCTCGCGACTCAGACGGTAAGCCTTGGGCATCATGCCCATGCCGAAGCGGTAGGTGACGTGGTTGGAGCAGAGAAGGCCGGCGGCCATTATCGCTGCAGCGCCGAAGTTTGAGTCAGGTTAAAAGAGAGAAACGACGCAACCCCACGCACCAATATGCACCGGCACCAACCCAAAACTAACAATATACCACCTCGTCAACGCCTTCTCCTGAAACTCCAAAAACTGTTGCTTGCACCCCGGCAGTATGCTCCGCAAATAACACGTCGCGCTACCCGCTAAAGTACCCGCAGCACCCAAGCACGCACTGTATGGTGAGGCGGCTGGCGGCGCCGAGCTCCTGAGACCACTTCTGGTTGACCTTGGCCTCGAGGTTGAGGGTCCGGCGCTTGTAGGTAATGTAGCCCGGGACCACCAGGAGACCGAATGCGATCCAGAGAAGGAAGGTGTACACCGCGAGGAAGGGGCGGTTGTTCAGCAGTCGGCCCAGGTACCCGATTCCACTGACGAACAAAGCAAAGGTGGCGGCGAGCTCACGGAGCTCGGGGGTAAGGAGGGAGAAGACGAGGGGAGGAGGAGAGGTGACGTGGGCGACCACTGCTGGTTGAAAGCGCGTTTGCCACTTTACGTCATTTGAGCTTCATGGTGGGAAGCAAGCAGCAAGCGCAAGGCTGTGCCCGGCGATCAATTCTTTCGCTTCGGGCATCATCAAATTTTCAACCCAACCTTCTCTACCCCGGCATGATTCACCGAAGTGTAATGGGAAAGTAAGAAGCGACAGGATAGTAAGATAGTGGGTCCGCTCTCAGCTTCGACCAAGGACCCTCGTCGTTGGCACTGTGGAAAGGTGGCTTCATCCGGGCCGGGAGGGCGCACCGCCACCCCCTTTTTATCCGGTAAACGGGAAACGGGTCAGTACTAGTTACGTTGGGCAACGTTGCCCAGTCCTCGGTGTCCCATCGATATTTCAAGGTTAGGCTGTGGAGCTTTCGATAAGGAATGTTCCCCATACCCCCCCAGCGACGTAGGCCGCGCCTAGTGCCAATACTATTTCAGGCCCGCCGCCCGAGTGGATCGGTCTATGGATGCAATTCAACCATTAATGTCTCTTAGGAGTTCACTTCGCAGGCCGAGCGAAGCCATACAGGGAAACTCGAACCTACTTTAGAACCGCAATAGCTACGGTTGGAAAAGTAATAAAAATCTAATGCAGCAGCAGTCCATGTTCAAGTTTGCCGACAAGTTCAAATAAGGAACGGTGAAATGGGCTCGGCATCAACATTCTCGGTTTCGATAACCAATCCCCTTGCCAACCCTCGTTGTAAACCCCCGATAATGTGGTGAATGAAGCCACTACCGCCGGCCCTAAGGACACAGAGCTCCGTTGGATTTGGGTCCTGGTCCACACTGTGAGCCGGGTCCTGACGAGCTTCGACCCCTGAGAATGGTATTGTAAGTGCATGGACACACACACACACTTGTCCTGTATTCAACTTACTGTTTTGCTCGCGCGGCTCAGTGCAAACATTCAGCAGTCCCTCATCCTCGTTTGCATCAGAGTTCTCGGTTGACTTATCGCCTACCTGATGATTAGCATTGTCGACAGGCGCGATCGTGTTTCCTACTCGTACCATCCTGCTCCACTTCTACCGAACTCTGCGTGTCCTCCCACTCGTCGCCGGTCTCTCCTTCACCGGTGCCGTCGTTGAGCTAGTTTTCCTCATCCTTGCCATCTTGCTCCACTTAATATCGGATCTCAGATCGAAGGCAATGAAACTTCTGACTGTGATGGGCAACTCACCGTAGGCAAAGGGAGAATCCACTTCCTGAGAAAGTTTATAAAGCCGCTGTCCGAGATGGCGCGCGACATCCTGACTCTCCGGATCGAATCCCTTTGCTTGGTGGAATTGACGGAGGCCAGCGTAGACACTGGTGTCCCACGACTGTCCCTCAATTTCGGTAGTCGGGTCAAAATCCGGAAATCCGAGCTGTGTGGCCTCCTCCGTGCTGAGACGCTCAATACCTGATGGGTCGAGAGACCAATAGGCCGGACACTCGGGCCACCTGAAGGACGATGATCCAGTTTGAAAGTCGGTCGTCGGACAGAGAAAGAGATAGCCGGGCGGAGTGCCCTCCGTTGTGTTCCCAATTGTGATTTCAAAGTTGACCTCATCCACGAGAACTATTTGGACACATTCAACACACAATTCCGATGGCAAAACACAAGCCACACCATAATCCTCTAGATTGGATGCGATTTGAAGGCGGCTGAAGATGTAATTTGCTTGTGTGAGCCAGGTGGTCCAGTAATTAAATGGGGAATCCAGAGCATATGCAAGTACACGGTTGCACACATCCTTGGCGTGGAAACTACGACATGGACATAAGACGAGTAGTTCACAGCATTAACGAAGGAATCCATACCGGTTCCAATCATTCTCCATGAGCACTCCATTCAACCTTTCTTCCCCAAGGTACCAATTTCCACCAGAGGATTGTTGCCCTGGGAGGGATACAATCTCAGCACCCTCCAGAGGTTGACCATTTGGGGGAAAGAGGAAGACAGCTCCAGAAGAAATTGTTGCGGAGCTGGAAACGGAACTAGATTGATGTCGGCATAGAGTGACTAAGCACATAAAGTGATATTCCTCAAGCGTCAGAGAATCAATAGCTGCAGCCTCCTGGCTTGTTGGATCCAAAGAAGGATTGATGGGTGGGTAATATTCCCTGAGGAAAGGATTAAAAAACAATTCACTGCCCTCATTCTTGCCATCCGGCTGAGGGCTGAAGTCTACACAGAGCCGGCCATTCGAGCGACGTATCGACAATGCGGAGTGCATCTCCAATCCAATCTGGTACGGTGATCTTTCCACATAATCGCGAGCCAGCTAAGACCGTATGACCGAGTCAGTGATGAAGATTGAAGTACGGTTCAACTCAGTTACCCTCCACTCGGTGACCTTGCATAAAGGGAAGATTAATGTTGAACGTAGAAAAGGAGATGGATATACATACATAGCATAGACAGGCATAAACCCTCACAATAGGTGAAGCCGCGGCCAAGAATTGGCCATATGGTATTAAGTCTAACTCCTTCACTTGTGAACCTCCAGGACGATAATTGTAAGCGAAAGTCGCACCGCCGTGGAATATTGTCGCATACATGGCACCGGACCTGGCGGTCCCATACATTTGGACGATGTTCGGGTGGCTTGGGGTCAACTTGAGCACGACACACAGGTAAAACGGACCACAACTTACCGAAGAGACATATACATCTTCACATCTCGCCGCCAGTCCTGCGACATTGATATTAGACAGCCATGCAAAAACGAAAGAGGATCAAGGTCACACACCTCCTCTGCCCCACCGCCTTCGTACACGGCGACGGTCAGGTCTGTGTTTCGGCCGTCGATTTTTGCGGAGTACACCCGCCGAACACAGTGTCGTTCACGTCGGCGGTCGATATTACCCGATGTCTCATTCATAGTGAGTTCCCGTTGAAGGTCAATGTCCCCCATGGGAATGATTTGAAAATCTACTCAATATTAGCATCCGGTGAAAGGAATTCGCGATGAAGGATACTTGGAACTTTGGCTGGAGGCGGAGGAGGCGGATGATAATGGTTCGTGGTGTTGTTGTTGTTGAACGTGCCCCCACCGATGGAGAAGTATTGCGAGCCTGCAAACATACCGCCGCCAAACCTGTAGTGGGGGGCGTAAGCCACGAGGCGGCGCAAGCGAAGACTCGGAAGAGCTCACGACGTGTATATGGGGTCCTCGGGGCTTGAGGGAGGGACGCACTCGTCGTCTGAGTCGGTCTCGGTGTTCATGCAGGCGAGGGGATGATGGTGGTAGAGAGGAAAGAGAGGGTAAGCGCTGGGAACAGCTTCGAGCGCTTATAAGAAGCAGCTAAAGTAAGACACCAGCTGTTGAGCTTTGATTTCGGTCCTCACGGCATTGCCACAAGGCGGTGAGCAAACGGCTCGAATGAACGCGTTGTCAGCGTTAGACAGGGTGCTTGGATCTGCTTTTGCGTTTCTGTGATTTCAAGTTGTAGAGCCACATGGAGGTGTTTCCATCGATGCGGAGGTTCGAATATGAGTCAATGCGAACAGGTGAAAGAGTGAAGAGATGCAAATGAGGTGCAGTGGCAACTTGACGCTCGATCGAGGGACTTGAAATAGAATGCGCAAAAGAGTACAGTATATTGCCGACTGCGCCTGGGCGAAAGCCGAAACAATGAAAGATGTGATCTCCAGATTCCAAAGATCAAATCGCGCTGAGATTATCTATATATCTTCGACTTACCACTCCCTGCGGAAGGAAAATCCCAAGGTGTGCGTTTCTATGCTTTGTAGGGCCACATCTTGGGTTTACTTTGGTGAGGCTCGACGGATACTGACGTGAGACATTGCGAGATGGTTTTAACATAGATGCAGGGGGTCGCAGACACCCAAATGGTAGGGAGAGTGAAGCAGATTATGTTTTGCGCCCCGAGGCGAATCGACAGAGCCAGGCAGAGAGCGCGAGGGTTGGAATAATACCGGCGGGAATTCAATATTCACAGCGGGCAGGCCATTTGAACGGTTATATGAGGGAGTTGCTTTCCGTTTGAGTGGGACCGGGGTATATGTAGGATGCGGGTGGGACGAACTAGGTGAAGTTGCACCGTATGAAGAATATCGCGCAACAAAATTGGCGGCGGGTTGGGCAAGGCAACAAACATGTCGCGAGAGGAGAGAGCAAGCACCGAGGTTACAAGGTCCGCGGTCGGTTAATTACAGTTTGTGCCTTGATCTTGTATAGCACACATCTTGCATTAGTGGGGAAATAACTTCAGTGATTTTTCGGCCAGGCGCCTCTGAGTGAGTAAAAGGGAGTTGAAGGTTGGCGGTGGGAGGTGGACGATTATATTGCTGGTGAGGTTCGTAATGCGCAATTAAAGGAGTATATCGCCGGTTCTTTGATTAGGCATCTGCCCGGAACACGATTGAACGAAAAGATTTGTGGCATCAATGGCCAAGTTCATATTTCAGAGATCGGTGCACTATCTTCCCGGATAGCGACCTCAAGTCCAAAGTCGGATGCCGTCCGGCGTAGGGTTTGAGCTGCGGAGAGAGGACTCCGGCTTTTAAGGATCTGCTTTTGTTTGAGTTTCTGTCGAGCGCACACTTGATTTGTTTTGGGCTCGGAACTGCGCCAGCGAGAGGAGCGGTAACTGTGTCGAGGACTCGCAGTAGGGAGGCCGTTGGCAAGTAAAAACCATCAGAAGCAAAGCAGAAGCAAGAGATCCATGGTATGGGGCAGATGCAAATTTACGAGGGGAGAGACTCCTGGCTCCAGAAGGCGGTCGGGACTCGGAATCGACAATCCGCGGTGGCTCCGTAGTGGTTCCTGACAGTGAAAAATGTCACGCGGATCTCACGCAAATAGCTGCAGTGTTAGCCTTCAGACGCGCACAGAGCTACCCAGAATCGCCAGAAAGAAACCAAAACCAAAAAGCGAGATGATGGTCAAGAACAAGGACCAATTGATGCGCTGACATGATCGGCCTCTGAAGCAAACAATCGCAAGCTGCACCACCGGTTGGCCACCGGCCTTTTCGTCGTGGACAAGTGGTGGATGTTCAACGGCTCCCTTGTGTTGCTATCCATTCAAAAAGCAACCGCAAAAAACTCTGGGGCGGCGGCTCCCGGTGGCGACCGCGCACAGCGATCGAGATGACTCTACGCGGCACACGCGCTTCAAGTTGAATGGACTCTGCCGACTCTCGCTCACCCTCCTTTTGTCTCTCCTTTCCACTTCGAAAGCTTCCTGACCTTCGCCAGCGCTTCACCCTCTTTCCTGGTCCAGTTCCCTCCCTGATAGCCCACGCAAATGCGCTATACCGCACCCAGGTCCCAGGTTGCACCCCGCTCAAGTCCACTCTGCGAATTGGTTTCAACAGAAAATGCGAGAGAAGGGAAGGAAAGGGTTTACTGAGAACACGGCGGGACCATGTGAGTACTGCTCTACCACCTCTACCTGGATATACATCCTTTTCCTGCTCTTTCCGCCCTCTCTCTCCGCCCTCGCCGTCGCTTATCTCCGTACCGCCCGCACCACCGCATCTCGCCCTCCTTACGATCCACCGTCGCCGCACTGATAGCACCCTCAATCCTTCGACACCGTCGCCAGGAGAACGAGCAACGACAGCTTGCGCCTACCCTGCTGCATCGCGACGTTGCGCCTGTACGCGGGCATCGTCAGCGCTAGTCTTACCAAGGGGAGACAAATACACACCGGATGCCCTCCTTGGCGCACGCGAACCAGCCCAAATCTCATACGTACCTCTCCACCCGCGCCGTTCCTATCCCTGCCCTCATTGTCCCTCGATCTCTGCCTCCGCACCCGCCCTTGTTATCGTGCCCCTCCCCTCCTCGTCCCTGCCTCCCCACCCGCGCCGTCGAGTCTCCTCGAGGTGGTACCTGCACCTGGGCTCAAACGGCGCCATGACCTGTGCACGCCGTATGGACCGGGTCGTGGACATCCACCCGGCGCGCGCACATACCTCCCATCCCGCTCCCTACCCAGTCCCTGTATCCATACACACCCGTGCGCATGTCCGTACGTAATTTTGGAACTCATTCTAACTTGCGTTTTTCAAACTGCGTTGTCAAAAACTCTGTGGGAGTTTCGTCAGTATTGAGCCGGGAACCTGGGCTAGGGAATCCCAGCTTTTTTGGCGCTTGAAGCAGGACTCACCAAGATTATGTGGGTCCTCGAATCGGTCGTCGAAGGCCCCGGAACGAGGGCTAGCTGTGAAATTTGAGGTTCGAGATCAGTTCGACGCAATGCAGCACTGAAGACCTACCGGAATTTTGTTTTGAGACGAGGTTGTAACTTGGTTGGCGTTGAAACCCAGTGAAAACGACGCCGAGCCGGATAGAGGGAGATCGAGTGATATCGAGTCTCTCGATCTCCCTCGACAAAACCAAGCATACATCGATCTCCCTCGATGAGAAATTGATGGAAATTGAGCGACATTGAGTGATGTCAAGCGATTTCGAGCCACTACCTAAATGAATATGATTGCTATGCTTCCACTGATTTCAATTCACTCTCGGTTACTTCAGAAAAGACATGGATATTCAAATTACTATAGTGCTAGGGACATGCAGAAGCTAACACTTAGCCGAATAAGAGATTGATTGAACATTGAATGAAGCCACAAATTGAAGGATACGATATGCGCGTTAACCTCGAAATTGTACGCATGCGAGTCCCGAAACCGGAACCATACCACTCCAAACTCGGGCCTATCAACTAAATAACGATTACCAGGCCGCAGAGCACCTCAACGATGAAATAACCTCACACAGAGTCAATATCCAGGGTGAACTCCAGGGTGCAACACATCCCCGAGATGCCCGAACCCAAGTTCTACTCGAGGAATTAGTGGATGTAGCGATGGATGGAGTACAACGTGCCTAGTCATCATTGAAAGAGCATTCCAGAGGTTCAGTTTCGTATACCCTTCGTGTCCATGATTACAGAAGGAGCTTTCACGATATGTCGAAAGGTTTCGTTCAGGTTCATGCCGAGAATTTGCCGAGCCAGCCGATCAGCCGGCGACAACGCTATTCTCACGGTTCAATTTGAGTTTCGGGAGTCTGGTGGTACAGAACCCTCGCAAATCAATGGATGCCATGAAAAATCATCCTCCCTCACATTACATCGGTACCGATGCCCTACATTTTCATTCAAGCAAAGTTATCAAGGTGGACTATGGCATTTTAGAACGAGATCACGGCTCAAGAATTCAATGTTGAGAGGGAAATTTAAATGGAGGAGCAATGAGATCAAACAAGGATCGGTGAAATGGCACCGATATCTACGTTGTTGATTTCAGCCTCTAGGCCTTGTTGTAACCCCAGAAGAACCCGACGAATCAAGGTACCATTTGCCTCCAGATCCGCACTTTGGGGTGTAGGTTCACTTGGCTGCATGTAAACGGAAAACGCTGAGTGCCCTGATCGTATCGTCATCGAGGGCAGCGCGCTGTCATCCACCTTCCACTCACCATCGCGCGACATATCTTGTGATTGGGTACAAGCTTCAACTTGCCTGTCCCGATCTTTAGCACCAGATTGTTCATGCCTTTTTCCTCTGTTCCGCTGTCGAAACAATCCTCGTTGTCTTCACTCAACTCCCCCACTTGCAAAGTAGAACATCAGAATGAAATGAATGGTTTGATTGATATGGCCCACTCACCATGGGGGAAGGGAGGATCCTTATCTCGGGATAATTCATAAAGCGGACACCCAGATGTCGAGCAAGGTCCTGAACCTCTGGATGGTGCATGTTAGTTACGACAGATGTGCATTTAAGGCACATAAAAATTATGTGCCTGGGTCTTTATCCCCTGTGTTTGCTTTCCAGTGGAGGGACAGAAAGAATTAAATTACTAAACATACATGGTACAAATTTTAGTGAACCTAGAGGTGGGGAATGTAATTACTCCAGTCAACATCCACAAAGATACTTTGGGGAAGTTGTCGCAGCGTGGTGAAGGATAGGATGATGAGAATGAGGCGGCAGAGGGTGTAGGGCACAATCCCGATGAGCGAGAAAGCAATGAGCCGGGTAATGACAGTGTCATAAAGGTTGGTATCAAGGGTATCGAGGACCGTATAACAGATTGCAAGGAGTGTGGTCAGGATTGGATATGCAGCAATGAACACAGAGCCTATTCTCCATGTCCACATCTAAGCCACAGATGGAAAGGGTGCATTCCACGCTGCACAATGAATACCACCAAAGATAGTGCCAACACCAAAGACCCCTGCAAAGCTTGCAAAGTTTGCAAGTTTGTTGTCATCTCTGGAGGAGAGTGGGGAGTACTTGTTATGTTCTCCACCGATCATGTTGACGATCATGTCAAAGAGCCTGGTGGCCAAGTGGGGTGTGGACGTCCTCACAGCATTATCTCTTCCTTCAAGCGGATCAAGATCCAACTCGATATTGTGTCTGACCACAATGATAGGCTGCTGGACATCAAGTGGTTTCCACCACCACAGTAAGCGGATGAAGGTGCTGATAACAGCAAAGGCCAGTGTTGCAACCTCGAGTTCGGTGATAGAGAGGTGCTGAAAGGCACGAGCCACACACTGTGTCACAAACCACAGAGCCTGTGCAAGAGCTATGCCCTTGGAAAGTGCATCGCCCTTGCTCTTGTCCAGGATATCTGCCTCCTTGACTGCCTGGATGGCCGACATATACACAGCGATTTCTTCGTCTCTTGAAACTGGGTCTCCTTCTTTGGACACAAAACCTCCCATGGTGCAGAAGAATCCATGTGTTTTCGAAACATTGAACTCTGTGGTGAATTAGTTTAAGACTTAACTCCCATGGTACAACAGAAATCCTTGCCTCGGGAAATACGGAGTGCAGAAACGAGCTGCCGTGCGGCAAAAGTCACGATCACCTCCGGAGCAATTATGGTCACCAGCATCATCTTGAGTTTCCGCAGCAGAAGGGAAAGCGATCCCAAGCTGGGGTCCGGGACGTTCTGGTGCAGAGCGACCCAGGTGCATGCAAAGATCGTGGCGAGACATCCCCAGACAATGTCAAAAAGTGACCGGCAGCTGTTAATTGTGCAATCGCACGAGGCCTCTGTCGAAGCGCGGGCAAAAAGATCTGGGTGTCCCTGAGTTAGCCCCAATTGCCTGGAAAGGAGGACGAGAAATATCCAGAAGAGCATAGTGGGCGATTCGATGAGACAATGAGGTGGAACGAGCGGTGCGCGCGTTTTGTAGCAGTGCGGCCTCGTGGCCAAGTCGCGGTTTCAACGTGGTTTCCTAGATTGACAGTTGCACAAGAGCAGCATTGCAATTTGCCTGCAGTGTTTGAGGGGAAAATGCTGCGAGCGCCTGGCACAATAGAGTGTATCTGCAGCGCCAAAAAAGATTTTTTTCTGCGCGAGACTGCTCAAAATTATTTCCGTGAGAATTCACTCCAAAAAAGGTGTAGTTTCTGGGCTCCTGATTACGGTTCTGAAACCAGATGTATCAGTACCACAATAAGTAGTGTCGATACTGTACCTGATATGAAAAGTGTTTAACAGGCTGATTTTGTTGCTGAAACGGGTCATTTCGGCAGCAGTTTCGGTCGTGCCGAAACTTTCAGTTTCAGGCGGCATTCCAGCCTGCTGGAAACTGCTTCTGAAACTATTGGTATCAGGAGCAGTATCAGGCAGCATGGAACAAAAGGTATTGGGCACCATTTCAGGTGATGCCCCGAAACAATAAGTATCGGCTAGCCGGATACCCGGGTTTCGGGCCGCCTGTAAACAATAGTTTCGAGGCGGCGCCCGAAACTGCGCCCGATACTAATTGTTTCCGACGGATCAGTACTGCTCCTGATACTAATAGTATCCGGAGCAGTATCAGGAACACTGAAATCATGTCTGATACAAGAGGTTTCGGCGCAGTGGAAATGGATGCCGAAATGACCCGTTTCGGCAACAAAATCAGCATGTCAAAAACTTTTCATATCAGGTTCAGTATCAACACTACTTATTCTGCTACTGATACATCTGGTTTCGGAATCGTAATCAGGAGCTCAGAAACCACACTGTTTTTGGAGTGATTACCCGAGATTCGCCTATCATTTTCTGAGATCTCGCAGAAAAACTCTGCAAACGAGCTGCAGATGCACTCCAATGGGAGACACATGTCGCGACGCGTTACCCACTCGTTAGATAGGGGGTGTTCCCAAACCGGCAAGTACGCCGAGCAATCGCATGTATATTGGCTCCTCCGAATACCACGTCAACTTCAACAAGGGCAGTTGTGCTTCCAACGTTGTTCTACCGGCCGGAAATCTGGAGCAGCTGCGCTGGAAAACACCCGAGCTTGGAGAGCAACTCTCCACTAATTCTCCGCCCTCGCTCGACTGCATGCGCTCCCAGGTAGGTGTTGTTTCTTTTTTCTACCCTTTTTATGGTTATCTCGTTCTTTTTAACGCCGTATCCCGTCCTTCCATTCTTGATTCATCCCTCCCTCAACCCTGCTCCTCCCCCCCCTCGCTCATTCGTGCCAATTTCGACTCCTTGGCGCTTTCAGGCCCGCCTTCCTCACACTTATCGTTCCCCCCCTCTCTTTCCTTCCTTTCGACTAGTATTCTTTTTCGCGCGTTATCACTCGCACCACCGTTCCCCGCTTTGCCTGCTAGCGTCTGAACTAACATCCTCCCCTAGTGAACAAACAACGCACTTGCCGTGCACGTATTCCGCGTGGCGCTCCAGCACCACCTCGCACACCATCGACGCACGCACACGCTCTCTTCTCTTACCGTTTGCAGCCCGAACCGAAAGTATTACTCAGAGATTCCCGACTTCATCTGTAATTTTCACCACTTCGACAGATGGCTGCTCCCACTTTTTTCTCTACGACGCTTGCTGAGGTTCCCAACGGTTTCTTTGATGAATTATGAACTTTGGGGCAAGAATGCTATTTTATTCCTCGCTTTGTCTGTCCTACCGTGTATTGGAAAAGGTTTTGATCATTGGAACGTCGCTCGGCGGTATCAGGTTTGAAATTGCAGTCGCGCTGGTTATCTTGGGGAACAGCCTTGAAATTGCCGGCCGTGGGTTATCCCTTGGCGTGACTCGCTGTTGAGATGGATTCATAGAACAAAATATTTCATTTCGAAACTGGGACCACACGCGTCCACTCGAGATAGCTTGTTTTGACGTTATTTCTTGATTTCTGAACGGTAAACAAGAAAAGAAAAAGGGAGGGTGCAGGTCACGTATGAGGTGGGGGGGGCCGTACCTTGACATATGGGTGAGCGCGCTGCCGGGGCGGAGCGCGCGGGTGGACGTGCTGCACCGCCACCCCCTCTTCGCCAACCTTTTACTCACAACTCGCGCCGAAAAGTTGCATGAACACACGATATATATCTGCAAGTCCGGTAATGATAATACGGATCCGCCGTCAGAGGAAATACCTCCGCGAAATCTATGTCCTCAGAGAATCGGTCTCAGTTCATTTGAAACGGGAAAAGGAAGAAGAGCCTGGTTTACCTCGTTCCCTTCCTTCTCCGCAAAACAACACTTCCACTGGCACAATTGACAAACGAACTGGGAATGCATGGGGGATCAACGGTATAATACCTCCTGCGCCTGCGAGGAGGGCCTGCTATGTACATGCGATGCGATGCGATAGGAGAAACTATAGTGTGAGGCGATGTAAGTACGAGGTATGATGAGGTATGGGGAAAAAAAACGAAAAGAAACGCAAGCGATGAAGGAATGAATGACTGAGCCCCTCTATAGCTACCTGCTCCTGCGATTTTAACCGAAAGCAAATGCAAACCTCGAACCCATACCGGCACCCAGCCCTAAAACCTCCCCCCCGCCGCCCCCGCCCCGATATCCAACGACTCGTACTTCGCGTACTGCCCCCCGGCCCCTCGCTCGTCACCCTCCTTGACCCCATCATACCCATACGAATACCCGTCCCCCTCCTCGTCCCCGTCCTCGTGCGGCCGCGGGCCGGCGAGGTTGAGGTCCGATGCGGAGGCGGCGGGGGTGGGGTTGGGGGAGAAGGGGTTTGGTGGCATTTGGGCGCTGGGGAGGAAGGAAGTGTTAGTAGGGAGTTATGTGGGGGAGAAGGCAAGAAGAACGATGCGAAGGAGGGATACGAAGGACGCAAGATACGCTGCATTCCCTGGGCCGAAAGGCGCCGGGCTGGACGTATGTGCCCGAAGCAACATCGTCCCCTTTCGGCGCAGGGAACGCAGCGATAGAAAAGAGGATAAAGTAAGAATACGAGGAAGTATTAATTTCCTAGTATTCTTCGGAGGAATGATACGAAGGGGAGAATGCAAAGAGAAAAACAAACGAAGAAAGGAAGAAGGGAACAAAAACAAAACTCCCTACTCCCCCCTGCCGCGCAACCCAGGAGGATTAAAGGAAGGAGGAAGGAATGATGCGGATAATAGGTGATAGGACGAGGAAGGTACACCGCTCCGAGGCACCGGCACCAGGCGAGGAACTAGAGACTGGATCGGGTAGAGCCCAGAGCCGAGCCCAGATCTCCCCGAGGGACGCCGTGCTGCACAGGAAATGTGGTGGTAGAAAGAAAGAAGGGAATGTCGGGGTAGAAGGGAGGAATGATGCGAAGGAAGAAAGGGGAACACGAAGAAATGAACACAAAGCAAGGAACACGAAAGGAACAAGAAAGAGGGCAGGAAGGCGGTTCGCCGACAAAAAAGTCAAAAAAAGAAAAGAAAACACTCACTACCCCCCGCTGCCACCCCCACCCCCGTGCCCGCTCCTCAACCCACTCAACCCACTCAACCCACTTCCCCGCGTATGCATCTGTTGGCGATGATGTGCGCGGCGGCGTCGGCGCCGTATTGGTCTGCTAGTTGGCTGGAGGGGGGGGGCGGGGTTAGTATTCGATTTTTTAGGGTAAGGAGGGGAATGAGGGAGGAATAAATTAAAATAGAAGGATCGAGGGTTAAAAACGTAGAACGAAGGAGGGTTAGAAGGGAGAATGAATTGAAAGTAGAAGGATCGAGGGTTAGAAGGAGAAAGTAGGGACAAGAGGAATACGAGGGAGGAATACGAGGGAAGACGGAAGGGCGGGAAGATACGTCAGGCGAAGCTCGTGCCGGTGTCGGTGCCGTTGGTACGAAGGAACGCCAACCAACCAACCAACCAACGTGTGCGCGACTTCACTGCGCCTCGACGGGTAGGAACACGAAAGTCGGTCCGCGACACCACCAGCGCCGACGCCGTCGACGCTCCCTTTAGAACAACGCAAATCTTTAAAACAACGCACCCTCCGCACCCCAGTCCCCCTTAAAGCGAAAGGTAAGGGGCGGAAAGGGAGGGCGGAAAGGGAGAGGAAGGGGGGCGAGAACGCGTAGCCGTAGCAGAATCGCGGAAACAAACGCGGTCGGCAGAATAAGAACCACTCGAGCCTCGCGCCCGCCAAGAGAATGTGCCTCCCCAAGAACAAACCACACCTCCGCAAAAATAAAACGAAACCAAAAGGAAGTATAATAACAAGGACGAACGCGCACCTAGCATACTGCTCCATAATAACCGCCATCGCCTCGCGACTCAGACGGTAAGCCTTTGGCATCATGCCCTTGCCAAAGCGGTAGGTACGTGGTTGGAGCAGAGGAGGCCAGCGGCCATTATTGCTGCGACGGGGGTAAGTACGATGAACGAAAACCCAGAAAGAAGAAACCAAGAAAGTACAAGATCGAACACGCACCAATATGCACCGGCACCAACCCAAAACTAACAATATACCACCTCGTCAACGCCTTCTCCTGAAACTCCAAAAACTGCTGCTTGCACCCCGGCAGTATACTCCGCGAATAACACGTCGCGCTAACCGTCGCCTCCACGAACGGGCTATAGTACCCGCAGTACCCGAGCGCGGACTGGATGGTGAGGCGGCCGGCGGCGCCGAGCTCCTGGGACCACTGCTGGTTGACCTTGGCCTCGAGGTTGAGGGTGCGGCGTTTGTAGGCGATGTAGCCTGGAACGACGTGCAGGCCGAAGGTGATCCAGAGAAGGGGAACAAAGCAAAGGCAGCGGGCCGAGGTATCCTATCAGACTGATGACCAGAGCAAAGGCGGCGGCAAGCATGCTGAGGGCGAGCTCGGGGGTGTTGGCGACGAGGAGGATGCGCGCGTTCTTGAGGGCGTGGAAGTCGGTGAGGAGGGAGAAGACGAGGGCGAGGAGGGAGTAGGAGGAGAGAACGATGTTGGTGACGAAGATCACTTTGAAGCGCGTCCAGCGGCCTTTGCCTATGACTGCCTTTATCGGACTAAAATACGATGCACAGTCAATGCCATCGAATTGCATCGAGTCGGCGCGATGCAACTCGGTGCAACTCGATGCAGCTCAGTGCGATGCAATGCAAATCAATGAGATTCGATGCAAACGGGAGTGAAATGTGATGCAGAAAAACCTGCTAGAACATTTGCATCGGATTGCATTGAAAATCACATTGATGCAGTTCGATGCAGAGCAATCAAGCTGCATCGAACTGCACTGAGCCACCAATGCAAACCGATGCAAACCGATGCAATTTTAATGCAACTGCGCTGAATTGCACTGAACTGCATTGAGCTCCATCACGTGTTCTACATTGAACTGCACTACATTATGCGCTGCTGCTATATACATATTACATTGTAGACTCTATCTACAACCAAATGTCCTTCCAGAACATGACATAACTACTCGAGAAAGAGCCCCTGCTTAACGTACGAAAACTTCGGGGCTGAGCTCGTGCCCGAGAAGCCCGAGTTCCGTCTCAACTTCTGGCTATCGGCACTTAGGGTTATTATTTGGAGCCCATGCCATGTAATAATGACACACATAGAGTCCTCATTGGAAAGCAAACACAGGCTTGAGATAAGGACAAAGATTTATGCTTAACTTGGACTGAAGTGGAAATTGACCCGTGGGAATTCTCTGGTATTGTACTTCTTTTCGATGGCTTTTATCCTTGCGGTACCTTGGGCACCTAAACGAGCAGAATATAATGCGAGATACAATCCAGCATGAATATGACCAATAGTAAGGGTGATCATATCTGTTTCAAAACAACTAGACGGGTTTTGATAGCCTGCAGTTGAGGTAGTTGACTGGCCATCAACCAGGTGTGCCTGTAAGGTAAAGACATACATTATAAGCCGGTGGTTCTTATGTTGTTGGAACAGACATCGGGTGCTGGGCACAACGGCCGTTTTCTCCTCTTCATGTATTCCCGGGTATGTGGATAGGTTGAATTTTCTGTTGCTTTTTGGCGGAACAAAAAAGTTGCTAAATGTAGGGATGTGTCCCGGGCTGCCAGCGCTTAACTGCCTAAAGCTCCACCGTCAAACCTGTGGCGTTGTTTGGAGGCATCCAGACTGTACAGAGCGGCCGTGCACTGTGTCAAACACTCACTTTGATACACCGGAACATTTGAATCCTCGGCAAAAAGATGGGTCACCAACTCATGCGGACGCAGGGAGTCGAACGCCGCAGCTGCGTTGAGTTCACATAAGAGACAAAGAGCGAAGGATCTTACTATACAGTTAGTACTACACGGTTGAGTACAAGGTCGAAAGTAAGATTTGTAGAGATTTGACCCAAAGTGGCCGAGATACGAGGTGCCCTGAAGATCGCCTCTTAAGAAGTGCATCAATGCAAATCAATGCAGTATCGATGCAGTTCCTTGTTGGGAAGGTTGATGCAAAGTTTGATGCAGTGCAGTGCAACAGATCAAACTCCCGGCCGAAGGTGAAGTGCATTGAAATGCATTGCAGTACATTGCATTGCATCAAGTTGCACCGGGTACTGCATTAAGTTGCATTGCATTGCATCGAACTGCATTGATCTGCATCGAATTGCACTGAAAAAAATGAATTGCATCCAATGACATCCAATGACATCGTATTTTAGTCCGATAAACACCGTCATATTTGCCACTTCACGCCATTCGAGCTGCAAGCTTACGAATGCAAGGGGGCACCGGCATTCAAACCGGCGACTAAGGGCCGGTTAGTTAGTCCGGCCGCGAGGCCGGAAAAAAATAAAATCAGCTACCACTTTTTGGCGGAGAACCGCTGCTTGACGAGTCCTCAAGAGATTGATTTGGGCCTCTGAGTGTTGTATCCCTGCAAGCTAGCATGTTTACCCATCTGCCCCTGTTGCCTGAGTTCATGTCCATATATGGTAAGAGAGATGATAATTCTCGAAAGATTGAAAATTGTCTTGGGACGTTGTTCTGAAGGTTTAGATACCCAGTTGGTGTCCTACATTGAAAAGGGCCCAATATCTATGGTCTGCATTGATTTTCCAGCTCACCGGCGACTTGAACACATAATAAATTGCCATATATGGTCCGTGGGAACGTTACGTTAGTTAGTTAGTCCAGTTATTGAGTCGGAAAAAAGAAAAACGGCCCTATATAGTTTTTTTGAATGCCGGTTCCCCCTTGTACGAATGTGGTAAGAAGCAAGCGCAAAACGAGGCTGTGCACGGCGATCAATTCTTTCACTGCGGGCATCATCGAATTTTCAACCCTTTTCTACCGCGGCATGATTCACCCAATGTAAAGGGAAAAAATATCAACAGGATAGTAAGATAGCGGGGCCGCTCCCAGCTTCGACC
Source organism: Mycena metata (assembly GCA_029378385.1). Lineage (NCBI taxonomy): Eukaryota > Fungi > Basidiomycota > Agaricomycetes > Agaricales > Mycenaceae > Mycena > Mycena metata. The sequence continues at coordinate 100,467 of JARKIB010000226.1, forward strand.
AAGGATACTCTCGTCGTTGGCACTGTGGAAAGGAGGCGTCATCCGGGCCGGGTAAAAAAAAAGTGCACCGCCACCCCCTTTTGATCCGGTAACAGGAAATGGGTGAGTTACGTTGGGCAACGTTGCCCAGTCCTCGGTGTCCCATCGATCTTTCAAGGTCAGGCTGTAGGGCCTCTGATAAGTAATGTTCCCACGCCCCCCGGCGACGTAAGCCCTCCTAGTCCTGATAGTATTTCAGACCCCGAGTCCATGGATGCAATTCAACCATCAACTTTCTCTTGCGAGCTCTTTTTGGAGGCCAAGCAAAGTCATACAGGGAACCTTGGACCTGCTTTAAAACCGCAATATCTGATCATGAGCACTACAGTTGGAAATAAAAATGCAACACAACACAGATGTGCAAATCCGATTGCGAGCGATAGTGAATTCAAGTAAGAAATGGGGAAATGGGATCGGTATTGAGATCCTCGCTTTCGGTGACCAAACCTCGTTGGAAACCCCCGATAATGCGATGAATGAAGCCGATACTGGTCCTGAGGACGCGAGACTCCGCTTGATTTGGGACCTGGTCCACACCGTGAGCCGGTTCCTGACCAGCTTCGGCCCCTGAGAATGGCATTGTCAGCGCATGCACAGACACACTTGTCCTATGTTCAACTTACTGTTTTGCTCCTCATCCTCATTTACATCAGAGTCCTCGGTTGATTCATCACCTACCTGATGATGAGCATTGTCGACAGGCGGAATCTTGTTTCGTACCATCCTGCTCCACTTCTACCGAACTCTGCGCGTCCTCCCATTCGTAGTCGGTCTCTCCTTCATCGGTGCCATCATCAGACCAATCTTCCTCCACTGCAGATATCAGAGATCAGACTCCATTACATCGGATGTAATGAAACTTTTGGCTACGAAGGCTGACTCACCATGTCCGAATGGGGGATTTGTGTCCCCGAACAATCGAAAAAGGGGATATCCCAGATGGCGGGCGACATCCTGACTCTCCGGGTCGAATCCTTTGGCTTGATGGAACTGGCGGAGGCCAGCGTATACACTGTCGTCCCAAGAATATCCAGAGACTTGTGTGGTCAATTGAAAAGAGGGGAACCCGAGCTGTGTTGCCTCCTCTGCGCTGAGAGGGTCAACACCTGATGGGTCGAGAGACCAATAGGCTGGACAGCCGGGCCATCGGAAGGATGACGGTCCAGTTTGAAAGTCGGTTGTGGGACAGAGAAAGAGGTAGCCGGGTGGAGCGTTGTCCCTCATGGCCCCAATTGTGATTTGAAACTCAACCTGACGCATGAGAACTGTTTGAAAGGGTATTTAATATATGATTCTAATGGCAATACAATAATCGTCTAAATGGGATGTGGTTTGAAGGCGACTGAAGATGTAATTTGCTTGTGTGAGCCAGACATAGGAGTGTCCGTAAAAGTCCACACTGTATGTGAGTGCGTCGTCGCACACATCCTTGGCGTCGAAACTACCACGGTGTCATGAGACGATTAGTTCACAGCATCGACGAAGGACTGAATCCATACCGGTTCCAATCATTCTCCATGAGCACTCCATTCAACCTTTCTTCCCCAAGGTGCCAACCCCAGCCACGGAATTCTGCCCCTGCGAGGTATGCAATCCCAGCACCTTCTTCAAGCTGGCCGTTCGGGGAAAGAAGGAAGACCGCTCCGGAAGAAATCGTTGCGGAGCTGGAAAAGGAGCCAGATTGATATCGGGTTAGAGTATACCAACATATATGGTGATATTCCTCAACCGTCAGAGAATGAATAGCCGCGGCCTCCTGACTTGTTGGATCCAAAGAAGGATTGACGAGTGGGTGATATTTCCCGGAGTCAAAACCAGGAAAAAGGGTAATGCCCCAATTCTTGCCATCTGGCTGCGGACCGAAGTCTGCACAGAGCCGGCCATTCGAACGGCGTATCCACAACGTGGAATGGATCTCCAAATCCCCATCGCTGCTCCTGCAGAGGTACGATGATTCTCTCACATAATGGCTAGCCTGCTAATACCGTATGACCGAGTCAGTGATGAAGATTGAAGTACGGCTCAACTCAGTTACCAGCCACTCGCCGAACTTGTAGAAAGGGAAGAGATGAACATTGAACATGAAAAAAAGAGATGGAGATACATACATAGCATAAAATAATGTACACCTTCATAATAAATGAAGCCGATGCCACGAATTGCCCAAATGGTATCAAATCTGATTCCTCCACTTGTGAACCTCCAGGATGATCATTGAAGGTGAAAGTCGCACCGCCGTGAAATATCGTTGCGTACATGGCATCTGACCTAGCGGTCCCATACATTTGAACAATGTTCGGGTGGCTTGCGGTTGATTTGAGCATGACGCCCAGGGAAAACAGACCATAACTCACCGAAGAGACATATACATCTTCACATCTTGCCGCCAGTCCTGCGACATTGAGGTCAGACAACCATGCAGAAATGAAAGAGGATCAAGGTCACACACCTCCTCTGCCCCATCGCCTTCATACACCGCGACGGTCAAGTCCGTATTTCGACCGTCGATCTTGGCAGAGTACACCCGCCGAACACAGCGGCGTTCACGTCCAAGCCGGCGTTCGATAATCCCTGACTTTTCGTTCACCGTTAGTTCCTGTTGAAGGTCGATATCCCCCATCGAAATCATGCGAAAGTCTACCTGATATTTTAGCATCCGTCGGGACAGGAATTCACATTACATACCGGGAGGTTCGACCGGCGCCGGATGATAATGGTTCGTGGTGTTGTTGTTGTTGTTGTTGTTGAACGTGCCTCCGCCGATGGTGAAATCCTGGGAGCCAGCAAACATACCGCCGCCAAACCTAGAGTGAACGTAAGCCACGAGGCAGCGCAACCAGGGATTCGGAAGAACTCATGATGTGTACATGGAGTCTTCAGGGCTTGAGGGAGGAGTGTGTCCGTCGTCGGAGGAAGTGCCAGTGTCCATCGATGTTGGTAGACTCGGATAGTGGGCGTAGGGAAGAAAGGAAGGGTAAGCGCTGGGAACAGCATTCGTGCTGTAAGTGACTAAAATAGCAGCTGTACATTGAGCTGCAGCTTCGCTTCTCACGGCATCGCAACAAGGCGCTGAGTGACGGCTTGAATGAACGCGTTGTCGGCGTTGCACAGGTTGATTTTTGGGTAATTGTCGGGAAGTAAAGCGAGTGCCTACCTGGTGATCAAACTTCAAGTGCAAAATCGCAAATCGGGCCTAGGATTGAGGTGCGATGCGGGATTGCCAAGGAGGAAGCAGAGCAACGTGATATATCGCTCGAGAGTCGCGGTCGGATTCATCCTGAGGTTTTAATGTAGATGCGGGAATTTTTGGCAGACTGAGACTGAGTGTTAAAGCGCGAATAGTATTAGCCTGAGAGGGAAGTGGATTCCGCGCCTCAGAGGAACCACCGGCCAGGGGGAGAGACCGAGTTGTCGAATATCAGGGATCGCAGCTGGTGAATAAGATTATCGGCGGATTGAGATAGACAAAGGATGGAGGGAGGGAGTACCAAGAGAGCAAGTATGTCTTCAAGTCCAGAACGAAGTCCGCGTCGATTACAATCTCGTGCAGCCGACGATGATTCAGACATATTGAGGAAATATCGGTTTCGGCTAGGTAATCGAGTGGAAGGGAAGTCCGAGCTGGAGGTGAGCGGTAGCCGTTTATATTGCTGGATCGCACCGAGGTTCCAGAAGGTCGAACTCGGACTTGAGTGCGAGATTCCGCGATGCACAGAGATTATCTCGCCCGGTACTAATATTCATGAGATGCGGCGGCGCGAAACACGGAACAACGAAAGAATGCCATGCATTCGGAGATGGACCGAAGTCGGAAACCGAGTTACCAGTGTTGCGGACAGACTAATCCCAAGGTGCCCGCCTACTTGTCATTTTGAGTCTGTTTTTGATTTCTGGTCCATGTCAAAGTTTTAATTCTGCTGAAAACCCTTTGTTTAAGCCTGTTGCAAAGGCCCTTTGAAACCTCACCTTTCATGATCCCTTTCACACAGAATCATTTCAAGACAGATCAATTCTGTTGAATTCGGCAATAAACTTGTCAAAGTTTGGGAGTTCTTTCTTCCATGTTTTATTCAAGCTGACTTCTCGTTGCAGAAAGCTGCAGTCAAATCCTCTTGCTTTAGAAAGTCTATTTTACGTCCTTGATTCACATTATTTTGACTACAATGTATTTTCCTATCAATAGAAGTTACTTTCACTAGTGTTTTAATCAAGCCTAAAAGAATTCCATTCTGGGTGTGTCATGCCCTTGCCGAAGCGGTAGGTAACGTGGTTGGAGCAGAGGAGGCCGGCGGCCATATTGGGGTTGGTTAGTATGACGCGTGGAAGGAAACGCAGAAAGAGCGAGGTAGAATCGAGGTGAAGGGAGGGAGGGAGGAACACCGGAAGAAGGAAAGAAGAAAGGAACGCAACGCCACACAGGCGGGCCCCGGGTCTCAGAAGAAAGAAGAAGCGACGGAAGAAAGAAGAAAGCAACAAAGCACCACGCACCAATATGCACCGGCACCAACCCAAAACTAACGATATACCACCTCGTCAACGCCTTCTCACGAATGGTGAGGCGGCCGGCGGCGCCAAGCTCCTGGGACCACTGCTGGTTGACCTTGGCCTCGAGGTTGAGGGTGCGGCGCTTGTAGGTGATGTACCCCGGGACGACGAGCAGGCCAAAGGCAGTGTAGACCGCGAGGAACGGGCGGTTGTTCAGCAGGATGTCCGGGTAGCCGATGAGGCTGACGAACAGGGCGAATGCGGCGGCGAGCGTGCTGAGCGCGAGCTCGGAGGTGTTGGCGACGAGGAGGATGCGGGCATTCTTGAGGGTGTGGAAGTACGTTAGGAGGGAGAAGACGAGGGCGCAGAGGGAGTAGCAGGGGAGGAAAATGTTGGCGACGAAGAGGATTTCTTTGAAGCGCGTTCAGGGGGCTTTGTCATTTGAGCTTCATGGTGGAGACTCCGAGAAAGCAAGCGCAACGAGGCTGTGCCCGGCGATCAACTCTTTCCCTTCGGGCATCATTGAATTTTCCAACCTTCTCCAAGCCCAGCACGAGTCACCCCAGCTGTAAGGGGAAAGTAGGGATTGACAGGATGGCAACATAGCGGCCCCATCCTCAGCTTCGACCAGGGACACTCATCGTTGGCACTGTGAAAAGGTGGCTTCATCCGGGCCGGGAGGGTGCACCGCCACCCCCTTTTTATGCAGTAAAAAAGGGAAATGGGTCAGTTGCGTTGGGCAACATTGCCCAGTCCTCGATGTCCTATTGATCTTTAAATGTCAGGCTGTGCGATAAGTAGTGTTCCCCACGCCCCCCAGCGACGTAGGCCCTCTCCTAGTACCAATAATATTTCAGGCCCGAGTGGATCGGTCTATCGATGTAATTTAATTTCTCTTGGGAGCTCACTTCCCAGGCCGAGCGAAGCCATCCAGGGAAACTTGAACCTGCTTCACGTGGGCGGTACTGTTGGAAAAGTAATAAAAATCTAATGCAGCAGCAGTCCATGTTCAAGTTGGCAAGCAATGACAAGTTCAAATAAGGAACGGTGAAATGGGCTCGGCATCAACATTCTCGGTTTCGATAACCAATCCCCTTGCCAACCCTCGTTGTAAACCCCCGATAATATGATGAATGAAGCCACTCCCGGTTACACCAGCACTAAGGACGCGAAGCTCCGCTGGATTTGGGTCCTGGTCCGCACTGCAGGCCGGTTCCTGAGGGGCTTCGCCCGCTGAGAATGGCATTGTAAGCACATGCACACACACACTTGTCATGTGTTCAACTTACTGTTTTGCTCGCGCGGCTTAGTGCTAAAATTGAGCAGTCCCTCATCCTCGTTTGCATCAGAATTCTCGGTTGATTTATCGCCTACCTGAGGATTAGCATCGTCGACAGGCGGAATCGTGTTTCATCTTACCATCTTGCTCCACTTCTACCGAACTCTGCGCGTCCTCCCACTCCTCTTCGGTCTCTCCTTCGTCGCTGCCATCGTCCGACCAATCTTCCTCCACTGCAGATATCAGAGATCAGATGCAATGAAACTTTTGGCTGCGATGGGGGACTCACCGTAGGAATTGACCTCCTGAGATAATCGATATAGACGGTATCCCAGATGTCGAGCAAGGTCCTGACTCTCCGGATTGAATCCCTTTGCTTGGTGGAATTGGCGGAGGCCAGCGTAGACGCTCGTGTCCCATGAGAATCCCTCGACTTCTGTGGTCAGTTGAAAAGAGGGGAACCCGAGCTGTGTCGCCTCCTCCGTGCTGCGACGGTCAACACCTGATGGGTCGAGAGACCAATAGGCTGGACAGTCGGGCCATTTGAAAAACACCGGTTCCGTTTGAAAGTCGGTCGTCGGACAGAGAAAGAGATAACTGGGTGGAGTGTCCTCCCTTGTGGTCCCAATTGTGATTTGGAACTTGGCGCAATGCACGAGAACTGTTTGGACACATTTAACACACAATTCCGATGGTAAAACACAGGGCACACCATAATCCTCTAGATTGGATGTGATTTGAAGGCGACTAAAGATGTAATTTGCTTGTGTGAGCCAGGCAAAGAATGCGTTCCGGGCGGTGGTTAAGCTGAGCGACACATTGTATGTGAGTGCTTTGTTGCACACATCCTTGGTGTTGAAACTATCATTGTGATGAGACGATTAGTTCACGGCATCGAGGAAGGGATCCATACCGGGTACAATGATTCTCCATGCGCACTCCATTCAAGCTTTTTTCCCCAAGGTTCCAATCCCCACCATACAATCGTGCCCCTGGGACGTATGCAATCTCAGCACCTTCCTCAAGCTGGCCGTTTGGGGGAAGAACGACAACAGCTCCAGAAGAAATTGTTGCGGAGCTGGAAAAGGAGCCAGAGCGAAATCGGCTTAGAGTGAACCAGCATATATCGTGATATTCCTCAAGCGGCAGAGAGTGAATAGCCGCGACCTCCTGGCTTGTTGGATCCAAAGAAGGATTGATCGGTGGGCGCAATTCCGTGGAGTAAAACACAGAAAAGAAGTCATTGCCCTCATTCTTACCATCTGACTGAGGGCTGAAGTCCACACAGAGCCGGCCATTCGAGCGACGTATCGACAATGTGGAGTGCATCTCCAATCCAATCTGGTACGGTGATCTTTCCGCATAATCACGAGCCTGCTAAGACCGTATGACCGAGTTAGTGATGTTGAGGCCCAAAGTACGGTTCAAATCAATTACCAGCCACTCGGTGACCTTACAGAAAGGGAAGAGATTAATGTTGAACGTAGAAAAGGAGATGGATACACATACATAGCATAGATAGGCGTAAACGGTCATAATAGGTGAAGCCGCGGCTAAGAGTTGCCCAAATGGTATCAAGTCTGGATCATCCTTGAACCTCTAGGACAATGATTGAAAACGAAAGTCGCACCGCCGTGAAATATTGTCGCATACATGGCATCTGACCTAGCAGTCCCATACATTTGAACAATGTTGGGGTGGCTGTGGATCGATTCAAACATGTGTTACACGACACACACAAGGAACACGGACCACAACTCACCGAAGAGACATATACATCTTGATGTGTTGCTGCCATGCCTGCGACATTAAGGTCAAACACGATACAAAATGGAATAGAATTGACGGACTTCCTCGGCACCATCACCTTCGTAAATGGCGACGGTCAAGTCCGTATTTCGACTGTCGATCTTGGCAGAGTACACCCGCCGAACGCAGTTGTGTTCATGTCCAAGTCGACGGTTGATAACACCTGATTTTTCGTTCACCATTACCTCCTGTTGAAGGTCGATATCCCCCATCGGGATCGTCCGAAAATCTACTCAACATTCAGCATAGTGAAAGGAATTCACCATGAAGGATACTTGGAGCTTTGGCCGGAGGCGGATGATAATGGTTCACGTGGTTGTTGAACGTGCCCCCACCCATGGTGAAATGCTGGGAGCCAGCAAACATACCGCCACCAAACCTGGAGTGGGGGGCGTAAGCCACGAGGCAGCGCAAGTGAGGGTTCGGAAGAGCTCACGACGTGTATATGGGGTCTTCAGGGCTTGAGGGAGGAGTGTGTTCGTCGTCTGAGTAAGTGCCGGTGTCCATAGATGTTCGTCGACTGGGATGGTGGGGGTGGGGAAGGAAGAGAAGGTAAGCGCTGGGAACAGCTTTCATGCTGTAAGAAGGGTCTAAAATAAAACATCAGCTGTACTTCGGTTCTCATGGCATTGCAACAAGGCGGTGAGCGATGGCTTGAATGAACGCGTTGTTGGCGCCGTATGGGGTGTGCATGCCGAAGGCTTCCGGAGCATTAGGTCAGGGCAAACCTTTTCTTACTACTTGTAATTGTAGTTCGAAAGCCATTTGTGTGGAAAAATTCCGCCGTTGTGCCTCTGATCTTGGATAAATCAAGAGTCCAACACCTGAGTCTGGGGTAATTGAACCAGTTCGCAGGAAGCACAAGGAGTGCGTGTTTGATAGCGCCAAAGGGGCGGAAGGACGGCGGTAGGTTTGTTTGTGCTTAGCCTATCGCGGTATACCAGCGCCACCTAATTTCGACCCGGGGCAGGGAGACACAGTCTTGACGGCCAACCGCGGACAATGCGGGGGACTGGAGTAGGGAGTAAGACCATGAATGCGGACCTCGGCTCTGGAGCGTTGCAGATAGTCACTGCGTTCCGGTGTCGCCTAAACATAACAATGTGCAGCTATCCGTGGAGCTGTTTAGCTCTGTCTAGCCGTCTGCGCTTAGCTACACAGCCTCTGTTTAGCTCTGTTTAGCCGTCTGCGCTTAGCTACACAGCCCTGTGTAGGTCTGTGTAGGTCTGTGTAGTGATCTGCGCTTACCTACACAGCTCCACGAATACCTGCACATATTATGTGCAGCTATGTGTAGTTATGTGCGTAGCTGTGCGTAGCTGTGCGTAGCTATGTGCAGGTGACCCCGGAACGCAGTGAGTTAGTCATTTTTGTCGTCTTTTTTTTTTTTTTTTTTTTTTTGGAGCGTTTGGATTAATGATTTATCTTTGTCTGCAGAAGCATTCAAAGTCATCCGCCTGTGTTGCTGGTTTGGAGCCAGACTGCCAGTCTAAGTTTGTCCAAGGAGGAAATGCCGTTACGCACAATGTATTACCAGTGTGGGACTCTGGCCTCGCGAAAAACTATCCTATACCATTTATTGGCCACATACCCACTAAAACCCCCTCTGTGAATGTCCAGTCGTCCGGCAATGAGTCTTCATCCATTAGTAGCCCACTCCATGTGTTTAATACCAGTTGCTTTTTAAATGCTAGTGGGCCAAATTTAACCTTGTTCGTAAGAATACGGTCACGTCCCAAGGCCGCATTCACAACGGTAAGCCATTGGTTACGAATATTTGCCGCATCTTGTGTTGCACCCTTATTTTTCAGGACACGATTCACCCGTAGGTTCCAGATAAGGTGCCAGCTGACTGATACGAGTATGGCAAAGAGTCTACCTTTCTCCGGGAGTACACGGCCCGTTGGAGACTTGAATTTTACCAAATTACATCCTAGGATTAGTCCCCAACTCAGTTTTGGCCAAGCATCATATTTCTTTGACCACAGCTCTCTCGAGAGTGCCCATATCAGCTCCTGTTCTGGGGAGAAGCACTCCAGTGCAATATGTTCCAAGCTTTCTGTCGCATCACATACTTGGCAGGTACCATTTCGATCGAGATGGTCAACGTGAGACCAGAAGCCTCCCACTCTGAAGGTATTATGAATGCATTTCCAATAAAATTCCCTTGTGCGTTGGCGTAGAGTCGTACCTCGGATCGATTGCCAAATCATGGAATCAGATGGTATATATCCGTATAGTGCTTCCACCGCGCAACGTATGCGGTCAAGATTAACAAAGGTGTACTTTCGGTAGGGTTTCTCTCTGAGGGAGCGAATTATATTTGTGAAGAGTCGTTGAGAACCTCGAGACAATATCATTCCCGGGTTTTCAAACATGATATCAACTCCAGTGTCAAGTTCAGTTGAGTATTTCATGTCCTCGGACAATAGTTTGGCTGGATTCTTTAGAACCTTCTTGAACTGTGTTCGTGCCACTCTTTCGTTCAGCATTGCTACCACGGCTTTCAAGAGCCGGAAGCTTGGGTCCAAGAGATCATTTTCGTACTTTTCCTTGTCTTTGACCAAAGCCTTTGCTAAGAATTCGGAGGAGGTGCAAATTAAAAGGGGAGTATTCTTGTGGTCATTCTGTAAGATTAGCAGCAGGCCGCCCAACAGTGCAGTTGAAAAATTCATCGGGATTTCAGGCCTATCAAAGGAGAGCGCGAGTGTCATACTTTCCTCCGTGTTATTGGATTCTCGGATGATGTTCAAGTCAATCTTGGCTTCGAACTCCCCGGCGTGTAAAATTCTGGGGTGTAGAAAATATGTCACCGTCATCGGTACATCCCCAGGTACTTGATATCTCCTCGCTGGGACCTCGTTGAGCGATTCATCTGCAGCAAAAATGCGGAATCCGCTCGCTAAATCAGTCAAACAAAAATTTGGATTGAAAGTCATGATGGAGTCTGGTTCTATTGGCAGTTTATTACGTTGTACCTCCTCATCTGTTAAAGTGAGCTCATCAGCCAAATCAAGAGTGGGTATAGTCGGATTCCATTTTGGTGTAATACTGTCAATTAACATCTTCGCAGTTTCAACACATTGGCCAGGATGTTCGCAGTCCAGTAATGTACGGTCCTGAACACACAGTGAGCAACCACAATTCTTCCGCCCAATTCCAGAAGGATTTATCTGGTGGGGTTTTCGCAGGTTTATTGTCCTTCGTGTTGCGATGACAAGGACATCTTGTACTGTCCTGACTCCATGGTTCAACCTTAGACATTTTGCGGAGTCGCGTCGCTTCGCGCTCTGGTGTTCTTTTTTCTTCACTCCCACGTGCCTCCAAATTGGCATGTTGCGCTTGACTTCATCCCCTATCGACAGCCCCGTGAATTTCAGATTGTACTTTCGGGCCGTCAGGATCATCCGTTTAATTTCGTCGGGTAGAGGTGTCTTATTAGATATCGGGATATAGATATCCTGTAAAAATATGTTGAGAATTTCCCCAGGTCGAATGTTCAGGTAGCTCTTCTCCAAGAAGTTAGCCAAAATGAAGTCAACAAAATAGCACCACAATGGGCGTTCTTCACCCTGTTTAAGATAAGTTTGTAAATTCCAAAGACCAATGGCTTCATTCCGAGCAGGGATGTCTAGAATCTTCTTCCCTCCATCGAGAACGTCCAGACTCATTGTATCATGTGCAACCCTGGCGGGTTTTCCTTTCCAAAGGAAGACATGTTCCATTCGTATCAGTATCTCTTCAATTTCTTTGGGCATGCCGTGTACTCGAGTCAAGTATTGGCTTCTGCCCCCGATGACCATATTAATGATGTGACGCTTGCCTTCGAGACTTGGTGTCGTAGTTTGCCAACCTTCGAGGCCACTTGCAATTTTCTCAACCACTGCCGGCCATGGTGTTATGTACGAGACATTGTTTCCGATCCATGCACCCAGAATTCGGCATGTTTGGCCGTCCGGTAATATTTTAATAGACTCTGCAATTTCCCCAACATGATTACGAGTATTTAACCGTCTATCTTGTAGTACCTTGGTTCGATAACGTGCACTTCCAAATGGAATAATAACTGTCTTGTTTTCGTTGAATTTTGCTGTTGAGGCCGCACACCATAGTGAGAGTATATCCCATAAGATCTTCAGAGAATCCTCGGATGAGAGATAGATTGAGGTATCGTCGCAAATAATGATACTACAAGGTTGCGGTCAGTTCCTAGTATGGAAACTCCTTTTAGTTTCGATGCCCGTATCAAACAAGCAAGTGGCTCGATAGCCAGGTTAAACAACAAATAGGACAAGGGATCCCCCTGCCTTACACCACGAGTAACAATGAATGGTTCGCTGATTTCACCGTTGATCATTACGATTGTCTCCGCATTGGTGTAAAGGTTCTTTATTGTGTCGCAGAATATTTTGGGGAAGCCCATCTTCTCTAGTACACGCAGTAAATAGGAATGGTTAATCCGATCATATGCCTTCTCCTGGTCCAGGGCCACTATGGCTCCATCCTCTTCGGTGATGTCGGCATAATTCAACAAGAATTTCGCGAGTTTAACCTGATTCTCAATTTTCCTTCCCTTCATGAAACCGGCTTGGTCAGGATGGACCAGTGAGGGAGCCACATTCATCATTCGTAGTGAGTACGATTTTGTCATCAGTTTGTAATCGCAGTTGAGGAGTGTCACCGGGCGATAGTTACTTATCAAGGATTTGTCTCCTTTCTTAAAAATTGGGCAGAGCCATCCGGCATTGAATTTACAGTCTTCAACCAACCCGTGGTTCTCGATATCTGAGTAAAGTTTGGTGAGGAAGCTTAGCACATTAAAAACGATCAGGCCATTTGCCTTTGCTTGCTGGAAGAGTATGTCAAGGAGCTTATAAAACTCGAAGGGGATACCATCGACTCCGGGTGCCGTCCCGCTGTTTGAGAGTCTTAAAGCAGACTCAACATCTTCCCTTGCAAGACCCTTATTTAGTTCTTTGAACTCCACTTCGGAGAGGTGTGCATCGCATTTTTCGAGGGTGATTTCAGTGGCCATAATCCTCCCGTATTCATCAGGGAGGTCGCGAGTTTGGACTGAATTGTGATATTCACGCGCCATTTGTGCCATTTTCTTTGGCTTAGTTTCATACTGTGGGACATCCGCATTCAATGAGCCTTCAATTTTCAGTTCAAGAATGGATTCTTTGATATGGTAGCCTTTGGCCGACTTGGTCCATGCCTTTGTTTTCAAGTTTTCACCCTCTATGTCCTGTCGCGCAGCGATGACTTCTTTCTTGCGTTCTGCGGCTTCGCGTATTTCCTCTGCGATTTTCTGTTCCAATGTATAGGCAGCCCATGATCGGTCTTCAGGCTGCATGTCTTGATCATGTAGCACAATATTTATTTGGGCTTTCAAAGTTCGTATTTTCCGTGTAAGATCATCCGTTACATAGCGTGACCAGTGCTTCCCATATGTTGTTATGTCTAGCTTGAATTTTGACCATAGGGTCTGGATATTATTTTCATTGTTGCGGTCTGATTGTTGAAGGTTCTCAAGGTCACTAACGAGCTGAGCCGCCAGCGCCTGAACATGGTTCATGAATTTCGGAGTCTTCAGCAAATACAAAGGCATCGACCACCTGCCGGGGCCGAGTTTCTCGTCCCATCTGCATGCTAATTGGGTTAGTACCAGTCGGTGGTCACTCTTCACCGGGCAATGCTTAATTTCCCAACCACGGAAGTGTTTAAACTTATGGTTATCAACATTGATTCGGTCAAGACGAGAGTAGGAGTCGTGTATCTCGCCGGTCATTTTGTTTGTCCAATGTTGGACACAAGTGTAGTCTTGCGTGTCTGGGAAGGTGGCACGCCAGCCGTCTTGCCAGCGGAATAAATCTTTCAGCCTTCTATAACTTTCGGGCACCATCTCAGCTATCCCCGAGTTCCGATCCAATGGGTCCTCCACAAAATTCCAATCTGCTAATGCAATTGTCGGGAATGGAAGTGTTGGGTCCTCAGCCCACATTCTCCAGAGTTCTTTCCACAGTTTATCCCTCTCCTCTGGGCGATTGGGTGCGTATATGTTTAAAATATTCAGGGCTTCGCCATTATGCCATGGGATAACTATCATGAAGGCCCTGCCGGGAATCAGTTCATACTCACGGACATTGTCGGTGTCAATAAATTTCTTATTTAGAACGAAGGCCACCCCTGCAGTTGAGCATGGCTTCTCGGGGTGGGCTGAATGGTATACTTTGAACCATCGGCCGAACACATTGTTAAATTGTGTAGCTGACTCGGTGTCAAAGTGGGTTTCCTGCATCCCAAGGACACCTAAATTATTAGAGTCAATTGTGTCTTACAGGAATTTGAACTTGTGGTTGTTGTTATGCATTGATATTCCCGAGTCGCGACCCGCGATGTTTAGGGAGCCGATTGTTAAATTTGCACGTGTGAATTTCCCGGATTTCAGAACCCGAGGAGGTTTGTGTCTTTTCCGAATCTCTATATTTTCATTTTCCCACGTCGGGGTATGAGGGTCTTCAGATGCGCCCTCAGAAGTGTTAAGTAGCGAATTTTCAATTGTATTGTCTGATGTGCACATCTCAGAGTCCGTGTAGTTTATTATATTCGCATCTGTGTTATCATCATTTGAACACGGACCTTTTGGCGCCACCTCGACATCGCCCATATGTACATCAGACCGTTGGTCTATACCTTCAACAATATTTGTGGGTTGAAGCATCACCGGCTGAAGAAAAACCCCACGGGGAGATAAATCCTCCAGCGGAGCACGAATACTGGGGAAGGTATTGACCTGCTGCTCTTCACATTGGTCTGCAACAGCCAGAGCAACAGAACCATTGCAGAAGGGGCCACTTGTGTGATAGCCAGGGATAGACCCCTGAGTACCCTGACTCCTGCTGATTTCATATTCTGAACTCGCAGCCAGCAAGCACTCGCGAGAGGGAAATACCACTTCCCCGAAACCCTCCCGTGATCCAGGAGGGCCCAAGGTATTAAATTCGGCTTCATTTGGGTGTACAGGCATATTTAAGGTGCGTTTAGGGACCGCCGTCACGGATTGGATTCAGATACATGGCGGTGGAACACCATGTCAGTTGGTTGAGGGTACGGATCTTTCGTGACCATCTTTTGTTCAACGGCTTCAAGTAGCAGCGCACAGCGTATGATTAACTAATCCTATGGGCTGGAACATTTGATACAGGACTCAGGTTAACATTAGGTTTCAAGGTGGAATCGAAAATCTACTGCCAGTTGGCTTCAATGAGAATGAAGTATTTACTTTTCTTACTACGACCAAATGTCGCGATTGAACCACGGCAAAGCTTTAGGGCTATGTCACGTAATCTCGCCGGGCCGCCATTCGGACCCGAGACTTGCTGAATGACTCGAGCGAGGGATTGGGCAGGGTGCCCGCGAGGCGACGAAGGGGAGTGGGGGGTAGGGGGTGAAAAATGAAATTCAGCATACCTAAGAGCACTGGCTGTGCAATAGAGGACTCTATGGTCTCGTCCCATAATTGGGGATAGCACCATGGCTTTGTATTGGGCTCGTAGGCTCCTTTCCGCCATTTGTGCGGTGTAGCTCGTAGGCTACGCGGGTGGGGAGGTCACCCTTGGGATGCAAACCCATCCTCGACCGTCGAACGCGCCCGCCCTCTCCCTCTGACCCGGCGCCAGCGAGAAGCGAGCGTGGGAAAGATGGAGATGGTGGTCGCGGATCAAGGAGCCTCCGTCATTTTTGTCGTCAAGAATTCCATTCGAAGCGGAGCCCCGGGTGACGTTGGTTTTCTTCAATTGTGAGGCACCGAGCCCTGTGCAGAGAACATCCGAAGCAAAGTAGGAGGCCGACGCCGCAGTGCTTGCGGCGAGAAAATTCCAAGGCCCGTTGCGGAGTCTTATATTGAGATTCGCTGTGCTTTCACTAGGCGGAAGTGAGTGGTGGACGTTTATATTGCTGGATTAGATTAAGGCTCCAGAAGGTCGGACTTAAGTGTGAGATTCCGTGATGTGCAAAGAGTATATCGCCCGGAATTCTTGTGATGCGGCTGAGCCTGCGCGAAACACGGAACAACGAAAGGATGCCATGCATTCGGAGATCGAAGTCAGAACCGTCCGTCGTAGAAGTTACCGTTGGTTGCGGACGGAAACCTAATCCCAACTTGAAGGTGTGCACACACGGTATCATTTAAATCTGCCGTTGGGTTCTGTGCCATGTAGAGCCATACTTTGAAATAGGGAGCGGGAATCGTCGATGCTGCGCGTGCAGGTCGACTTTCGAATACGAACAAACGAATCGAAGAGAGCGCGAATGATCTGCCGAGCGAAGGGATCCGAACCGCGGTTGTTTGTGCGAGAGGATAGCCACGGAGAGGACCGGACGACGCGAGCTATGAATACCCAAGTGTCGAGGATTCGCATTTTGGGGAAATAAAGTCTAAGGAGAAGAGCACGGCGGCCGAGTCATCAAGAGTTTTTCAGAACCACGCCGATTGTCAGCGAAGTGGCGGAAGCGCCAGACTATTTGAAGGCCACATGTCGGAGGGAACCCACTTGACGAAAGACTTGCCGTGGCCGGGCGCACAAGACCACAGTAGTATACCGAATTCAAGACCACGCAGGCCTAAGGAATTTGTGGGAGGCCCGAAACCGGCGTGAATGATCTTGAGGTCGGGTTCATTAATATTCTGATTCATTCGGAGGTCTTTCGTTACATAGATGCGGGGAGATGGCAAAGGCGAAATCCAGCACTCTGGGGAGCGAAGGAGAGGAGCGTGCTTATTTTGAGCCAGGTCACGTTTAGATGAGATCAATGGCGGATTCAAGTCGAGGAGAAAAGTACGGCGGCCAGGTCATCGAGAGTTATATACGTAGAACCGTTCCGATTATGGGGTGACGAAAGCGCCGGTCTATTTGAGGGCCACATGTCGCAGGTAACCGGAGGAAGAACAGTAGTACTTCGAAGGATTCCCTGGGCTGTAGAGAAGGGTGTACGACTCGGCGGCACGAGGCACGCAGGAAGCGGCAGGAGCAACAGATGCTTGAGGCAAGACCTAGAGCGCGCAGGACCCAGTAGTGTACCGAATCCAAGAAAGTAATTTGCGGCTCTGCTGAAAGAGCCCAAGGTTTCACGACCTTCGCCGTTCACGTCGTGGTGGCAGGAGCAAGCATAGCCCAGTTGGTTTGCTGCCATCTTCCGGTGATCGCATTTAAAAAGAGTGTAATCAAACGGGCGTGGGTTCGAATCCCAGACCATGCCGGGCGCCAGTACAATGCTTCTGCAGCGGACTTGGTTAGCCCCTTCAATGAGCAACGGCCCAATCTTTTTCTTTTTTTTGAAAAGCGACGGCCCTCCGGTCCGGGGCACGTGCTACACCGCCACCCCCTCTTCGCCAACTTTTGACCCACAGCTCGCGCACGAAAAAGTTTGAGGCGCATAAACACCCGATATTTGAGATCTGGGCCAGGTCATATCCATACGGACGGCAGAATAGCTCCTACATTCATGCTTCGTTTCACGCAGGACGAAAATTTTCAAGGAAGGTTTTCCGGCACCACAAACGGAATGCATGCATAGGTGGGTGGGTATCACGGTATAATAGCCTCCGCTAGCTAGGTACATACGAGACGAGAAAGTGTAATGCGATGTGATGTAACTACGTGTAAGTAAAGAAAAACGAAAGCGATGAATGAATGTCTGAGCTCTATACCTGCTCCCCGTGCCCTTCTCAGCGATTTTCGAAAGCAAACCGAAACCTCGAACCCGCACCCAAACTCAGAACCTCCCCCCCGCCGCCCCGATATCCAACGACTCGTACTTCGCATGTTGCCCCCCGGCTCCTCGCTCATCCTCCTCGACGCCACCGTACCCATACGAATACCCGTCCCCCTCCTCGTCCCCGTTCTCGTGCGGCCGCGGGCCGGCGAGGTTGAGGTCCGATGCGGAGGCGGCGGGGGTGGGGTTGGGGGAGAAGGGGTTTGGTGGCATTTGGGCGCTGGGGATAATTGATTAGTGGAGGTAAGGAGATATGATGGCGAGGATTCCAAGAGAAATAACACGTGAGGAACAAAGGAAGGCGGGAATGCAGCGATAGGAGGGAAGGAATGATGCGAGGAAAGAGTAGGAATAATACGAAGCAACGAAGCCAACAAGAGAACGCATTCCCCCGGTGCGCGGCCCACAATACGAGTAGGGTTGAACGAAGGCGGCCGGCGCGAGCGCAACGAACCAAAACATGCTCCCAACGCGCGCAAAAAAAAAGAAGGAAGGAAGGAAAGAAAGCAAAACACTCACTACCCGCCACCCCCACCACTCCCACTCCCCATCCCACTCAATCCGCTCAACCCGCTCCCCCGCGTATGCGTTTGCGCGCGCGGACCGGTGTTGCCCGAGTTGTTAGCGATCATGTGCGCGGCGGCGCCGGCGCCGTATTGGTCTGCTAGTTGACTGGGAGGCGGTGTCATGTTAGTTTAAGCAGAAGGGAAGGCGAGAACGACAAAGAAGAGGAAGGCTCGAGCTCGGGGTAGGAGCGTAAGAGCAAGAAATAAAATCAACGTCGATCCGGAAAAACGAACGAAGAAGGGTGTGAAGGCCGAAGAAGCGAACACAAAATTGACTTGAGGAAGTGACGAGGATAACATAAAACAGTAAAGAGAACCCAACGCACCTCGCATACTGCTCCATAATGACCGCCATGGCCTCGCGACTGAGGCGGTAGGCCTTTGGCATCATGCCCTTGCCGAAGCGGTAGGTGACGTGGTTGGAGCAGAGGAGGCCGGCGGCCATTATTGCTGCGATGTTGGTTAGTACGAGTAAACGTGAATTCGGTTAAGAGGGAGAGAAGGAACGCCACAGGCGGGCAGTGGGCCCCGAAGAAAGAAAAAAAGAAGAAGCAACGCCCCGAAGAAAGAAGAAACAACGGAACAAAGAAGCAAGCAGTAACACCACGCACCAATATGCACCGGCACCAACCCAAAACTAACGATATACCACCGCGTCAACGCCTTCTCCTGAAACTCCAAAAACTGCTGCTTGCACCCCGGCAATATACTCCGCGAATAACACGTCGCGCTGACCGTCGCCTCCACGAACGGGCTGAAGTACCCGCAGCAGCCGAGCACGGACTGAATGGTGAGGCGGCAGGCGGCGCCGAGCTCCTGGGACCACTGCTGGTTGACCTTGGCCTCGAGGTTGAGGGTGCGGCGCTTGTAGGTGATGTACCCCGGGACGACGAGCAGGCCGAAGGCGATTCAGAGGAGGAAGGTGTAGACGGCGAGGAAGGGCGGTTGTTCAGCAATACACCAGGGTATCCGATCAGACTGACGAACAGGGCGAATGCTGCGGCGAGCGTGATGAGGGCGGCCTCGGGGGTATTGGCGACGAGGAGGATGCGGGCGTTCTCGAGCCGCGAGCGTGTGGAATACGAGCGCAAGCAGGGAGTAGGCGGAGGGGGCAACGTTGGCGACGAACAGGATGATCTTGAAGGGCGTCCAGCGGGCTTTGCCGCTTCAGGCTCATTCGAGCTCTTGGTCGAGCTTCAAGCTTCAAGCTTCATGAATGGTAGTAAGAAGTAAGCGTAACGAGGCTGTGCACGGCGATCAATTTTTCGGGCATCATCGTGTTTTCAACCCAACCTCTGCCCGGCACGATTCATCCCTATACTGTGAAGGGAAAGACAGGATGGAAAGATAGCGGGCTCTCAGCTTCCACCATCGGACCAAGGACACTCCTCGTTGGCACTGTGGAAAGGTGACTTCATCCGGGCCGGAGGGGCACACCACCACCCCCTTTTTATGCGGTAAAAGGGAAACGGATCAGTTATGTTAGGCAACATTGCCCAATCCTCGGGGTCCCATCGATTTTTCAGCTCAGGCTGTGGGGCATGGATAAGGAATGTTCCACACACCCCCCAGCGACGTAGACCCCTCCTTGTGCCAATAATATTTCAGGCCCGAGTGGATCGGTCTATGGATGCAATTCAACCATCAAATTTATCTTGGGAGTTCTTTCCAGAGGCCGAGCGAAGCGATACAGGGAATCTCAAACCTGCTTTAGAACAGCAATATTCACCTGAGCGCTATGGTTGGAAAAGTAATAAAAATCTAATGCACTGGTAGCAGTCGATGTTCAAGTGTGCAAGTAATCACAAGTTCAAATAAGGAACGGTGAAATGGGTTCGGTATCGAAATCCTCCCTTTCAGTGACCAAACCTCGCTGTAAACCCCCGAGAATGCGATGAATGAAGCCGATACCGGTCCTAATAGCACGAGACTCCGCTGGATTTGGGTCCTGGTCCACACCGTGAGTCGGTGCCTGACGAGCTTCGGCCGCTGAGAATGGCATTGTAAGTGCATGCAGACACACTTGTCCTGCGTTCAACCCACTGTTTTGCTCAGGCGGCTCAGTGCCAAAATTGAGCAGTCCCTCATCCTCATTTGCATCAGAGTTCTCGGTTGATTTATCGCCTACCTGATGGTTAGCATTGCCGACAGGCGGAATCTTGTTTCGTACCATCCTGCTCAACTTCTACCGAGCTCTGCGCGTCCTCAACCTCATCGTCGGTCTCTCCTTCATCGGTGCCATCGTCCGACCAATCTTCCTCCACTGCAGATATCAGAGATCAGATGCAATGAAACTTTTAGCTGCGATGGACAACCCACCGTGGGCGAAGGGAGAATCTACTTCGCGAGAAATTTTATAAAGCGGCTCTCTGAGATGGCGCGCGACATCCTGACTCTCCGGATCGAATCCCTTTGCTCGATGGAATTGCCAGAGGCCAGCATAGACACTGGCATCCCGAGAATCTCGGTGGACTCGTGTCGTCAGTTGAAAAGAGGGGAACCCGAGCTGTGTCGCCTCCTCCGTGCTGAGACGGTCAAGACCCGAGGGGTCGAGAGACCAATAGGCCGGGCACTCGGGCCACCTGAAGGACGATGATCCAGTTTTAAAATCGGTTGTCGGACAGAGAAAGAGATAGCTTTGGTGGAGTGTCCTCCCTCATGGTCCCAATTGTGATTTGAAACTTAACCCTGTACATGAGAACTGTTTGAAAGGGGATTCAACACTTAATTCCAACGGCAAAACAGAAGGCACACTATAATCCTCTGGATTGGATGTGATTCGAAGGCGACTGAAGATGTGATTTGCTTGTGTGAGCCAGGCGGAGGAATCAATCGGGAAATTCAGAGTATATGCAAGTACACTGTTGCACACATCCTTGGCGTCGAAACTACGACATCGACATGAGACAATTAGTTCACGGCATTGACGAAGGAATCCATACCGGGTCCAATGATTCTCCATGAGCACTCCATTCAACCTTTCTTCCCCAAGGTTCCAATCCCAACTAGAGAATTTCGCCCCTGGGAGGTATGCAATCTCAGCACCTTCCTCAAGCTGGCCGTTTTGGGGAAAGAGGAAGACAGCTCCAGAAGAAATCGTCGCGGAGCTGGAAATGGAGACAGATCGATGTTGGCTTAGAGTGAACCAGCATATCTCGTGATATTCTTCCAACGTCAGAGAATGAATAGCCGCGGCCTCCTGGCTTGTTGGATCCAAAGAAGGACTGACCGGTGGGTGATATTCCCCGGGGGAAAAAAAAAACAAATCATTACCCTCATTCTTACCATCCGGTTGAGGGCTGAAGTCCACACAGAGCCGGCCATTCGAGCGACGTATCGACAATGCGGAGTGCATCTCCAATCCAATCTGGTACGGTGATCCTTCCACATACATCAGACTTTTGACAAATTCATTGTGGCATTGTACAACGCCAAACAATGCCGAACAACGCGACAATTCCCCGCGAAACCGTCACAACGTGGCAACGCGACAATTTTCAGCGAAAATCTGACAACGCCGGAACAAGATCATCAGATATCTCCGGTACGCGGATTGATTGCGAGGTCATTCGACCTCTCTAAGTACCTCTACTACCCTCTGGACCACCACACAACATATTGGCCATAGTCCTTGTCCCACCACGCTACAACGGCCAACTTGATTTTGGTGAACAACGCCGAAACGCCAAAAAACACGTGAAACGCCACAACAAAAATGTCAAATGGCTGATGTACTCGCGAGCCAGCTAAGACGGTATGACCGAGTTAGTGATGTTGAAGCCCAAACTACGGTTCAAATCAATTACCAGCCACTCGGTGACCTTGCAGAAAGGGAGGAAATTAATACTGAATGTAGAAAAGGAGATGGAGATACATACATAGCATGTACAGATGTACACGGTCATAATGGGCGATGCTGAGGCCAAGATTTGCCGAAGTGGTATCAAGTCTGGATCATCTGTGAACCTCTAGCATAATGATTGAAAGCGAAAGTCGCACCGCCGTGGAATATTGTCGCATACATGGCATCTGATCTAGCGGTCCCATACATTTGGACGATGTTCGGGTGGCTCGCGGTTGATTTGAGCACGACAAACAGGGAAAACGGACCCCAACTCACCGAAGGGACATATACATCTTGACGTGTTGCTGCCATGCCTGCGACATCGAGGTTAAACACTATATAAAACAGAATAGAACTGACGCACCTCCTCAGCACCATCGCCTTCGTACATAGCGACGGTCAGGTCCGTAGTTCGGCCGTCGATCTTCAAGTTGGCAGCGTACATCCGCCGGACACAGCGGTGTTCGCGTCCAGGTCGGTGGTCGATAACTCCCGACCTTTCATTTACCAATACCTCCCGTTGAAGGTCAATATCCCCCATCGGAATCATCCGGAAATCTACTCAATACTCAGCATCGTTGGTGAGCGGAACTTGCGATAACAGTTACTTGGAGCTTCGGCCAGGGGTGGATGAAAGTTATTTGTGGTGTTGTTGAACGTCCCTCCGCCGATTGAGAAGTACTGCGAGCCTGCAAACATACCGCCCCCGGACCTGGAGTGGGGGGCGTAAGCCACGAGGCAGCGCAAGCGAGGACTCGGAAGAGCTCACGACGTGGATATGGGCTCTTCCTGGCTCGAGGGAGGGACCCGCTCGTCATCTGAGTATGTCTCGGTGTTCATGTAGGCGAGGGGATGATGGTGGTAGAGAGGAAAGAGAGGGTAAGCGCTGGGAACAGCTTCGAGCGCTTATAAGAAGCAGCTAAAATAAGACACCAGCTGTTGAGCTTCGACTTCGGTCCTCACGGCATTGCCACAAGGCGGTGAGCAAACGGCTCAAATAAACGCGCTGTCAACGTTGGACAAGGTGCTTGGATCTGCTTTTGCGTTTCTGTGCTTCGTAAGAGCCACACGGAGGTGTTTCCATCGATGCGGAGGTTCGAATATGAGTCAATGCGAACAGGCGGGAGAGTGAAGAGATGGTAGTGAGGTGCAGTGGCAACTTGACGCTCGATCGAGGGACTTGAAATAGAATGCGCAAAAGAGTAAAGTATATTGCCGACCGGTACCTGAGATGCGCCTGGCCGAAAGCCGAAAGAAAGAAAGAGATTCCAAAGACCAAATCGCGCTGAGATTATCTATATATCTCCGACTGACCACTCCCTGCGGAAGAAAAACCCCAACGTGTGCGTTTCTGTGCTCTGTAGGGCCACATCTTGGGTTTGCTTTAGTGAGGCTCGACGGATACTGACGTGAGACATTGCGAGATGGTTTTTAACATAGATGCAGGGGGTCGCAGACGCCCAAATGGTGGGGAGGGTGAAGCAGATTATGTTTTGCGCCCCGAGGCGAATCGACGGAGCCAGGCAGAGAGCGCGAGTGTTGGAATAATGCCGGCGGGAATTTAATATTCACAGCGGGCAGGCCATTTGATCGGTTATATGAGGGAGTTGCTTTCCGTTTGAGGGGGACCGGGGTATATGTAGGATGCGGGCGGAACGAACTAGGTGAAGTTGCACCGTATCAAGAATATCGCGCAACAACATTGGCGCCGGGTTGGGCAAGGCAATAAATATGTGTTACGGTACTGGAGCGAGAGGAGAGAGAGCAAGCGCCGAGGTTCTAAGGTCCGCGGCCGGTTCATTACAGTTTGCGCCCTGATCTTGTGTAGCACACATCTGGCATTAGTGGGGAAATAATTTCAGCGATTTTTCGGCCAGGCACCTCTGAGTGAGTAAAAGGGAGTTGAAGGTTGGCGGTGGGAGGTGGACGATTATATTGCTGGTGAAGTTCGTAATGCGCAATTAAAAGGAGTTTATCGCCGGTTCTTCAATTAGGCATCTGCCCGGAACACGATTGAACGAAAAGACTTGTGGCATCAATGGCCAAGTTCATATTTCAGAGATCGGTGCACTATCTTCCGGGATAGCGACGTCAAGTCCGAAGTCGGATGCCGTCCGGCGTAGGGTTTGAGCTGCGGAGAGAGGACTCTGGCTTTTAGGGATCTGCTTTTGTTTGAGTTTCTGTCGAGCGCGCACTTGATTTGTTTTGCGCTCGGAACTGCGCCAGCGAGAGGAGCGGTAGGTGTCGAGGACTCGCAGTGGGGAGGCTGTTGGCAAGTAAAAATGACCAGAGGCAAATCAGAACCAAGAGATCCACAGTATAGGGCAGATGCAAATTTACGAGGGGAGAAAGCTCGAGGCTCCTGGCTCCAGAAGGCGGTCGAGACTCGGAATCGACAATCCGCGGTAGCTCCGTAGTGGTTCCTGACAACGAAAAATGTTACGCAGATCTTACGCAGATAGCTGCAGTGATAGCCTTCACACGCGCACAGAGCTACCCAGAATTGCCAGAACAGTGTTTTAGTTAAGGGTCTTATTAAGGGTGGCCCCCAAAATTAAGGCCTTAACTCTTGTTAAGGCTTATTAAGGGTGCTTAATTAAGGGTCATATTAAGGGTTAATTCATAAAATAGCTGTGCCCAGTCCCTACACGAATATAGTGAAAAAACCTTCATAAACCTCTCCAGAGGCCCCCTGGGCATCTGTGTCCGGTTCCTCGTCACTATACTCAGCTACGAGAGGTTCCATCAGTGAGATTTCCGGTGCTTTGAACCGTGGGAGAAAATATTTCATAACTGTTGGACAGACCATGAAGCTGTAAAATCACGTCAAAAACGATGTGATCTGTGTTGGGTCTGTGGGATAGATGATACATGGAGCCGAGAGTACTGACTGACCTTTTACTGCATTGATTACCGCAAGATTACTGTTTGATGGGAACATGTTAAGGCTTAATAAGGGCTTAAGTTACGAGCTGCCCGATATTAAGGGCTTAGTCTTAACATGTGTTAAGCCCTTATTAAGACTAAGCCCTTAAACCCTTAACTGCAACACTGTGCCAGAATGAAATCAAAACCAAAACGCGAGATGATGGTCAAGAACAACCAAATTGATGCGCTGACATCATCGACCTCTGAAGCAAACAACAGCAAGCTGCACCACCGGTTGCCACCGGCCTGTTCATCGTGGACAAGTGGTGGATGTTCAACGGCTCCCCTGTGACTCCAAAAGCAACCCCAAAACTCTGTGGCAGCGGCTCCCGGCCTGGCTCTCGCGCACAGCGATCTAGATGACTCTACGCGGCACACGCGCTTCAAGTTAAATGGACTCTGCCGACTCTCGTTCACCCTCCCTTTGTCTCTCCTTTCTACCTCGAAAGCTTCCCGACCTTCGCCAGCGCTTCGCCCTCTTTCCTGGTCCAGTTCCCTCCTTGGTAGCCCACGCAAATGCGCTGTACCGCACGCACCCTGCCCAAGTCCACTCTGCGAATTGGTTTCAACAGAAAATGCAAGAGAAGGGACGGGAAGGGTTTACCGAGTACACGGCGGGACCATGTGAGTACATACTCTACCACCTCTACCTGGATATACATCCTTTTCCTGCTCTCTCCGCCCTCGCGGTCGCTTGTCTCCGTACCGCCCGCACCACCGCACCTCGCCCTCCTTCCAATGCACCGTCGCCGCACTGACAGCATCCTCAATCCTTCCACACCGTCGGCAGGAGAACGAGCGACGGCAGCTTGCGCCTACCCTGCTGCATCGCGACGTTGCGCCTGTACGTGGGCATCGTCAGCGCTAGTCTTACCAAGGGGAGACAGATACACACCGGTTGCCCTCCTTGGCGCGCGCGAACTAGCCCAAATCTCATGCATACCTCTCCACCCGCGCCGTTCCTAACCCCGCCCTCGTTGTCCCTCGATCTCCGCCTCCGCACCCGTCCTTGTTATCGCAGTGTTGGCATTGACGGAGTCAGACGGGGTCTGACGGTTCGTCAAGACGGTTGACGGCGGTTTGACGGTTCGTCAAGTCAAATTTCCTTTTTTGGAATTCACCTCGGAAACGGCCCAGTAAATTCAAGAAAAATAGCAGCTATGTTGTATTACTTCTAATCATCGTCATCTTCCATCAAAAGATCATATAACTCGAGTTCCTCCTGTAAATCTTTCACCCCTCCCTGCCAATAGAACCCAAGTCCGTTTGTGAGAGTTTCCGCTTCGTCGGTTGGGTACTGGAAAAGCTGCTTAAGATTGTAAAGTGTCGGTGAATGGATACGGTCGGAATTTTCCTTATCGTCGTCGCTGTTCTCCTCCTCCGCATCACCTTCCAACAAACCTTCTGCTTCTGCCCCACGAACAAGTTGAGTTGAAAGCCCGGCAAATGACTCTGTGCCCTCGTAGTCCATGTTCGCACTTTGTGAGGGGGTGAACTGCTCTGCAAAGCGAACAAATTTACGCTTTATGCGGTCAGTTTTCATCCCCAATTTGTCGTGCTTGCGCTTGAGGTCTGCATCGATGGTCTGCATTTTCCGAACTTTCTGGATTGAAAGTTGTGTGCGAAGTTTGCTGAGGATGATTCCAAATTTACTGAAACCACGCTCCGAGCCTGCTGAGTTTGCGACGACACTCGATAACCAGATGGCGAGCCGTGTCAAACCATTGCGACCATTTGGCGCTCCGGTGTCAAGACGCTCCCACACTTGCGCCACATTGACGCGCTGACCCTGAAAACACATCAGCCTCCGAAAACGACACAAGATTATTGTATACCTCGTGCTCATACATCTGCTTCATCATTTCAAGGCCCATATACTCCACCGAGAACTCTTTGCGATCATTGGTGTAATCAAAAAATGCTTTGTGGAAGTCGAGATCTGGCTCAATGTCGAAAAATCGAGTGAACAATTGTTTGGCGACGTTGTAAAGTGCGATCGGTTTGACAGCGGGGTTATTTCGGGAAAAGGCGCTGGCGCGAATGTAAGGATTGAGAAAGAGAGCCAAGATAAATGCCGGGCGCTCCATAGCCCGCCACCGTTTCTCAAGACTTCTTTGGAGGCAGGTTCGGACCCGCGATGGCATCGAACTTGCACCGTAAATGTGATACAAGTTCCCGAGCATCAACAAGACCTGATCGAGTCCAGCGTCAGGTATTTGCATGCATTTTGCGGCGATCGCTAACGGCTCCAAGATAATTTTGACCCTGGGAAGACCGTTTGCGTGAATTTGAAAACAGTAAAGAGATTAGACGTACTCAGTGAGGTTCTTCCAAAATTGGGGATCGTCAATTGGGGCCAAAACAGCTTTGGCCCTGTCCATCGCATCGCGCTTGGTGCCAGCGCACCTAATGAGGTTGTCGTAATCAACCAAATACAGGGGGCGAATCGCCGAAGAAAGAGTAAGGAGCCGCCGGACAGCAAGGAAATGATAAACCCAACGGGAAATAACGGGGAATATCAAGGTGAGAATTCGATGCGTGGCTTTGAATCGTTCGGTCAATTTTTCTTGTTCTTTGAGGAGGCCGAGTGCTCTGCTATGGTTCGTGAACCATCTCGCTATAGCTGTACCCTCGTCGATTGCCGCCATGCACGGAACCTTTAACTTGAGCACTTCGACGACCACGAGATTGACCTAAATAGTATGCCGCCCGCCCGATGAGACCGGAACTTGATTTTAAATGATTCAGAACATTACCTGATGTCCCCAACACGGCGGGACCAAGAATTTGGGCCTTACAATTTTGAGTCTCGTGCGCATACCCATCGCGTCACCGCCATTGTCTGTACAATAACCAACAAAAACAATCCCGAACTCGGTCTCGCAGTACTCGATATCCGCCAAGACAATTTCCAATAGATTATCAGCCGACTTTCTCTCCGGCGACACGTCGTGTGCAGCAATAAGGTGAAGCTGATCAAAAAATTAATACCCGGCACAGAGAAGATACGTTATCAGTTTCTGACCTTCGCCTCAACGGTTACCGACGTCGTCACGATAGATGCTTGCGCACCGGTCTTCCATCCATCACATTGCCCCATTCCGAGCTTTCCCGACACTTGCCCTTTCATCTCCGTCTCAATTTGCCCAACCAAGGTGTCTAGTACCCGCCCGGAAAGGACACGCTGATCTGGAACTTTTGCGGCAGGTAGATATTTTGAGAAAAATAGGAGGAGCTGGGGATTGTTTGCGGAGTTCCAAGCTATATTACACGCAATAAATAACTTGCAGAGGTCCTCTGCAAACTCTTGCTGTCCAGATGGGTCCCACATCACCGCTTGCGAAGGGGCGGGCGCGGCGGGGACATGAGCGGCGTGTGGGATGTTCAGTGTCATCCGGGGATCTGCGAGACCTCCTGGGAGCTGCGGAAGACTTGGCAGCGGCTGAACAACAGCTTGAACGGCTTGGCGTGCGAGGCACTGGTTTTGGGACATCCGGACGACACGGTTCTCATTTTCCTTCTTTGAAGCCCCGGTTGCGATTGCCTGCACACTGGGGTGGACGAATTGACAGCGGGATAGGTGGGATAGCATGGTTTCTTTTTTCCCCGAGATGGCGACAATATCCTGGAAAGCTGGCGGGACTCAGCCGCCGCCACTTGAAGTGACTGACACACCTTGTTGGTTGAGCGCCTCTTCGTTTCTGACGTACTCTCTATTCCCCTCCTCTATGTCTTGTTTATCCAGCCCTTTCAGCTCTTCTACTCGATGCGCCATGCAGGCTTTACATCGGCTCTCGTAATGACTTTTATCGTTCTTGTACTTGTCCGGGCCTTTCTCAAAGTGCGGCCAGCACCAGTCTGTGTCTATACGTGTTGACATGGCTCCCAGAGGCTGCCAAGAGGTCAAGGAACATTCGCTGGGGGTGCTGGGAACCGCAGGAGCGTTGTAGGTCCACCGTCAAAATTGCCGTCAAACACTAGTCTTGTGTTTACCGCGGGGGTCCGATCGCAGTAGAACCTTATTATGTAATTGCGGAGTTTGAATTACCACGTGCCTTGACGCGCTTCTTTTCCACAGCACCGACGACGCGTTTCTTCTTCATCTCTCGCTCAAATTTTGCTCTCTTGTTCCTCCTGGATGCTCTCCCGCACGTCTCAGACCTTCCTCAGGCCAGCAAACCCAAAATAAACGCCGAACTCGTGCCCCACACCATTAACCCGACTACTCCGCCTTTTCACAAACCCCAGCGGACGACAATGGGTACTTGCGCCGACAGCGGCTCTTATTGTCTTTAATCTGCGACTCGGGACCTCCCTCCTGGCTCCCTTGCGTTCCGAGAAGTATTTGAGAAGCGCACAAAAGACCTCACTGCCAACTTACTGCCATGTAAAAACTTGGCCTCGACACCGTCTATACGACGTTCTATCTCATGACCGGTCTCAGGACACGCTAAAATCGAGAGGGTGGTCGAGGGAACGAGTACGCGTGGGCAACAAGGTGCGCGTACCGCACATCCGCCCACATTCCCACCTCTCACTTATACACCCGTACATCCCGACGTCTCGATGCGACGCACTGGGCGTGGGGAGCTTTATCAGCGCCGGTTCGAGGGAAGGAAGGGTGCGTACCTACCTTCTGACTCTTTTATTGCATCCTTCTCCCTACCCCCGCCCTCAGTGTCTCCCTCCTCGTCCCCGCTCTCGCACAAGGAGCCGTTTGTGTGGAGCCGGCGAACGGAGATGACGTTACTGTCGCCGTGGACACGCCCTTTATACCTGCACACGCACATCCCATAATTTACCTAACCCACCCGTACACCCCGACATACCGATGCGGCTCGCTGGGGGCGGGGAGATGCGGCTCATCGGGGGCGGGGATCTTTGCTAGCATTGGTTTGAGGGAAGTGAAAGGTGTGTACTTCCCTTCTAACTCTTTTTACTTTACATTCCATCCTATCTCCGCCGTCCTCGTCTCCTTCCTGGTCTCCCTCCTCGTCCGTCCCGCTCGCACGAGGAGCCGTCTGTGTGAAGTCAATACACGGACCTGGCTTTGCTGCCGCCGTGTACGCGCCGTTGATGCGGCCAGCGCACATAGCTGCCGTGGGCGCGGGCATCCACCTCCGCTTCGCGGGGCGAACTCGGCGCTGCCGTGCATTCCCGAAGCGCGCCATATCTCCTCCTGCACTCCTCCATTATTCCCTCCCCCTCACTCGGACTCCGCCGTCACAATGCACGCGGTCGATGGTTCATCGGTACCCGCACATCGTTCGGTGTAGAGCAGATGCAGCCGTTGAGTCCAATCCCGTGCGGACTAGCCGTCACCGAATCCCTCGGATTCGGCATCCACCCAAAATCTACCACCTTCTATCCGCGCTACGGCGTCTCTCCCAGTGTGCTTGCTGTACCTTCATGTACATACTTATGACTTGTGATTTTGGAATATATTTAGTCCTAAATCCACAACGCGGTCTGAGTGGAAAGGAACTGGACTCGAAAGGAGTCAAGTCCTGGCGCGAAGTGCTAAACATTTGAGTTGGAACCACTGAAAACGGCTCGAAAAATGTAGGAATCCTTTGGCCATGTTCATCTGGGTTATTGCCTTGCAATGGACTCGGCCGCGTTGGAATTCACGAGCTCGAGACGATACTTGACTCTCAGTTATTATTGTATTGATTCAGCAGAAAATTTGGGTTTTTTGCATTTTGAGACTCCAAGTGCTTCCTGACAGAGAGAGTTGGGAATGGGAACATGAACAGAACTTCATTGCAGCTTGAAATGGCCTGGGGCTATAATTTTGGCCGGTTACAGTGAACTCGACGCCGTCCATTCATTCGAATCATTTTCTTGACGAATTCATTGATGTAAATATGTCGTAGGGCCACGGAAATAAATTACCCATCTTCTGGTGCTCAATAAGCTGGTAGAACGCGTCGAAGAGGCAATTTCAGGCGGAGTGATGGGGCACGTGAAATTCAAAGTCCGCAATTACATAATAAGCGGCTACTGCGATCGGACCGGCGCGGTAATCAACAGACTTCAACAAGCGAGTTCCGAGCTTACCGTTGAAGCGTCTGTCTACGAGAGACTAGTCAAACACCGTCAAACACCGTCAGACTGCCGTCACCCGTCAGTTTCGTCAAACTCTTGACCCGTCAATGCCAACACTGTACAGTTATCGTGCTTCTCCTCTCCTCGTCCCTGCCTCTACACCCGCGCGCTCAAACGGTGTCGTGGCCTGTGCACGCCCTATGGACCGAGTCGTGGACATCCACCCGGCGCACGCACATACTCTCCCTTCCCACTCCCTACCCAGTCTCTGTATCCATACACACCCGCACGCATGTCCCTGCTTGATTTTCGAATTTAATCTCACTTGCGTTTCTACTGTTGAACTGCGTTGTCAAAAACTCTGGGAATCTCGTCAATAAATATCGAGAACACTGAAGACGTAAAACTTACATGGTACGGGAATTTCACGAGATTAATATTGAGCGCGTTGAGTGCCGGAAACTTGCAGGATTCGAAACACCGCGGAATCAAGTTGTGAACGAGAATGAAGTCAGCTTCAACAAGGCCCAAAGAACAGGCGCGCACTTACTTGCCTTTAATTCAAACTCAAACTAGTGTATACAATCTAGCGCTAGCGCAGACTCAAGTTGGCTACAATAAAAGATAAAGTAAGCGGGGATTGAATTCAAACTCGGAGTACTGAAACTGGTGCGACAAAATTCATTCATGTGAATCCGGCGCGGGTGGGTGTGCTGGGATCCTCCAAATGGTGAAGAGATCAAGGTCAGGTCGCCGAATACACTGTAGAATACGCTGAGAGAGGTTTAGCCGGCGCAGCCGCGGCACCACTGAGTTTCACACAGGTGAATGACTTGAATAGCAGCAGAGTCAGGGCGAACGAAACGAAGGCCAGTACGTACTGGATGAGATTGGATAGAATTGAATTGATAGTGGAAGCCTACCACCGTTCGACTCAAATTTGCGCGGTGGTGGATGTTAGAATGCGGTTAATCGAAACTGTCTCGTGGCGCGAAATCTCGATCCGATGGCTCAAACTAAGAACATTATAAGTGAGTGATGCAGAGCATTGCCATCCTATCACGGTAATTAGGTTGAAACTGAAGTTGTTGAATCTAGAAGGCATTGACAAAGAAGTCAGCGCGGAGGAACTAGCCGGGGTTGTGTGGGTCCTGGGGCGGATTGAGGGTCTCGGGACGGGGGCTGGCTGCGGGGTTCGGGGGCAATTCGGTGCAATGCGGCGGGGATGACTTCAGGAAGACCCACCCAAATTTTGTTCAAAACGAAGTTAACTTGATATGGGGTGGTATTTGCGTTGAAAACCCAAGCCTGGGATCTAAACGAATGAGAGATTGAATTTTCAGTCGAGCCAAAAGTTGAAGGATACGTACATTGAAGTTGAATCAAATTGTGCGAATCTCCGAGACCGGAGCCGCCAGAACACTCCAAACTCGAGCCTACCAACCAAGGAAGAATTAGTCCCGGCGTAGAGCACTTCAGCAACGAAATAGCCTTACCTGAAGTCGAGATCCAGAGTAAACTTGGCGGGACGCATCCCCGAGATGCCCGAACACAAGTTCTAGCGATGGGATGGGGTAGGACGTACCTATGATCCTTCCAGGGTCCATGGAGGTCAGGTACGTTATCCTGAGTTGAAGACTGAAGGTCAGTTGAAAATATTATAGATGCAACGGTCAAACATATGTACTTCGAGTCAAACCAGCGTGGTTTGCCCATTAGTCCTCAAGTCAAATGGGTTATGGGACCGGAAGGCAGGGTAAGTATCTATGAATCTATCAATGGATCCAGCGGAAGGATGAATGAACGGAACGTAAGGTCGAAGTTATGTTGAAGCTTAAGGTCGAACACAAGGTGAGAAGTTATGTTGAGTCCGAATGATATAACCAATATATGAGCCACTGAACGAACAAATATGACACTTATATCACATACCAGTACAGTATACCATCAAAGTAAAGGACATCGAATCGTGGGAATCCCTTAACGGCTAGGTCGGCATCCTCGGCTAATCACAATTAAACTGCAAAACAACAAAGCCAGATTCAGGTCGTATACCCCTCATACGCGTAGGTACACAAGAGTCTTCCACAAAACTGCCATGTTCTTTCCGTTGCCAAACTTGAAAGCCAGTTTATCGCATTCAGGTTCATGCCGAGAATCTGCCGGGCCAGCCGATCAGCCGGAACACTATTCTCACGGTTCAAGCTCAAGGTTGAAAAGGGTTCGAGTTTCGGGGAACCTGGCGGTACATAACCCTCACAATTTGACGTATATCGTGAAATCTCATCCCTTCGTGAACATAAGGTTTTGATACATACCGATACCCTACACCGAGACCGTCGGTTAACTGATTATATTTGTTCAAGCACATTGTCAAGCTGAACTATCGCCTGGGTTGCAGGGCCACCCCCGATCGGTAAACATAACATTTTCAAACGGGATCACGGCTCAAGAATATGTTAATTCAATGTCGAGAGGGAAAATGGAGGAACAATGAAGTTAAATAAGGAACGGTGAAATGGCACCGGTATCAACGTTTTTAACTTCGGTCTCTAGGCCTTGTTGTAACCCCCAGAAGAACTGATGGATGAAGTTACCGCTCGTCCCACGGTCGTTGGGAAGTTGTCGCTCCGAATCCGCCTCCAGATCTGTACTGTGGGGTGTGGGTTCACTTGGCTGTGTGTGAACCGCAGGCACCGAGCGACCTGGTCGTATTGTGAGCGAGAGCAGCGCAATTTATATCCTTTCCACATTTCTCTTACCATCGCGCGACGCATCTCGTAATTGGGCACAAGCCTCAACTTGCCTCTCCCGATCTTCAGCACCAGATTTGTTCATGTCTTAAAATAAAATGTTCAACTGAGGTGGCCAACTCACCATGGGCAAAGGGAGAGTCCACTTGCCGAGAAAGTTCATAAAGCGGATGTCCGAGATGTCGAGCAATGTCCTGACTCTGTGGGTCGAATCCTTTGGCTTGATGGAATTGGCGGAAGCCAGCGTAGACGCTGGTATCCCAGGAGAATCCATGGACTTGTGTAGCCAGTTGAAAAGAGGGGAACCCGAGCTGTGTGGCCTCCTCCGTGCTGAAACGGTCCAGACCTGAGGGATTGAGTGACCAATAGGCCGGGCACTCGGGCCATCTGAAGGCAGTTGATCCGGTTTGAAAGTCGGCCCCCGGACAAAGAAATAGATAACCGAGTGGAGTGTTGTCCCTCGTGTTCCCAATTGTGATTTGAAACTCGACGTGGTTCACGAAAACTGTTTGAAAGGGTATTTGACACACAATTACGATAGCAATACAAACAGGCCATACCATAATCCTCGAAACTGGATGTGATTTGAAGACAACTGAAGATGTGATTTGCTTGTGCGAGCCAGGCGGCGTGCAATGTATCAAAAGACACAGCACATGTGAGTCCGTGCTTGGACACATCCTTGGCGTTGAATCTACGACATTGACATGAGACGGTTAGTCATTATTGGAATCGTCCGAAAATCTACTCAATGTTCAGCAGTCATAGTGAAAGACAATTGCAATAGAATCCACTTGGAGGTTCAGCCAGCGCCGGATGAAAATTATTCGTAGTGTTGTTGAACGTCCCTCCACTGATGGTGAGGTATTGCGAGCCAGTAAACATACCGCCGCCAAACCTGGAGTGAGGGCGTAAGCCACGAGGCACCGTGCAGATTGCGAAAGGCCTTACGATGTGTACATAGGCTCTTCTGGAGACCGGTTTGGGATGTATTCGTCGTCCGAGGAAGTGTCGGCATCCATAGACGTTTGTGGGTGGGGGAGGTAGGGAAGGAAGAGGATGAGCGCTGAGAACAGCTTTCGTGCTGCAAGAAGGGTCTAAAATAAGGCATCAGCTGTACTTCGGTTCTCACGGCATCGCAACGAGGCAGTGAGCGACGGCTCGAATGAACGCGGTGTACGGAGTTATTTGAAAGTTGCAGTAAACCTTGCGGAATACCACCAGCTAATTTGGGGAGGGAGGTGCAGTCACTCTTGTTATGTTCGAGCTGATTCCAGTTCAACACGGATGGAGCACTGGTGGGTTCGACGTCAGTCCCATTCAACGGAAGAGAGCAGCGAAGAGCGTCAGAAAACGAAGGAGGACAACTCGAGGAGCACCAAAAAAATAAACACGATCCGCGAAAATGAACAAAGAGAAATTGCGAGTTACAAAAGAAACAAAGAAACCCTCCCGCCAAAATAAACCCTAAAATAACTGTAAAGTATGATAACGAGAAAGCAAAACACCACCACCCACCTAAGCTATGTGATTGCTGATGAGTTACAACTTGTGATTGCAGCTTGAGCGGCCAGTGCTTGCGGAGATAGAATCTGGACGTGAACATTTATTTGCGGACTCTCGTGTTTGGAGTTCCTGTACGGCCCACGTTTTAGCTGAGCCGTAAGTATGGGATGCTGCGGATTCTCGAACAAGGATTCTCAGGCGGTTAGTTGGTTGGGAGTGAAGGGGATCGTTCGTACTTACCTGACTCGAACGAGCCAGGGAGAGGGTCAGCTTCAGACGAGGCGATTTTGTGAACCGAGTACCGATCGCGGGGGAGGCTTTTGAGAAGGGAAATCACCAGCCAACATGCGAAAGAGCAAGCGGTTACTTTACAATTTGGCAGACATATTGAACGATTTCAGCGCGGAGGTGATGGCGTACGTGAGTTGCAACGTCCTCCAAGTGCACTTAATAACTTGTGATGCGCAAGGAAACCTGAGATGTGCCTCCCCGAAACATGATCGATGTGTGCGCGCAATACGCCCATTTTTGGTTTGGCGTGCTACAAGGCAAGGCCCACGCTTCAGCCGAAATGCGGGATCAAAACCGCAGGAGAAACATAATTGTTTGTGCCCAAGATCAATTTGTTTGGGAAAAAATAAACCAAGTTTTCGAACGCTCACGTTGTGGACCTCGCGATTAGGCGCAACCTGTGAGATAACGAGCGCCATAAAGAGGTCCACGATCTTACTTGGCGGCCATTAAGAGAAGAAACTCTGAACTTGCACGATTTCGGCAAGCGGCTCTTAGAACTTGAGTTGAGGGGCAGTATGGGGTGGATGGGTGCGCTGGTAAGTTGCCAGTGAATCACAGCTTACTGGGCGCTGGTTGACAGACCCGGAACTGACGGGGTTCGTTGTTGACATATATATACGCGTGCCTGAAAGATGAACCCGAGTTCCCCGAGCCACTAGCGCTGGCTCCCCGGAATCCTCTGGTAAGGCGCAACTTGGAGGTTCGAGAAGGTCGGACCGAAAAATCGGTGGGACTATGATCATGATCGACCGTAGGATCCTTGAGATGTGCCTACGCGGAACACGGGGTCATGCAGAGATCGATTCCTAGCTCAAGTCCAAAGGTCGTTGATGGACGTCGTGTGGCGTGGGGTTTGAGCCGCGGAGGGAGAATTCAAAGGGATTGGGGCAGAAGCGTCGAATTCGGAGTTTCTATGCGGTATATTTTGAGTATGAACAAGCTCTGAGACCGGGATTCGTAGAGAGCGCGAGCAGAGCCTGGGTTGAGGCGAGTTCGCCGAGTCACGAGTGTCGAGGAATCACTGTGGGGACCACTGAAGCAAAAAATTCCTAGTCGACCCGAGTTAAAAGAGGTTCGCAGTACGTCGTAGTTCCTGATAATGCTGGCCAAAAATACGATACAAAAAATGAAATTTTGAATATATTCAAATACGGGTGGATATGATACGGCCTTAGAGCACTCCGGTGAATATGAATACAGCAGAATATGAATACAATACAATATGAATACAGTACGGTACGGTGGTCACTGTATCCAAATATATTTGAATATGCTGCCGTCGGAAAGTTCGGCCATCACAGAGCATTGTGGCTCGGAAATTGTCCCGGATCAGCGGATCAGTCATACGGCACGGCGCAAAACTTCGGTTCAAAAGTTTCTTCAACCGCTCTTTGGGTGACTATGGCCTCGCAGTAGTTCAACATCTTCCAGGTTACAATTGTCAATAACGGTAAGCCTTTGACTATGTATCAGTTGAATCACTTCCCCTGGAGCTCTGACATTGAGGTTCAGAATGCCGGTACTGCCGCAACAACGAGTACAAATAAAACTGAGGCTTGTCATTTTGTGCTGCATTTGATTCTAATTCCGTGACTGTTCTGGAGGGTTGTAGGCCAAGCTTCAGACATCTCTATTGAATTATTTTATTCGAGCTTAAAGCATACTCTATCTGTTGCATGGTCACACTCAACTGCAGAGAGGGCTTTGGTGGACATTGGCACAAAGGAATGGTTGAAATCAGGGCTTGTGGAGTGGTAAAATACACAGACTTTGTGAAAATCTGGGGGACCCAGAATCACTGCATTCCGGGCCTTCCTATGCTGACTCAGTTCAGCCAGATGTAGCTCAGTATGGGTCAGTGTAGGGGGCTACAACAGGTCAGTTTAGGTACCTATGCTCAGCTGGACAGAATTGAGTTGAGCCGGATGTAGCTCCGTATGGGTCTGCTCAGGTGGCCTAGCCTGGGTAATCGTAGGTCAGTTCAAATGCCTACACTCACTTTATGTCAGTCTAGTTTGTACCCGTTTTCAATTTTGGTTTTTAAAACTGGTTCATTACCCAAGTTGGGTGTGGCTACGCTGGCATCGATGTAGGCGCCTACAATGACCTGTACTTACCTTAGCTATGCTATACCCAGCTATGCAGATCTACACAGACCTAGGCAGGCCTAGGCAGGCCTAGACAGACCCACATTCGTCTATGCAGGCTGTGTGTAGGTGGCACCAAGGGTAGCTCGGTGTAGGCCCCTACGCTCAGGCTGAGTTTAGGAGGCCCCGGAACGCAGCAGATATATTCATATCATATTCATATTCACTGGGAAAAATATGAATACGATACATTAAGGATACGATACGGGGTCCGAGGAATGAATACGATACAGATATGAATACGATACGCCATTTGGCGTATCGTATCCGTATCCGGCCAGCACTAGTTCCTGACAACAACAAAAATGCTACTTATCTGACGCGGATCTCATGCAAATCCTGCGTAAGATCGACGCAAGGAATCCTCGACCAGTGGAGACCAGTACTAGCTGAAATATCATATCTCAGCGTCCAAAGCGGTGGAAAAGGGATGGCCACTGGAAGGAACAAGGAAAGACCGCAAACGAACGCGCGAAAAGGACGTCAAGAACAAGCAAAGACGGAGTCGAAGTCCAGGGAATTTCAGGTGTCAATGACTCAATTCGTTCGACGTCCTGGGATTGTAGCTTTGCATGTACCTCGCTTGGTCCTGGACGCCAACCTCAAAACTGCTGGTGGTGGCGCCATGGCGGGAGAAAGAAGCAGAAAGTGTGGCGGTGTTGATTGTGGATCCTTCGGACCATTCGGCCCGCTTCCCGCTTCTTTTCCACCAACTGCCTTGTCCTCCCACCCGGCCACCGAATTCTCGATGCTGCAGTCTGAAATACTCCTGTTTGGGCTGTGACTTTCCTCGTAGCATTCTTCGCGGACTTCGTCTTAGTTGCCACCAGCACGTCGATTCCTCAAATCACGCAACTCAGCGCTACCACCCTCCTGATTCGCTCAGGAATACACCACATTGCCTCCATTTTCACCTCACACCCGGCCGATAAGACTCTCAGGCTTTCCTCGAAGTATTCTCCGCACTTTGCTTTCGTTGCCACCGCCCTTACGGACTCGCGAATCGCTGCGGTGCCGCAAATGACGACTTCGTCGAGGAACACACCCCCCGTCCCGATCCAATTTGTCTCAAGCTGACGCGGTCGCAGGGAGCGAAGGTGGGGTGGAAGCACGTACGCGTCCCATCGCTGACATGTAACCCTCCTGCACTTTCTCGCCTTTGTACCTCCGTGAATTCCGGTACGCCCCTCCCTTCTCTTCCCTTCTCGTCCTACCGCTTTCTTCACTCATTGATTCCTCTGGCAGACATGATTGTCGGAAAACGGGTGGGGACGGCACTTATTGGCGGATGCTTTCGCTTCAATCGAGATGACGGTGCGTGCTCATTCTTCGCTTCACTTCATTATTCGCTTCACTTCATTATTATTTCCGTTCTTCTTCCCTTTTGCGTCCATTTTTTTGGGGATCTTCGGGGAAGCGGCTTTAGGCTAAGATGGCGCGGACGTTCCTTGCCGCAGGCGTTTCCGCGCTCCGAGGAATCTCCCCCTTTTTCTATCCGGCGTTCGCCCTACCCGGTGCGCAGGTCTGCGCGTTCCTCTGCATGCTTACCTTCGAGGTGTATGTGCCCCAACGCATGTACGTCCCCATCCCATCCTCCCAGCTCGAGAACATTGCTTCTATAGCTTTGCTTCCTGTTTTCCCAGTACAGCGCAACTGCCACCTCCCTCTGCGTGAAACACTCACTATCCAACCACGCTCGTTCTACTCAAGCGGTTCCACCCGACCTCGCGCTTGTGCACGATCTCCGTGTTGGGATCTCCATGCGCCTCATCGTCGTCTTTGTATGCTTCTGGTACGTCCTCTTCGTTCCACGTGCACCGCCTCGACTCAATTTTTTGTTTTCCCTTATCGGTGCTAAGCTACCGGTGCCAAGAACAAGTGGTTCCCCATCCCGCTCAGGGCTCAAAGTCCGACACAGCGTGGCGTGTATACGGAGCATGAGAAAGGGGCAGAGCGTGTCAGTGAGTGTGTTGGAGGCTGGCGGTGCGTATTTGCTTTGTTTGCATTCTCCTCGCCATTCTCTCTTTCTTTTGATTTTCTTTCGGAGCGCGGCTCCATTGCGCATACCTTTTTTCTTTTGGCGGGGCCGGAGGCGCCCGGGGATTTTCTTTTTCTCCTCAAGGCGTTTGTGCTGTGCGGCGCGCTGTGTCTGCGCTGGTCTGCGCTGACCTTCGTGCGGGACGAAGCGTATGTGGCTCAAGCGCAAATGCCATCCTGTCACCTTTTAAAAAGATTCCTTGTCTCTCTATTTTACTCCTTTCTTTCTTCGTAACTGCATCCACCTCCGGATCCGCGTCCACGCCGCGCCACGCTCAACTCGTTTGCATGCGGATATGCACCCCGGTGGATGAGCCCTCACGTCCTCGCGCGGCGCATGCCTTCCGGAACGTCGGGAGTGCATACTACATACGCAGCACTCGAGTCAATTTGGATTTGGATGTTCCTCAAATATAGCACCGTGGACGCGCCTGCTTACCAACTCCGGGACGTCGTTCGTGAATGCTACGCACCTCGTCGATTGGTTGGGCCATCTGCGCTTTATTTTTCTTTCCTTGGTTCGGCCGCGATGCGGGCTCGGGGGGTGGTGAGTCTGGAATAAAACCAGCATGTCTATGAGGCGTACGAGGGACTACCCCCCCAGTTGTGGTGAATTCTTCGTGATGTATTTCGTCTCTGGGACATGCAATCCAGGGGTAACGCTTGACTCTGCATTCGGCACGATTTCGTACGTGTGTAGTGCGTAGTGGAGTTGTTAATCCAATGGACCACGATAACCATAACTAGATTCTGTGCAGAGCGGCAAACGGCGTGAAGGTGCTGACTGGCTACTTGCATATACAGACAGGTAAGTGTTGACTTGGTATCTAGTTCTTCCGACCCGACTCACGAATCGTTTGAAGGTGTTGAGGTGAAGACTATTCAGTTTAAACTAGGATGCGATGAGGACGAACCAACACCTCTTGGAGCGTGGTGCCTGTTAAAAGACCGGGAATGGCGAAATTTCAGTCCTGCCGAAGCCCGTGGCAGTCCAGGGGTAACGCTTCACTCTGCACTCGGTGCGATTTCGTACGTGTGTAGTGCGTAGTGGAGTTGTTGATCCAATGGACCACGATAACCATAACCAGATTTGTGAAGAGCGGCAAGTGGTGAAGTGGTTGGCCCAATTGGTGCGTAGGAACTCACTACTGGCATATACGGGTAAGCCTTGACGTGGTATCTACTTCTTCCGATCCGACTCACGAATCCTTTGAAGGCGTTGACGTCAAGACTATTCAGTTCAAACTACGAACCAACACCTCTCGGCGCGTGGTGCGCCACGTGCGCCCCTGTTAGAAGACTGAGAATGGTGAGATTTCAGTCCCGCCGAAGCCCATTCTACTCGGGTTGAACGTTGAGGTCCTATTGTATGGCATTCAAAGTGCGCATTTAATAAAAATCACTATTTTTTGGCTTTTTTTAAACTTTTATCCCTCCTTTGACTCTAAATGTGCATATCTCTGTCTCTGAGTGGCCCTGAGTGGTGTGAAAGAGGCAGGTGAAAATTTACTCTTTTTATCTCTCCCTACTTTCGGGTGTGCTTGGCATCTCGATACTTTTTCCCACAGAACTTCATCCCGATACTTTCTGAGCCGAAATTTTATCCCGATACTTTCTGAACCAATTTTTTTTATCCCTCTCTTTTGACAAGGTTGAAGGATTATACATCCTGATACTTTCTGACCTTCCTTCTCTCTCTCTCTCTCCTTTGTGGTTAGGACGCGCAACGTCACAATCACGTGCAGAGTGACATGATTGCCTTTGTGTCCATATACCCTTGCTAAGTCTTCCGGTTATGGTCAGGCTTGTTATGAGATTAAGGCTCTGCAAAACACGTACCCCACTTCACAAACCCTCGTACTCCGTCACCCCTCACTCGGACGGAGGCCCGAGTCACTCTGCACGTGATTGTGACGTTGCGCGTTCGAACCACGAAAGAAAGGGAGAGAGAAGATTGGAAAGTATCGGGATGTAAAATCCTTCAACCTGAAAAAGATCGGGATGTATTTTGTTTCCTGGAAAAAGAGGGATAAAAAAATTTGGTTCAGAAAGTATCGGGATAAAAGTTTGGTCCAGAAAGTATCGGGATGAAATTCCGTGTGAAAAAGTATCGGGATGCCAAGCACACCCTAAAGTAGGGAGAGATAAAAGGTATAATATGGTGTTCATCTCCCTCTTCCACACAACTCAGGACCATTTAGAGAGAGGGATAACTTAGAGTCAAAAGAGGGATAAAAGTTGAAAAAAGTCGAAAAATATTGATATTTATTAAATGTGCATTTTGAATGCCATACTATCGGGGGTTTTCTTGTTTTTCCGCGATTTTACTGCTTTGAACAACGTTGTATCGATTCCATCAGCAAGAAGTGCCAACCAGAGATTGTTCTTTGCAAGAATGCTGAATGCAGCCTCAACCTCCGAATATTGGCCCTACTCACTTTATAGTAAGTAATTACTAATCAGAATCAAAGAACACAGAACCTCTTGGCGCGTGGTGCGTGCCACCTCTCTTGAGTGATAGGCAATACTCAGTGTATCGGAGCCCATTCCATTCGGGATGAGGGCCTGGGGATGAGCAAACCATTTTCTTTTTTTTCCTCGTGAAAGGTGTTGGTGTTCGGCAAAGTCATACGGGAAACCTCGAACCTGCTTTAAAGCCGCGATGTCTCAACATGGGTTTACAGTTGAGAAATAAAAATCTAACACAACACAGATGTCCAAACCCAGTTATGGCAGTTGCGAGCAATAGGGAATTCAAATAAGGAACGGTGAAATGGGATCGGTATCGAGATCCTCGCTTTCGGTGACCAAACCTCGCTGTAAACCCCCGAGAATGCGATGAATGAAGCCGAGACCGGTCCTAACGACACGAGACTCCGCTGGATTTGGGTCCTGGTCCACACTGTGAGCCGGTTCCTGATGAGCTTCGGTCGCTGAGAATGGTATTGTAAGTGCATGCAAAGACACATTTGTCCCGTGTTCAGCTTACTGTTTTGCTCGCGCGGCTCAGTGCTAGAATTGAGCAGTCCCTCATCCTCATTTGCATCAGAGTCCTCGGTTGATTTATCGCCTACCTGATGATTAGCATTGTCGACATGCGGAATCTTGTTTCGTACCATCCTGCTCCACTTCTACTGAACTCTGTGCATCCCCCCACTCATCATCGGTCTCTCCTTCATTGGTGCTGTTGTCTTCCTCATCCTCGCCATCTTGCTCCATTTCGGATATCAGATCTCAGGTCAGAGGCAATGAAACTTTCGGCTGTGATGGGTGACTCACCGTGGGCAAAGGGAGAATTGTCCTCCCGAGACAATTGATATAGAGGGTATCCCATATATCGAGCAACATCCTGGCTGTCCGGACCAAATCCCTTTCCTTGGTGGAATTGGTGGAGGCCAGCGTAAACACTCGTGTCCCATGATAATCCCCCAAATTTTGTAGTCAGTAGAAAAGAGGGGAACCCGAGCTGTGTCACCTCCTCGGTGTTGAGACGATCAGCACCTGATGGGTCGAGAGACCAATAAGCTGGGCAATCGGGCCATCTGAAGGACAACAATCCAGTTTGAAAGTCGGTCGTCGGACAGAGAAAGAGATAGCCGGGTGGAGCATCCTGCCTCGTGTTCCCGATTGTGATTCGAAACTCGACTTCATGCACGAGAACTGTTTGGACACATTCAACACACAATTCCGATGGCAAAACACAGGGCACACCATAATCCTCTAGATTGGATGTGATTTGAAGACGACTGAAGATGTGATTTGCTTGTGCGAGTCAGGCGGTGTGTAATGTATCAAAGGACACAGCACATGTGAGTCCGTGCTTGGACACATCCTTGGCGTTGAATCTACGACATTGACATGAGACGATTAGTCAGTACCAACGAGTAAAATAATACCGGGTCCAATCATTCTCCGTGAGCACTCCATTCAACCTTTCTTCCCTAAGGCGCGAATCCCAAGAAAAAACTTTTGCCCCTGTGGAGATGGACACAATTGCGGCACCCTCCAGAGGTTGACCATTTGGGGGACAGAGGAAGACATCTCCGGAAGAAATCATTGCGGAGCTGGAAAAGGAGCCAGATCGAACTCGGCATAGAGTGAACACGCATATATGGTGATATTCCCCAAGCGTGAGAGAATGAATCACTGCGGCCTCCTGGCTTGTTGGATCCAAAGAAGGATTGATGGGTGGGTGATATTCCCTGAGGTAAACATTAGAAAAAATGGCATGGCCCTGATTTTTGCCATCCCGCTGAGGGATGAAGTCTGCACAGAGGCGGCCATTCGAGCGACGTATCAACAGCGTGAAGTGCATTTCCAATTCCAGCTGGCTGCTCCAGTGGCAGTATGGCGATTGTTTCACATAATCGCGAGCCTGCTAAGACCGTATGGCCGAGTTAGTAAGGTTGAAGCCCGAAGTATGGTTTAACTCAGTTACCAGCCACTCGGTGTACTTGTAGAAAGGGCAGAGAGATTATGTTGAACACAAAAAGAGAGGTGGAGATACACGCATAGCATGCATAGATGTACACGGTTATGATAGGTGAAGCCGAGGCCAGGAATTGCTGAAATGAGATCAGGTCTAAATCATGTGTGAACATCCATGACAGTGATTACACGCAGAGTCTCACCGCCGTAGAATATTGTCGCATACATGGCATTTGACCTAGCGGTCCCATACATTTGAACAATGTTCGGGTGACTGGGATCATCTTGAACACGACACAGAGGGAAAACGGACCACAACTCACCGAAGAGACATATACATCTTGACGTGTTGCTGCCATGCCTGCGACGTCGAGGTTAAACACAATATAAAACAGCATAGAATTGACACACCTCCTCAGCACCATTGCCTTCGTACATGGTGACGGTCAAGTCTGTATTTCGACCGTCGATCTTCAAGTTGGCAGTGTACATCCGCTGGACACAGCGGTGTTCACGTCCAGGTCGGCGGTCGATAACTCCCAACCTTTTATTTATCATTACCTCCCGTTGAAGGTCAATATCCCTCATCGGAATCATCCGGAAATCTACTCA
This sequence comes from Mycena metata, assembly GCA_029378385.1. Taxonomy (NCBI): domain Eukaryota; kingdom Fungi; phylum Basidiomycota; class Agaricomycetes; order Agaricales; family Mycenaceae; genus Mycena; species Mycena metata. The sequence continues at coordinate 145,019 of JARKIB010000226.1, forward strand.
ATACTCAGCATCGTTGGTGAGTGGAACTTGCGATAACAGTTACTTGGGGCTTTGGCCAGGGGTGGATGAAAATTATTTGTGGTGTTGTTGAACGTGCCCCCACCGATGGTGAAATGTTGAGAGCCCGCAAACATACCGCCGCCAAGCCTGGAGTGGGGGACGTAAGCCATGAGGCAGCGCAAGTGAGGATTCGGAAGAGCTCACGACGTGTATATGGGGTCCTCAGGGCTTAAATGAGGAGTGTGTTCGTCGTCTGAGTAAGTGCCGGTGTCCATAGATGGTCGTGGACTGGGATGATGGGAGTGGGGAAGGAAGAGAGAATAAGCGCTGGGAACAGCTTTCGTGCTGTAAGGGAGTAAAGTAGCAGCTGTTGAGCTACAGCTTCGCTTCTGACCAGTGTTGCAGTTGAGGGTTAAGGCCTTAACACCTTAAGGCCTTAAGTTAAGGCTAAGGGTTAGCCTTAACAACGGGTGAGAACTTGTGAAGCCCTTAATAAGGCCTTAATGATGGGATCACCGGGACGGAGGCCCGACACCCGACGAAGTAAAACTGCTGCTCGCCGTCCCGCGGTACGCAGACACGCTTCTCAGTGACACTGATGACAGCGATGAGGAAGGCGCCCGCAAAAAAAATTGCATACAATTTTTTTTTTTCACCGGACCCTCGACCCCCTCCCCCCCTCTACCCCATATGGTAATTTCTTATCCTTGACCCCCCTTGGCTGACCGCGTGTCTGTCGTGGTGAGAAGCAGGGCGGGGTGGCGGAAACAGATAGTGAAATGGCAGGAGCTGCGAGAGGAGGAGGAGGATGGGAAAGGCGATGACAGTGAGCCGGATAAGAGTGGTGACAATGAATCCCCCCCTCCGCGCACCCGCTGCACCTTCTTGGCCTCCCATCAGTCTTGGGAAACTCTTCGCCGGCAAACTTGAGTGCCCGCTCGGTAGGCCGGCTTGTCGGCCCAAAGTGGTTTCTGAGGAAGCACTCTACATGGAGGTCCTCGCTGCAGAGCACAGCGACGAAGAACCCGACGCTAGGGCCCTGGAGGGCTCTGGCGAAGATTATGAAGGATAATTTTTAGATTACCGTTTTGGGAATTTAAGCCTTAATTACACCTTAATATGGCGCCCTTAATATATCCTAAGGCCTTAGCTTCAGGCCGCACCCTTATTAAGGCCCTTAACTGCAACACTGCTTCTGACAACATCACAACAAGGCGGTGAGTGACGTTTGAATGAACGCGTTATCGGGACTTGGACCGAAGTCGGAACCGTCCGCCGGAGAAGTTACCAGTGTTGCGGACGGAAAATCCTAATCCCAAGGTACGCGCGCACAGTATCATTTGAATCTGTTGTGGGGTTTCTGTGCAGCGTGCCACGTAGAGCCCACGCCTTGAAATGTGAGACGGGAACCGTCGATGGTGGGTTTGCAGATTAATAAACGAACCAGTCGGCGAAAAGAGCGCAAATAATCTGCCGAGTGAAAGGATCACGGTTGTTTGTGCAGATTGATGAACGAACTCGCAGACGAAGAGCGCGCGAATAAGTGTCAGGGATTCGCATCGTGCAGACTTTAGGGAAATAAAGTCCGAGGAGAAAAGTATGGCGGCCAGGTCATGGAGAGTTTTGCAAAACCGCGCCGATCATGAGCGAGGTGGCGGGCGAAGGTCGCATGTCGCGGAGAACCGGGGAAATAACAATCGAAGGATTCCCTAGACTCCACGTCCAGAGAAGGCTGAGAAGCTCGCGACTCGGCTGAGTCGGAGACTCGAGAGTAAACACTGACGATAAATTTGAAGCGGCCGGGCGCACAGGACCCCACTATCTAGCGAGTGAGTTGAAGCAATACACAGGGAGGTGCGGTTTGGAGCGCGAGACAGACGTCAGGAACAAGTAAAGACGGAGTCGAAGGCCAGAGAAGTTCAGCTTTGCGTGTACCTCACTTGGTCCTGGACGCCAACTTCAAAGCTGCTGATGGTCGAAGAAAGAAGAAAAAGTGTGGCGGTGTTGATCGTGGATCCTTCGGCCGAGTCGGCCCGCTTCCTGCTTCCACCAACTCCCACCCGGCCACCGAAGTCTCTCGATGCTGCAGTCTGAAATACTCCTGCTTACTGTGAATTTCCGCGTACTGTCCGTAGCATCCTTCGCGGACTTCGTCTTCCTTGCCACCAACACGTCGGTTCCTCCAGGAATCCTCAAATGACGCAGGTCAGCGCCGCACTCACGAATACACCACATTGCCTCCGTTTTTTCAACTCACACCCGGCCGATAATATTCCCAAGCTTTCCTCGAAGCATTCTCCGCACTTTGCTTTCGTTGCCACCGCCCTTACGGACTCACGAATCCCCGCAGCGTCACAAATGTCGACTTTGTCGAGGCACTTCCCCGGTCTCGATCCAATTCGTTTCAGGCTAACGTAGGCGCAGGGTGGAAGCGCGTACACCTCTCGTCGCTGACATGTAACCCTCCTGTACTTTCTCGCCCTTGTACCTCCGTGAATTCCGGTACGCCCTCCCTTCTGTTCCCTTCTTGTCCTACCGCTTTCTTCACTCATTCTTTCCTCTGGAGGAAAACATCGGCTCAACAAGGTAGAATATGATTCTATACGCCTTGAGCCTCACGGAACCCTGGTTATTGGAAAATGGGTGGGGACGGCATTTGTTGGCGGATGCTTTCGCTTGAAGTGAAGTGAGGGTGCGTACTCATTCTCCGCTTTGCTTGATTATTATTTGCGTTCTTCTTTCCATCTTTGTGTGGATCTCCGGGGAAGCGGCTTTATGCTAAGGTGGCACGGACGTTCCTTGCTGTAGGCGTTTCCGCGCTCCGAGGAATCTGCCTCATTTTCTGTCTGGCGGCAGCACTTAGCGTTTGCACGTTTCTCCGCGCGCTTACCTTTGTCAAGGATGAGGTATATGTGCCCCAACGCATGCACGTCCCCATCCATCCCATCCTCCGCTCAGCTCTGCCGTCTGTTTTCTCAGCACGGCAACTGACGTACATCGTCGTCCCACTGCCACCTCCCTCTGCGTGAAACACTCACCATCCAACAACGTTCGTCCTACTCGAGCGGTTCGACGTCACGCTTCTGCAAGAGCTCTGTGTTGGGATCTTCGTACGCCTCGTCGCTTCCGGTACGTCCTCTTCGTTCCGCGCGCACTGCCCCGACTCTTGTGCTACTCGGGAAGCTACCGGTGCAGAACAATTGGTTTTCCATCCCGCTCAGGGTTCGAAGTCTGACGCAGCGTGGCGTGTGTGCTGAGCACGAGAAAGGGGCGGAGCGTGTTGGTGAACTTGGCGATACGCATTTACCTGCATTCTCCCTTTCTTTTGATTTTCTTTCGCGGAGACACTTTTTTGGCGGAGCCGAAGGGCCCGAGGATTTTCTTTTAATTTTCTCCTCAAGGCGTTCGTCTGCGCTGCGCGCTGACCTTCGGGGGGATTAGGTGTATGCGTATGTGGCTCAAACTCAAATGCATCCTCAGGCTGTCACCTTTTTTATTCCTTGCCTCCCTGTTTCACTTCTTTCTTCGTCACTGCGTCCACCGCCGCCCCCAACTCGTTTTGCATCCGGATATGCATGCACGCCGGTGGATGAGCTCTACCGTCCCGCCTACCTTCCGGTGCGTGTCATATACTAGACCGGAGCCGGTCTGTCTAGAAAAGTGTCGATAGACACTATGTGTTAGATGGCCTTCGGCCGGAGCGTTTCTGTGCGTTTTAATTTGTTGTGCGTGTGATTTCAATTTTTTTTGCTGACGCCCGATGTTCGCGTATTACAGGGATACACTGCGCCAACTCGCTGCGGTGGATCATCCGCACCCCAGTGCGCAGACGAGCGGTGTTCTGCCGGTTCCGGCCACTGTTCCTTGGTCGAACTACACGCCCACGCACGGGATGGCTCATCCTTCTACTAACACCGGTACTGCCACCGGTGACCGCCAGTCAGGGTTATCCTGCCCCGCCGGACCTCAACACAGACTTCACACCAGTTCCGATCCCACCGAACAGCATCCCACATGCGATGCCTCCACTGGACATGAGTTTCTACTGCGTACACCGACGCCAACGCCAACGCCTCATCCTTCGCCGCCCCCCTATCGCCGCCAATGTACGACCCCGCGCTCGAAACGGCGCCCCTGGAGAATTATCTCGACGCCGATGCCTGGTACGACCCCAATGTCAACAAGGCGTCGTTCGATGGTTACATGGCTGCGGGAGAAGCCATGGGATCGTACTCGAGCGCGAACTCGGATTTCAGCTATTCGGACTTCGGGTTCCCTGACGGCGGACTCGGAGTGGATCCCACGCAGAACTATGGTGGTGGACAGTTTTTTGGCGGAGCAGAGGAGTTTGGGATGAAGGGCGTGGACATGCAGCAGACGATTGCGCCGACTAGCTTCGGGTGCGTCTGTCGGATCTGCGCGCTGATCCTGACTAACAAGTCTTCTTTGTTTCTCGCCGTGCGTAGAGTGGCCGATTGGGACATGTATCTGGGGCACTTTGTTGAGGATATGCAGCCGGTCCGAGCGAGGTGCACCACAGCAGTATTGATCGTAGAACCGAATAGATTGTAGATACCACCCGATTTAGTCGCAGGCTGTGGCAAAGCTGTCGCAATGGGCGCTTAACCTCTCTTTTCTCCTACTCACTCTCATCGATGGACCACGAAAGCTATCATCCGGAGGAGCCTCAATCCACTTTGTGACTTCCCCTCAACCGTTGCGTACATAAACCCCCACCCTAATTGTCATGGTCAGGTATGGAAGCACCATGTTTCTCGACTCGCAGCACTTCACGGTAGCCGGCGGGTCCTTCTACAACGTCACAACGAATTACATTGAGAATGCCGCTGCCCGCCCGGGTATTCTTTCTACATCTTCCTTCTCATCATGGCGCCGAACCTTCGACAGACTTTTCACTCGTACCGTTGGGAAATATTGACCTTCAGCGTTCAGTCCGTCTGGACGACTCCCGTACAATACGTCGTGGGAATCGGGGGCCGCGTGTACGGAGAGTATATACCGCCAAAGTCACGCTGAAGAGTCAAGCATCCACCATGACCGTAGCCATCTACCAGGGAGACAGCGCGCAAGAGGTATGGACCTCACGCGATTTACTCTTTGGTAATTAATGGCAGACCTACACAGGAATGGCAGGATGATATTTCCCTATATTCATCCGTTCGGTAAGGTATGGGATTCACGATCCTGCATGTCTGAACATTCTCTGATTCAGACATCCAAATTTCTTGCAACTTTTCGGTGTAGCGAACAGTGGCTCTGGTATTTACGCCGCACTATTTTACGACGGTGGAGTTCAGCCCCGCGTTGAAGGACTAGTACTGACCTCTGCCCCAGAATTGATCCCGTTCGAAGTATTCGTAGACGCCTACAGTCACTCCCCGGTGAAGATGGTCTACATCTACGCATACTGTGTACGCATGCCCTAACTCTCAGATGCCCAATGATTGATTTCAACGCAGGGCAAAGAATATCATGTGGGAAATGAACCTGTAGTCGTGGTCAATCATTCCACTTATGTTCAAATAGGGGTCACTTCGGTACTTCAATTCCATATTTCAGGGACGCTTAGTGAGGCTTCCTTCACGCGCAGACGCACCGGTCTGATTTATCATAGTATCACCATCTATGCACCTTTTGGATACGACCAGCGACTGGTCGACTTTGTACGGACCTTACGCAGAGCGACGGTGTACGCTATTATTCGGGACGGGACAATCCCAAGATCGTTTTTCCCCTCAACGAACCAATCGAGGAATCCTGGGTTCTCGATACCCTGACTTTGGAAGAGTATCATGACATCTGTAATTTCAACCTCCGCCATTTTCGAAGAATCTCAACCTCTGTACCATTGGTCCTCAATATTGCAGCAGTGATGTTCTCTCTCGGCCAGGACATCGAAAACGCTGTGGAGATTGCTGTTCTTCCCCAGCTAGATATCCCGCCCGGAGAGTGGAATGGTGCCGAGCGAGGGACTGTTGTGGAGATGCAACCAGGCTGGACCCGGTCTGTCGCCTCTGCCTTTTTCTGCTGATCCCCATTGAAGTGTCTTATTCTACAGCTACGACTCCAGCGATGTGATGGGCACCACTCTGCGACTACACACTTACCGTAACACCGCGGCCAGTTGGCTAAGTCAGGCGAATTATATATTCAGTCACCTCCAGATTGACTCAAATCTCAGCGATTATGGTGCGTTCCAGTCAAGTATCAGTCAGACTCTCGTGTGCTTAACGAGGCTCTTGGATCAGCGCTCGTTCGGGGTGTTGAGTTCAAAATTGATGTCTTGAAGGTTGACAATCCTCCAACGGGCTATCTCTTTGTCGCGCCTCCAGGGGCCTTCCGCTCCGGGATTTCTACAGTTAGGTGGCCCGAATGTCCAATTTATTGGTCTACCGACCCATCTGGCGTGAGCCGCCTTACCCCAGAAGACGCCAACTCTCTCGGATTCCCAGGATTCGCCTTGACCATGTCGGCTTGGGTGAACTTTTGGGATGACGGTGTTTACGCTGGACTGCGCCAAATTGACCAGGCCAAAGGGTTCGATCCCGATAACCAGGATGTGGCCCGCCATTTGGGGCATCCACTTTACATGCTGGCGGCGGATATGAAACCTTTTGACGGCGAGCGAATTTCTGCTTCCTGTTCCATCGAATCTGACCCTGAATAAACAGCGAGTGAAATGTTCTCAATTTCGGGGACCTTTCGAATGATCATGAACGTGCAGCTGGCACTCATTTGTTTTGCCGTCCTCTGTAGTTTAGCACTAGGACTCTCTGACTAAGAAATCTCGTTCGATCCATGTTTTCCTTGCACATCAACCCGTTAGGTAATTGTATCTCGGTAGGCTTCGGGAATCCACCCAAGCTCAAGGAGCGCAGATTCCACAGTAAAAAAAGACCAATAATATTAGTTGGACAAGAACAGTGCGAGCCATCATTGAGTACGGGGTTATGGCGCGACATCAGACTTTTGACAGAAATCTTGTGATGCTTGTACAAGCTTGTACAAGGGCAAACAAGGGCAAAAAGGTCGCAAGCTGAAAAGACCACAACCTCAGACGAAAATTTCACAAGACACTCGAAAATTTGACTCCCACAAGGACACAAGGTGACAAGGTCAAAAAATTATTATTATTTTCGAGCAGTATGGAACGGGAAGCGGTGGTAAACTACGAGAAAGACGTGGAATAGTAATTAGCTGAAGGAGAGATTAAGATGTGGCGTAGCAGCGCGCAAATTTTAGTGGCGCAAATTTTTTTAAGCAGCGTGGGTCTGCGCGGGTGCAACTTGAAGCATCACTGGGGGAAAAGTAGATTAGCGGTCGGCAAGAAAGCTGGAAACAGAATAGGCGTACGGGGCTGCTGGGGAGGTACATCTCCTCGCGGGCTCCATCCAGCGTGTCGAGTCCAGAAGCAGCGGCAGCGGCTTCCTCCGCGGTAGTCCCGGCGTCGCAGGCTGTCAGGATACTTTCCCAGCGCTTTGCCGACATTTTGCGAATTGCTTTGAGGTATCCAGCGGCCGCATTCGCGTACACGGTGGCGGAAAAATCGGGGACAGAGTTTTGCAGGCGATCCCCCGTGAGGTGGAGTTTGTAGCCGCGCTCGATCTGACAAGGTATTAGAATGTGAGGGTGATTACATTAGGGTGTTTCATATATAACTTTTTGACCTCAACTTCTGCCCCGACTTCTGCCCCAATTCTGCCCCAATTTGCCTCGAGTTGGGGCAGAAGTTGGGAGCTCAATCGTGAAACACCTAACCGATAAATTCTGCCCCAACTCCGGAGTTGGGGCAGAATCAGGCACCGAAGCGACTTGATGGATGCCCCAAATCACCGATTAGCCGAAGTTGGGGCACCGAGTTGGGGCAGAAGTTGGGGTAGAAATCGGGGTAGCAAGTCGTGGTCTTGTGCACGATTCCACCTCCAACCCCGATTTCATACCCCAACTTCTGCCCCAACTTGCCCAAAATTGAGGCAGAAGTTGAGGCACGAGTTGGGGTCGAAAAGCTATATATGAAACACCCTATTATAGGTACTTAGGGACTTACTGAGACTGCCCCCATTACCAGCCCACCAAAGGGGAGGACGGACTGCTGGAGGTCGACGTCGCCGTTCGGCTGGAGGACGATCCTGAATTTACCGCCCTTGATGTACGGCTTGACGCTGGCAATGAACGGGCGCGATTCGAGGAACCCGGCAGGTTTCTGCATTAGTTTAAATTAGTCGCGTGTGTGAAATGAGAGAGGTAGGGGTACACACGATGTAATCCTTATGCATAGGGGTGAGCGTGTGGAGTTCTGGCGTCGGAGTCTTGAAGAACGCCGGGCCATTGAAGCGCAGCGCATATTTAGCATCTGCTTGGGTCTTGTCTAGCAGGCGAACACCGCGCTCGTCCTTCGGACCATCCAGTGGTCCGAAATACTTGAACTGCTTAAACTCTTCGTCGACGGCGTTAACGCCAGCACGTCCAAACAGCCCGCGGCGCTCGCCAAGACGCGCGACAGCCTGTGGGAGGACACCGTTAGGGTGATGGCGATGCCGAGACACTTCACTCACCTTGGTACAGATCGCGTCGCCCCACCGGAGCTCCCATCCACAACCTGGATAGTAGTCGTCGAGAACGCCTTGAAGAATGTCAACCGTAACCTGGGCATCGACCGCCGTCGCAAACGACATGGGTTTGGGTACTTTCAACAGTGCTACGTAGCAGCCTTGAAGGAATTTGGTCGTCCACGTCGGAGCGATGAAGGCCGGGAGGTTTTTGACATCAGCATGGCTAGGAGGCGTGAAATTGAAGGTACCCGACGACTCGGTCTTGATACCAGCCTTGGGAGTGGCCTTGACGCGGAGCGGCGCGAGTTTTGCTGAGGTGGGTTCTGCCTTGATGCGTGGACGCGGCGCCTTGACAGGGCGGTCCAGGATTCTGGACGGGGTTTCCTCGTCGTCGTCGGAACTGACGTCGAGATTGATGGCCACCATCTATGCAGCATTAGCCAAAATATAGGTAAGCGAGGATAATTTTCTTACTTTGTTTGCGCGGACAGTTTTAGCGTCGTTCGTGGTCGGACGCGTAGCTGCAGCATCATCATCGTCGAGTCCTCCTAGCTTAGGGCTGGTAGGTGGGTGGATTTGTGGGGCCTTGGACGACACAGACGTCCAGCACTTGCTGAGGCCAGCCTTCGCGGAGGCACCAGCGGCATCCCTGTGTGGCGGAGGGAGTTAAGGTGGTGTGAGCTACACGTGCTGATGGAAGTGTGAGGACTCACGCATTCTGTACACCTTTCTTCTTCGCCACCTTGTCCGCCTCAGCAAGAGCCACAACGGCGGCGTTGACCGTCGCCCGAGTTTCCCCCCTGGCAGGTTTCTTCATTCTCTTCGTGGTGGGGTTCTTCTAACAAAAATGATTATTAGTACGAGTCCAATGCGGTGAAGAGTAAAAACCTTAGGCTTGTCTTCAAACTCATTTGCGGAGCGGTAAGCCTCTTCGTCCTCGATGCGGTCGAAGTCCTCCTGAGATATGTGAAGCATAGGCTCGTCCTGGTCTGCGGAAAGCTCGTCGCCAGAGTCGTAATCGTCATCTAAAGTTAGTACTCGATTTTTCTCCTCCTCTGCTGCCAGCTTATCTTGCGCGGCAGTGAGCTCCGCAACTTTGGCGATGGCCTCTATATGCTGCCGGGCAAGTTCTGCTCGGGCTGCGGCCAGCGCGTCGGCCTCCGTCTGGACTTGGGCCGATGTCCGCTTTGCCCGCGGGAGAATATCTGCCTCGGCGTCACGGTAACGTGCGGCCTTCTTCTCGCGGCCCAGGTGGGAGCGCGGACCGGTGGTGGTGTCCTCAGGAGCAGTGGGAGCATCCGCAGGGGTCGTGCTCACTGCCTGCTTTTGTTTTTTGGCGGCGGGATTTTCCTCGTAGTCAGAATCGGGAGCGGCACGCTTTGCGGGCTGACCACGAGTGCCGCCACGACCACGACCACGACCACGACCACGAGCTCCACTGGCTGCGGCTCCACGAGGATTGGGCATTCGGGATTGAGGAGCATTGGTGGACGAAGGAGGATTTTTTCAAAGGTGATGGGTGAACACGTGTCTATCTAGTTTGGTTTCGCTAAGTCCCACTCCCTCTCTCAGCCCCAATATGCCCCACGGCGTCGCATTTCCCTACCCCGAACCCGGCTGCTCCCAAAATTTCACGCGCGTGCAGGGTCTCAGTTGCCATCTCAATTCTGCCCATCGTAAATTCACTCCAGCCTCTGAGGGTGAGGACGAAAACACATTCAAGTCGCATTTTCACCCGCTTGCAAACGGTAAGACTCTCCCTTTTACTTCGTCAGCGGCTTGATTTTTTTTTCGTAGCTCTCCCTTGTGATGCAGACGGAGAATACCTACCGCCAAGGGGTGACCACTAAAATTACCGTCACATTCGACTACTACTATGTTCTATTATTTGGTTTTGATGGACGTGACGTCGCTAGGAATGTCAACGGCAAGCTGGCGGCCGACTCACCAGAGGAGCGGAAAAGATCAGCCACTCATTCAAATGGATCTGAAGTGCTTGAACCAGACAGACACAAGGCAAAAAAGTTCCAAGGTGCACCCAGTGGTACTTAATTTACTCGTTGATTACAGTCTGACCACCTTGGAATGGACTGATTTCATATTCATTTGATCCCTGAGTGCTCAGTTGCATTTAAAGGTCATTATAGATGCTATGGACTCAGTATTGGCGCGTGCACAACTAAACACGTCGACCAACGTAGTATGTGCCGCCAGCTTGCCGTTGACTTGCCGTTGACATTCCTAGCGACGTCCATCAAAAACCAAATAATAGAACATAGTAGTAGTCGAATGTGACGGTAATTTTAGTGGTCGCCCCTTGCCTACCGCCATTCACTGCACCAACGCCACTGCCACCACCGCCTGCAGAGGGCTTGGATCCGGCGGCTTGGGCGCCGTTCACCTCTCGGGTCGAATTCGACTTCGCCGACTTCCATTTCTCCACGGCGCAAAGCTCTGTGACCGAGATCAATACCGCCCTCGATCTTTGGGCTGCCTCTGTTATGAGCTCGGGGGACACGGCTCCATGGAACAATGCCGGCGAACTGTACGCAGCTATTGACCGCATCCAGGAGGGTGACGCGCCGTGGAAAACCCACAACGTACGCTATTCGGGTCCTCTTCCCCCTGGAACGCCGCCACGGTGGATGACACAGACCTACGAGCTCTGTGTCCGCGATCTTCGAGAGGTGCTGCACAACCAGCTTGGCACCCGTAGCTTCAAGGACTATGTCGACTACGTCCCCTATCGCCAATTCAATCACGCAGGCAAGCGCGCTTGGTCAAACTTGATGTCGGGAGACTGGGCATGGAAACAGGCGGTGTGCTATTATATTTATTCTGTCCTGTCTCCTCGTACCAACAACATATAGGATGAAATTACCCGCAACGCTGACAATCATGGCTGCGCTCTTGTCCCAGTTGTCGCTGGCAGCGACAAAACCACCGTTTCGGTAGCAACGGGGCATCAAGAATATCACCCCGTCTACACCTCCCCAGGAATCCTTTCGGGTCCTGCACGTCGCGCACACGGGAATGGTGTCCTCCCCGTCGCTTTTTTGGCCATCCCGAAAGGTCAGTTTTATTTGATTTCGCGATATTTATCATTGACTCGTACGCAGTTAGCAAAAAACACCGCGCGAAACCAGAGTATCAGCGCTTCTGTCGGCAAATGTACCACACCAGTCTAGCGCTGATCTTCGAGCCCTTGAAGCCATACATGGAAACACCCGACATCGTAATGTGCCCGGACGGCCATTACCGCCGCGTCATATACAGCATCGGGCCTTACATTGCAGATTATCCAGAGCAGGTTTGGCTGGCGGTAATCGTCCAGAACTGGTGTCCAAAGTGAGCTTCTCCTTTGTCCCATCTACTGTGTTTCTGAAGCTGCTGCGAGATGTGACGCGCACCCCGATCACCTTGATTCTGCCGGTGCTCGACTTAGAAACAAGACCAAGACCGAGGTGCTCATTGAGTGCTTCGACCCCGGGATTTTGTGGGATGACTATGGGGTCAGGTCCGACATTATTGTATGTTTCCCCACTCTTGCTTTTCCACGTCTCTCACCTTCCACATATGCAGCCATTTACCGATGGATTTCCGCGAGCCGACATCCATGAACTTCTCTCGGTCGACCTCCTGCACCAGCTCATCAAGGGGACGTTCAAAGACCACCTCGTCACCTGGATTCACGAGTACCTGCACTTGGAGCACGGCGAGAAGCGCGCGCTCGAAATAATTCAAGACATTGATCGCAGGTATATCTGTACTATATTCGCTGATGATCTACTGACTTTAAGCCTTAGAATATCTGCTGTCCCCGAGTTTCCTGGGTTGCGCAGGTTCCCCGATGGTCGAGGCTTCAGTCAGTGGACGGGGGACGATTCGAAAGCGCTGATGAAGGTGTGTTTGTATATATTTACTTTGAACGATATTGACCTTTGATTTTTGATTTTGCCAGATATACCTCGCCGCCAATTGCGGGCTACGTCCCATCCGACATGGTGAAGTGCCTGGCGGCCTTCATGGACTTCTGCTACACCGTTCGCCGCAACTGTATTACCACGGAGGACTTCCCGAGACTCAAAAACCAGCTCGCCCGCTTTCACCACTATCGGACGATATTTATCGATTGTGGCGTTCGCGCCGACATTTCACTTCCCCGGCAGCACTCCATGGTGCACTACATCCCCTCAATCATCCTCTTTGGCTCCCCCAACGGCCTGTGTTCTTCAATTACCGAATCAAAGCACATCAAAGCCGTAAAAGAACCCTGGCGCCGGTCCAGCAGATACAAAGCCCTTGCGCAGATGCTCGTCATCTTGAGGACAAACTCGCTGCGCTCAGGACAATACTGCGACTACGCGGGATGCTGAGCGGGACGGCATCCTCGTACACCCGTGCCGTCCTCGATGGGAAGCAGCCACAGCTGGTAGCGGCCGTTCCTGACCCTGTCGATGGCGACGAGGACAACGATGACGGGACGGTTCACGGCCCGAAGTCGCTCTCCGACATCGAGCTTGCGCGCACACGACGTAAGTTCTCTCGCTTCCCTTTCATACCCCATCTCACATTAATTCCAGAACGAGGATATCCTCGTAAATTACCTGAGCTAGCTGCTCATATTCACCACCCGCAACTCCCCCTTCTCCTCCGTCGCTTTCTCCATGAAGAGCTGCATGGCCCCCACGACCCCGATCTCCCACCGCTTCCCATCGACGCGTACCCTGAATTCGACGGGCGAATCGATGTCCATCACTCCGCCGTCGCCCGCTTCTACGCTCCAAGCGACCTGGGTGGTGCAGGCGGTATGTACCGCGAGCAGATTCGATCAAATCCCAATTGGCATGGGTATGCCCGGCACGACACCCTTTTGATAGACGTGGGATCTCCCGTTATGGGGGGCATTGTCATTGGCCGCGTGCACCTCTTCTTTTCGTTCGCGTTCGCCGAACGATTATATGAGTGTGCGCTGATCAACTGGCTTGTTCCAGTGGGCGATACACCCGATCCTGACACCGGGATGTGGGTCGTTGAGCCCGAGCGCGAACGCGGGGTCCTCACTCTTGCTATTGTGAATTTAGATACTGTTGCACGCGCTGCGCACTTACTGCCAGTCTACGGTGCTGCTGCCCTCCCCGAAAACTTCCATTTCTCTGATTCTCTAGATGCTTTTGATCATTACTTCGTAAATCCGTACGCAGACCACCATATGCATGAGTTCCTTTCTGTAGATTAAAAATGTACTGTTCTCTACTTCATTTTAATTTTAATTGTCTGGTGGTCTTGCGGGCTTGTGAGCTTGTTCACAAGCTGACAAGGCCGAAAAGATCACAAGTTTTTGGTCAAATGGCTGATGGATAAACAACAGGATTGCGTTTCGACCTAGGAAAGAGATAAGAGGCGCCAGAAAAAGTGCAGATAAGTAACTCACTGTGTGTGTATTCGACTTGAGCCCAGTGCCCCTGGAAAAAAACTAAGTTGGGCGCCCCGCCACCTGAACATGCTGCTCTTACCTTGTTGTATTCGACTTGATGATCCGCTTTAAACAGAAGTTTCAATAGCTGGGTCCCCAGGTGCTCATCTTCTATCACGACGTCGCGGGCAATTTCCAACAGGCCCTTGTTCTCGATCGTGGCCCCCGTAAGTGTGAACAAAACGAACTCTTTGCCAGGGCAATCAGGCATAGACAGCTGTGAGCGGTCAACGTGTTCGTTCTCGAGGTCTGTGCTCTTGTGGTAACATCAGGAAACACCTCTTTTGGCAAAAAGGTAGGATTACCCCTAAATTGGGGGGAAAGAGGTGGGATTACCTTTGTTAGGTTCATTAGCTTTCTAGTGACGTTGAAAATAAATTACCACTAATCCCAGCATATTTACCTCACATTAGGTAGGGTTTTCGCCGTTATTCCGGCATTATTTAGGTTTGAAATCAGTGCTTTTGAATCGAAACTCGATTGGATTCATTTAAACTACAACGTACATGAATCTAGATAGGTAATTAACGGCCCCTTAATTCCCCAATGCAGGCGGAACCAACATCTTGCAAAATATGTAAGTAAGAGAGCATGATTGAATCGTTCAACCGAAATGGAACCATACTCTCACCCAAATGGCGGTGCAGGGCAAAGAGCCTGTGGAATACAAAATCACCACGGTACGCACCACAATTCTAGGGAGGGCTGTACTTGGAACAGGATGCCGGATCTGCGTTAGACTGTCTCAGTATTACGCTTGCGTCGAAGAAAGCGGGGAAGAAAGAAGGCGGACGTATTGTAAATAACAACTAACACGTTGGCGCGTATACTAGCACATGTTCGCGATCACACGGGGAATGCTGTAAGAACACGACGGTCAACCTCGGTCGTTGATAAAGTTCAAATATGCATACGCACTCGCCTGAACGTGCGCGCACATAACAAGATAGACGCTGCGGAACGGAGTTTCCATCGTGAATCACCTGGGACAAGTGCGGATCTGCACCGCTGCGGGAGGACGAGGTCGCCAGTAATTCCATCGTACAAAGGAGGAGAGATGACACCCACATATGTCCGCTGTCCTCTTCCACTGCTTGCTCCCTCTCCCCCTCACGTTCCCTCTCGCGCTCCCACCTCCAGCTCTACTCCCCGTCTTGTGTCATGATTCCCCTCCGTGGACCGCGTGCACTGTGAGCAACGTAAATGACTGGATACAAAGCCAAGGTAAAAGACCTAGGAAGAGGCGGACACGCCGACACCAAATCAGCAGATGTCTTGAAGACAGGGGAGGGGGAGGGTCGATGGCCAATCAGGAGCTCCAGTAGGAAAGAAACTGAATGTAAGATCAGTGAGGAAAGGACTTTCGGATAAGCCATGTCACGTACCGGGGACAGCGCCCACGAAGGACACGAGAGGTCCAAATTACTCCAAATTTCTGCTGCATTTTGACTTGAGTGTTCAAAGGGCAATAAGTAAGGTACCGGGCGGAAGAATGGGCACGAACGAGGTGAGTATAGCGGCGACGATGGAGGGATGTTTGTAAGGACTATGCGGCCCTGCAACATAGCGGTTAGAGTAGGTATGCGGTAGGAGACGTGCAGAAGCTCACAGAGGGCATAACTCGCGATAGAAGAGTGAGGGACGAGAGCGACGATGAGGGAAGAAGAGAAGGTTGTTGACATGTGTTGTCATTGAACCATCGTTTCCATGGCACGTGGTGCTGCGGTGATCCGTCGGCGGGGCTGTGTACTTTAATGCCGGTCTCTCGGCAACGGACTTATAACTTTTCGATGAACTTGAAATTCTTTCGTTTCACGGAAAGCATCGTAAATATTCTCGGGTGGGCTCAAGGGCTTTGAAAAGTATCCATCAAACTGTCAGACACCGTACATCACCAAAACTCGGTGTTGGACTGCATAGGAAAGGGAGAATACTGGCAATCTCAAAAATTTGGTGAATTTACCCTGCATTACCGTGGATTGGGGTAATTTGGAAAGGGGAACCAAATTAGGGGTAAATTAGGGAAGGAGGTTTTTTCCTGATGAAACGTCCACTGTAGCGTGCATGAGGTGAGCGAGCTGGCCGAGGTACACAGTGAACCCATTGGCTAGAGGTGCGATGTGAGAGAGGAATGTCGCATAGCGGCCCTTAAAGGCAGAGGCAGAGACCGATTGGTGGTCAAGACAAAAGATAATGAGTTTCGGGTGATTCTCGCCGCGGACGATCGCCTGGTTCCAGCGGCAGAAGGCATCCCGCAGTAGCAGCTGCGGCCCCAACCGGCCTTCCAGACGAGGAACCTCCCATGGACCGTGGGTACGCGAGAACCCCGATGCATGATAGCTAGAGAGCAATGGTGGTAATGCTCTGAGTAAGGTCTTTGGGTAAGCCCACGCCGTTGGTGACCATGTCATGGGTGGCGCGCAGGCGAATATTTCCAGGGCCAGAGGAAACGGCGGGGAGAACCACGAGGACAGTGGCGAAGTGACTCTCGTTTGTCCGAGTCGTCCTGCGTCATGTTAGGTATGCGAGGCCACGAGGAGAATGAAAGGGAAACGCATGAAAGCCGATGCACGCCTGCTGGAAAGACCTCCAACTTTGCTAGCGTTGTCGTGATGAGGGGAGTACCGTCAGCCACCTTGAGATTTTTCAACACCTTGGCGCGCTGTTCATTGAGGAGGCGTTTGGTGCCATCACCAAGAAGTTCAATCTGCCCCCAGTTTAGCGAAAGTATTTAGTCTGATACGTCACTGCACACCGCGCTCCCGGGACACTATAGCTGGACTCAGTATTGCCGATATGACCCTTCAAAAAGGCGATTTCTCCTGGGGATAACGGGAATGTAAAAGCTTCTTTGTCAACGGACAGGCGAGGGTAGGGATGCGTTTTGGCCGCGAGCACGCAACGAAACGAGCGCTCGTGCGAACGAAACATTGTTCGTAGAACTGTTGGAATGGGGTCTGGGCGATTAACGAAGGCGACAGCGAAGACGTGGAGTGTCGTACACACCTTAATATGTGAGCCACCTGTCGTGTCAAACTCAGCTTCCTGCGGAAATAAATCCCTTATTGTCCGGGTTGAAGCCATCCCAGTCCTCGGTCACAGGCAATCTATTAAGTGGGAGGCGGTCCATGTATGTTGTAGAGACGAATTTGAAACAAGCTCGAGAGGACACCGTGCTTTTAAAGACGCTGAGCCACCATTGTATTCGACGGGTTTCAAATTCCACTCCGGGAGACAAAGTGGCCGCATCACGTTGCTGATGGAGCTCTTCAATGGAAACAGAGGCGTCGTGGGAGCAAAGGCGTCGTCTGAATGTTGGCCGTTTATCTTGGGGAACCAAGGGGACGGGTGGTTCGGATTATGTTTGAGCAGACTAAAGATCTTCGACCCAGTGGGTATTTGTGGGGCTGGTTGCGGTTTCTGCAGCAGTCACGGACTTCGGAACATTCTTTGCTTTAAGTGGGAAGTCTCGCGGGGAGAATCACAAAAGTCATTTGTGGAAGTGGCCAAGAAGTGGCTAAAGGAAGGGGCAGTATGGTAGAGTGGTTAATCCTGCTGCCCTGATTTCTGATTACTGTACTATTTCGTTCAAATCGACAGTCACGTGTCACGCACCCCTCTGTCGATGCTGAATTTTGGTCGAGGTCACGCGTCACTTGGGCCTTTGTTGAACCTCCAAGTGGTCACGCAGGTCCCCAAACTGCCCAAGAAGTGCAAAAAAGACAAAATTTTCGGTTTGAATGCCGAAATTTTCGAATTGTCACGCAAAAATTCGGCGCTTGTCGAAATGTCGAATAGGTCAAACACGTCACGCGCCACCCCCCCTGTCAATTTGAACAAAATAATACAGTAGTTTTGGAAGTCCCGGGTCCCGCGAGGGTTCGAATCCCGGTAAAAACACTCCAATGGCTTTGTGGATACGCCAGTGACAAGCCGAGCCTCCGTGCCGGCTGCCGGTCGGAGATTTCTGTCGGCTTCGAACCATCAGCCTGGGTTTTTAGTGGTATTGCTCAGCGCCGAGTCCCACAGTACCATAAGGAGCAGCTACCTATAAAAGGGGCTTATGTTCAAACTGGTCTGCGTAAACACATTTTCACCCTGGCGGAGTAGTCTTTCGGTCACAGATTCCCAGAAAGGCCACTTTGTGCGATTGTCCGGCCGAACTAATGTTGGCCCAAAAGGGGGCGCAAGCCTAGACCCAAGGGGGACACCATAACTGCGGGTTATGGGCTCGTTGGACAATCACATGCACCGCCAAAAAAAAGAAAAAAAAAAGGTTAAGCGAAGGCTGTGTCTGTCAATCTGTGCTGAGATGTTCGACTTGCTTAGTCACACCGGCAATCACGAAATTTCGGATGAGCCGAGCCGCAAGTCGAAATTCAAAGCGTCGAATTGACAATAGTTGGGCCTGAAATCTAAGCTGATTCTCTGAGTTTTGTAAAAGAATTCGTGCGCACTGAAAGCCAAAGAAAAGTCTTTGTATTCAACTTCAGTAAAACTTTACAGCTCTTTGCGTAAGTAATGGCACTACCCCTATTTTTAGAAGAAAGAGCATTTTGAACCCTACCGGGTTTTTAGCTCATTCCTCCCTCATCTCTCAACGGATCAACTTGGTTCTGGGTGCATTAGAGAGCGGGTAAGCGGGGCTTTGAATCCATGTCCATCTCCAGTTCTAACTCACCGGAGCTGGTGGCCCTCAAATTCACCTCTTTCGATTCACCCACAACTTGTTAATTGAATAACTCCATGGTTTTTCATTCAATTTACTCAATTCCAGCGGTGGTGGAGTCTATAAATGGAGTCAATCGTCCTAGATAGTGCAGATTGTGTGAGGTCTACGCGTCGCCTGGGTTAGATCCTGTGAAACGGAAAATTCCGAAAGGCGTGGGAACCTCGGTTGTGCTTGGCACAAACCATTATATTTTGTCCACGAAACCTTGTCTCAGCTTCCTCCTTTAGTATGAACCCATTTTGATGCAAATTGGTTGGAAAATGAGGGAGTATTGGAGTTTGTAATTTGGGATTGGCACCACTAAGGCTGATTGTTGGCACAACTGAAAACTTTGACTTAGAGGGTGAGGCCTAAGGTAATTGAAAGCCCCGCTTACCCGCTCTCTAATGCACCCAGAACCAAGTTGATCCATTGAGAAACGAGGGAGGAATGAGCTAAAAACCCGGTAGGCTTCAAAATGCTCTTTCTTCTAAAAATAGGGGTAGTGCCATTACTTATGCAAAGAGCTGTAATGGTACTCAAAGTTTCAGTGTACAAATAGTGCAAGCTGAAATTGTGTTGCGAAACCATAGGGATCAACATGCAAAACAATGTAGCTGAAACCAATATGGATTCTAGCATTTCAGATGTGCTTTCCACTGGTTGGGAGATTCAAGTTTTTCAGCACAATTTACGGTGAAAAATGTCGTTTGTTTTTCAGACATTTTCACCGAAAAAATGGGTGAAAAACTCAAATCATTTTCACTATTTTTTTTAGCTGAAGGTGAAAAATTCAAAAGAAAGGCAAAAAGTGGTGAAAAATGTTTGAATTTTCCATCTACTTTTTCAGTGAAAAATATCTGAAAAACAAACAACATTTTTCAGCGTAAATTGTAGTGAACAACTTGAATCCCCCAACCAGTGTTCACCTCACCTGAAATCAAAGCCGAAACTTTGCATTTCAAACCAGGTGAAGTCGAATCTGGTTTAATTTCACCTCGCTTGAAATGCAAAGTTTCGACTTTGCTTTCAGCAGCGCTGAAAGCACACCTGAGACACTAAATTTTATATTAGTTTCAGCTCCAGCTTTTTGTATGTTAATACCTCTAGTTTCGCAACATGATTTCGGCTCGCCTTTTTTGTAAACTGAAACTTTGAGTGCTATTAACGTTTCAGTTAAGTCAAATACAAAGATTTTTCTTTGGCTTTCAGTGTGCATGAATTCTTTTACGAAACTTAGAGAATCAGCTTGGATTTCACGCCCAACTATTGTTAACTCAACACTTTGAGTTTCGATTTGCGGCTCGGGCCGCCCGAAATTTCGTGATTGCCGGTGTGAGTTTCCGCCGCGATCATCATTCCCGATCTGGTAATAATTCTCGGCACATCAAATTCGGCCTGATATACCATCACTCTGCCGTCGCATGCCGCCCATTGGTTTTTTACCACTATGCGAGAAGAATATAAATTATGTAGGCTAGCCATTCGGGAGTTTCAAGGCACATTAGAGCCGGGGGGACGCTGGGGGGAACAGTGCTCCCCCAAACCCCCCTCCTTGGGCCTGACGGCTTGTCCCTTCAGTTCAATAAATGTGTTTTCGCACTTTTTGCCACTGAATATGCATTGAATTTAATGATTGAAGCACGGGGGAAACCCCTGTGGACCCCCAAACGCTCGCCGCTGGGCCCACTGTGGGGTGCTTCCGCTCGCCGCGGGGGCCCACTGCGTGGGGCTCTTTCTTGATTTTAACATGCTTGAATTTGTGTTTTGCCGCGAAGTTAATTCAAGCGGCAATGGCACATCTAATTCAGCGATGACCATAACTGAATGAGTTGCAGCTTATTCTGATTCCCGATTGAACGAAAATAAAAGAAATGGGCGCGCACAGGATCGAACTGAAGTCAGCTGAATACGAAGGAAATGACAAGGTCGAAAGTCAAACTAGGCAGCCATATTACCGATGTTGGCAAGGCATTCTAGGGGGCCTCGATGTCGACCCGACGACGATGCAGCCTATGCCGGCGGATCATCAAACGATGCTGTGTTGCCGAAAGTTGGCCGAGAATTATTACCAGATCGGGAATTGTGATCGCGGCGGAAAGTCAGGAGTGAGATGTTCAGATGTTGGGATCACCGCCAGTTCAACTTGAAGTGCCGGTGACAATAAGTCAGGGTTGAAAATTCGTATCGGAAAGGATCTCATGGACACAAATTTCCCTCAGCAGGGATTTATTGAATTTTGACAACAACTGACATGGGGGTAAAAGCCCAGGCACACAGTTGTTGTGTGCCTTGAATGCACATACCTCGCACATTCCTTTCCACCAAACAAAGCCGGTGTGACACTTTACCCAGAGAGTCGATGTGATGGGAAGGCTGGGTCGGATCGGGTCGATCAAAGTCACTTCTAATTGTTCGCAAAACAATTGCAGCGCGGCGGTCCGAGCTCTCATTGTGGAGAGAATTCATCCGGCGGATCGACGGGATGCTTCCTGAAGGAGCGGAGATTATCCTTCATGATCCCGATTATTGTTCTCTAAGTAATGCCGAGTACAATATAACAATCTTCTACCATTGCATCAGGTCTTTCAGCTGCGGTGTGGAAATAAACTCTTCCAATGAGTTCTCTGAGACCAGTAAGTAATTAAAAAGGGTTGTCGGATCGCGCTGTTAATCCAGGAGGTAGAACTGTGTCTTTCACGCCAACCTTCTTCCCACGGTTCAATCTGCGCATCAAAAAAAACATCTTGAAATTGGATCAATGTTGAAAGCCTCATACTGGCTGTGAGCTGAAGCATTCAGTTCAAGGACCCCACCTCCTGAGGTCCGGTATTTGAGTAGATATTGCATTAGCAACCGGAAATACGAGGGAAACTATGAAATTCAATCTTGAGCGTACGGTATGAGTTCACTGTTGTAGTATCTGTGAATAGAAGAATCTCGTTTGAGTTTAGATGACCTGCGAACCTTCAACGAACTGATATCTCTCAATTTGAGGGAACATCTAGGGGAATCTTAAAAGTTAATTCGGTTACAATCCAAGCTTTTGTCCATCTTTATGGGTGACTCAGGAGATACATAATTGAAGCAGAATACTAACGAGGTGTGGCTGTGAGGATGCCCTAAACCGATACGACTAGTTTTACCTGCGTCCAAACGGAACAGCAGGAGAAGATTGTGACAAGGTGATGAGCCAGTATTCTTGTGGCAAACCAATGATTCTCCGCTCCTTAGCAACCCACACAGAACAGGGGGGGGGTTCCAGCCTCGATTCATTGCCTGAATAATCACATGGAATACCCCTAGGAGGCGACGAGGACATCCCAATGTTGCAGAGAGGCAAGCTTCACACCAAAGTCAGTCAGTGGTGGAACATTGATGCGCAGAATTTGAACCTGAGTATGGAAGGAGTGAAGGTCTCAATCAGTCTAATAAATATTGCTTTCCACTTCACAGACCATGAGGAACACTCATAAGAAGTCATATTTCCTTGAAAACTAGAAGGACTTATGAATACATTCATTGAATATGCCCGACAAGCCCGAGTTGGATACTGTGTAAAGAAGTTGAGGGAAGAATATTGTGTTCGAAATGTCGGTGCGCGACGTCCATCCGTCGAGCCAGTGATTAGGGATATGTTGGATGACCTTAATTGACCATCACATACCTTGTTAACCCTGTGATCATTTCAAGGAATATGGGCCAGATGTGCATTTAAGGCACACAACAATTGTGTGCCTCAATCTTTGCCCCTCGTGTGGATTCTTTGCAGCTGAGAGAATACGAAGGACGGGATTTGGCGGGATTTGCCACGGTGTCAGCATAAATGACGAGGTTTGATGTGCAAGTCACCTGATGTTTTGGCGACATTCTCGGTTGGTAGAGCACAAAAAACTCACTTTATTTCCTTTTTGTTCCCTTTTTAGACTCCGCGTAGGAGATCTTTTCTGCGGGTACCCCTTGGATGACTCGCTGCACGCAACTGCTAATGGATGCGATTTTGCAAGATTCAATGCATCAGTAAAACTACATGTTTGGCTTTGGCATCTTTGACGTCTTTGGCCGCCAAAGACGTGAAAGACCTATTTTTGCCAAAGACGTAGGTCTTTCACCAAGAAGGTTCATTTTTCCTTGAAAGACCTATTGTGTCTTTGAGGTCTTTCAAAGGACGCGAGAGCTTTCCCACGTTGTACTTCAAGACACTCAAAGACTGTTGAAAGACACCGAAAGATCCCTTGCAAGACCACGAAAGCACAGATGAATCATAAACAATGAATATATTCGGATGGATGATACGGTAATACAGATAGTGAGGGAACTACGAGATTTATCTGTATCCATATCATACAATACGAGGACGCTACTGCGATGCCGAGAGGGGTAGGGGAGACCGTGAAACTAAACACACCGCAGAATATTCTTGTGCTACATCGTCTTGTAAGCACTAGGTCTTGAAGGACCGCACAAGGAAAGTCAAACAAAGGGAATGCATATTGGAGCATGCCTGAGGGTGCATGTTGAAGCTCGAACCCTTGAGGGACTTGAAGAACCGCGCAAGGAAAGGCGATAGTCAGATGAAGGGAATGCATATTTGAGCACGCTTGAGGGTGCAGGCTGAAGGTCGAACTCCTGAGGGACGTGAAGAACAGGAGCGAGACCCACTTGACCAGGAACGAGACTTCTTCTGGTGCTTGGTGCGGACTTGAATTTTGCATGAAGGGGGCGGATCGTGGGGAAGGGGCCAAGATGTGGAGAAGAGCACCATCAGAGACATACGAGGAAGCTTGACGTTGTAAGGCAAGGGGGAGGCAGTGGCTTTGAGGAGGGCTCGGGACCACGGGAGCCGGTACAGACAGCGCACAGAGCGAGGGTAGCATGTGTGAGTGAACAATGACTTGAGGTATGAGGCCTGTGAGGCTTGGCGACTTGGAGGGAGGAGGACGGAGGAGGGAAGCATTATGGTGGTGGTGGGACTCGGAGGAAGAAAGAGCGACGAGCTGCGGAGCAACCAGCGGCGACAGTTCGCTGTTGATTAGGGCTCCAACCGTTTATTTACCGTTTACAGATGTCAGTAAACTAACTGGAAACAGTAGATAAATAGTTTAAAACCGTTTTAACGGTAAGTTTAGGTGCATTTCTTTGCGTGCACTGAGACATTCATGAGCTTGATTCAAGAGGTTCCCTGTTATCTATAGACCTGAAACACCCTCAAATTTCAAAACCACGCAGTTGAAGAGAGTACAATCCCCGTTGAATTTGTGTCATCAGGTGAAGTTCAAACTCCGCTCTGATATCGGATATTGCCGGCCGGGTCTCACACTCGAAACCCGACTTCTGGGCTTGGTGAGAGTTGAATGCGGTCGGGGCATGCAGAAATTGAACCTTTAAAGAGCCTTCAAAAGCACAAAGTTTGGGAGCTGGAAACTCCAAACCTCCAAACCTCCCCGAGGATCGTGCGGATGTGCGGTGAAAAGAGTGATGCGGATCAGTGAGACCAGCGGCATCGTCGGCACAGCATTGACAGCCCCTGAACTGGCCTACCGCTCGTCGCCTAGGCCTTAGGCCGTGCGCCCCGTCGGCACATAGCCAGCTATAAAATTATAAAGGGCAAGATCATTGCTTGAATTTACGCAAAAGCGGAAACACCTAGCATGGGAACATCGAACTGTCAAGTATATGTCAGGGCGGCGCATATAACTACAAGTGGGCGAAAGAAAGGATGAACAGTATCAATCCCGGCATCGCGGCTTGATCGCCTTGAGAACTCTTCAGTGGTTAAGGTCAATTGCCGCAAAGCACAAGAGGGAATTGTTATTGTAGAATAGAGGGAGAAAGTAGGTTGTCACCCAAGGAAGTCGTGAAGAGAGGTTCTGCAGTGCTTATTGCAGTGGTTCAAATGAGCTGTCAATCAGGGAGATCAAAGTCCGATTTGGGTGCCGCACTTGCTGATGGAGTGATTGGAGATCATGGAGGTTTGGAGGTTTGGAGTTTCGGGTTCCCAAATGTTGGAATATCAAGCCGACATGTCCGCGGACACGCGTCCGTGAAACACGTACTTATGTTTCAGCTGGTCTGATGTCATTTGTTTCTTGAAGCTCATTGTCGTACGCACCTTGTTTACCCCATTGTTCTTACTTGTATAAAAGGCACGCTAGTATCTTGAATAAACAATCGAATTCTATTGCCCCCTCGTTTGAACCAACCTACAAATTTCTACAGGTTATTGGCCCCCGCGCTAAACCTCTGCCTGTTTCGCTCTCTTCTTGTAACACCTGAACAAAGTCCGCCTATCCGAAAGCGGCCCGAACCCCGAACCCCGAAACCCGAACCCCGAACCCCGAACCTCGAACCCCGAACCCCGAACACCGAACCTCGAACCCGTATAGCCGAACACCGCGCAATTGACGATGCCCGAAGCGAAAGGAATGACGAAACTTACGAACGAAAACTACGAAATTTGGAGGATTTTGATGGAAGCCGTGTTCGTTCGGAAGAATGTTCGCGATGTTGCCGTTGGGACTACGCCACGCCCGATTACTGGACCGAATTCGAAGGCTGTGCGGGACTGGGATCGGCAGAATGCCGAAGCTCGTGCCGAGATGATTTTGGCGGTTGACTTTGATCAGCTGGCGCATATGACAGCTGCGAACGCGCACGAGATTTGGAAGGAACTAGAGCGTGTACATCGTTCTCGCGGTTTTGCAACGAAAATGGCGCTGCGTCGAAAATTCATGTCGATGAGGATGGATAATACTCAGAAGATGGCCTCCTGGATTGGAGATGTCCGGAGTGTTGCTTTCCGTTTGAAGCAGGCCGAAATCACCGTTGGCGATGAAGACATTATACTCGTACTCACGATGGGTCTCCCCGACACCTATGACATATTTGTTGTGGCCCTCGATTCCACCGAATCTGGTTCACTCATGCTGGACTATGTTATTGGACGGCTCCTGAATGAAGAATCACGTACATCACCGACTGGTTCACGCGACGGCGCATTCCGTGCCTCGATTCAATACAATCGACCGAGACGACCCGTTGCCGACATCACTTGTTTCAACTGCGAAAAGAAAGGACATTACCAGTCCAACTGTCCAGACAAGAAGGAGGGTGCTGCCATCACAAGTTTTGATGCAGCTTGGTGAAGAGCTCGGCTTGAGGGGGAATGTTGGAATATCAAGCCGACATGTCCGCGGACACGCGTCCGTGAAACGCGTACTTATGTTTCAGCTGGTCTGATGTCATTTGTTTCTTGAAGCTCATTGTCGTACGCACCTTGTTTACCCCATTGTTCTTACTTGTATAAAAGGCACGCTATTATCTTGAATAAACAATCGAATTTTATTGCCCCCTCGTTTGAACCAACCTACAAATTTCTACACCAAATGCACTCTTCAAAAGGCGAAAATCAACTCAGATCCCTCTGAAATTCACCTTCCTGCTGGTGACCACTTAACCGTTTATTTACCGTTTCCAGCCGCCTGTAAACTAAACGGTAAATTTAAACGGTTAAACGGTAAATAAACGGAAGATAACGGAAATGGTTGGAGCCCTACCGTTGATCTGTAACCATCTGTCAGAAGCTTTGATCGTCATCATTCATCGGACTTTGAATGACTTCAGCATTTTTGCTACATAGGTGACCGAAACACTTGCGTGCATGTTAGGGAGCTCAGGCACAGGTTAGTTATGCTGCGCCAGGTCAATAGCAACCCTCTGAAGCCAAGTAAATTTCTCGCCGAAATTCTCAAGATCATCTCGGCACTAGTCCTGTTTTTATCACAGGGCTCCGATCGGGTCAGAATATTATGACCAATCTTTGGTGGCTGTGCGTGACGTCACGATGGTGACTCCAATTGGTTTCGCGTCTCCGACGCGTCCTGCGCGTCTTCTACGCGTTCTTTCGACATAATTCTGCACATAAACACGTAAAAATGGTTCCACAAGCAAATCAGACATCTCAAGATGTGCATAACTCGCCGTACCCGTTATTTCGCACTCAATACAACAATAATTACCGGTGACCTTAACCCTCGCGAGCTCGAGATACAGCTCTAGGCATCCCATCCTTGTGCTCCACCACAGGGAATTTGTTTCCGGCCAATTGGTCTCAAAATTGACCCTACCTGTGCTTTGTTTTCCAGGGGTGCCATTTTTGATCAAGCTTGATATATTCACAACAAGGAAAGACTCGAATTAAGGTACATGGGGGGATAGGTAATTAGTGTATAAGATTGAATCCCCGTCAAGTTGGCGCCTGCAGCGCAGAGGTGCTCCGGCGTCGGGATATCCAGATGCATACTCAGCTGCACACTAACCCGGGTAAACGCGTGCGCGGCAACGAGCGCTGCGCATGCACGGTAATCAAACTGTGCGGGATTCAACGGAGGGAGAAAGCATGGAGACTCGCTGTAAATCTGAGGAGCTGCAGTCCAGCTGATCGCGAGGCCGAATACTTGGAATTTTTGGTGACATGACTTCGTGCGGCGTTGGAAGTGAGGAATGCAACGATAAGAGAGGCCACATACAGTAGTGTTCACTCTAGAAACCCACTGAGGTGTACAGACATCGCGGGATTGGTGAAGGTATTAACCGCAAATGAGCTGACGATTCGGTGCATTTGCCGTATGCGGTCGGGGTGTGACCAGGTGCAAGGGGGCCCAAAGATAAGCGATTACCATATGGGGTAGAGGGGGGGAGGGGTCGAGGGTCCGCTGGAAACAAGAATTGTATGCAATTTTATTTTGCCCCAGGAAGGTCCGCTGGGGAGTTGAAGATCCCAAGCAGGATCTCAAACACAATTTCCCACTATAACCACCCCATTGGAGGCCTCTTACTCATCCCATTTGCAAGGCCGGGTCACCGCGGTCCGTTTTGAACCCAACAACCGTGCGAATGTCAAGTTCGAGGGCGTGGATGGTTCAGTGAGAGCTTTTGATTAGATATACTGCTATTATTTTGCTCTCAAATCACTGCTGCGACCACTTTCCACTGCCAAAACGTCACAGATCGAAATTCCCCACCTCGGATATCCTTCTCAAAAAGGGAATCTGATGGCATCACCGTTACGTAGGGGGGGAGGGGTAGGCTGGAAGTCCTGAAAAAATAAAAATGTAGTTGATATCATTTTTTCTTATCTTTGGGCCCCCTTGACCCGGTGCAACTGCGAGTACAGGCTACCAGGGTGGTGCAAGAGTGGCATAGACACACGGTGGATCGTGAAGATGTTTGAATGGAGCGGCGACAGTGGGCAGAGGGAGCCAGAGAGAGCGGCGGCGACGAGGTTGGTGGTGGGTACGTGGTGATGGTATGCACCGCCACAAAAGATTGGTCATAACTTTCTGACCCGATCGGACCCCCGCGCTTACCAACAGACTACAACAAGCCGAGGTACGAGGAAGTATTTGTTGTAGCGTCTGTCTAGGAGAGACTATCTCGGCACCAAGATCATCGGTCAAAGATGGAAGATGCCGTTCCCAAGCCCAAGTTGTCGAAAGACGTACTTCAAGATCAAAGACGAAATTCAAAGATCAAAGCCGCCAAAGCCAAACGTGTAGTTTTACTGATGTGTGCTTATGATCTTGATTCAGGCATTCAACAGAACAGGGCCTCGGAAGCGATCTACCGGTCGCGCGCTTCGCATCTCCGGAATTTAACATACCGTGAGCGGACGGACTTTTCAGAATTTCGTTTGTCATCTAAAAAAGCATGTCGCGCCAGGAACCCGGAACACTTCTTCCCAGTGGAATGCCATAACATCTCTTTGCTGGCGATCACCTTCATTCCAAGCCACAATCTCTTGAGCTCTTGAACTCAAGACAATTATGATCTGGATGTTTCTCTATTGTCCACCTTCCATTCAACTCGATGCGCAGTACGCGGAGTTGACGTCACGGTGAAATCCATGTCCCGACTGAAGAAGACTTGTATGAAATCCTTCATGCTCCCACGTTGCTCTGCGTCTGATATGAAATGTAGGATTTGAAGGAATATCCACTGCAGGAAAATTGGGCTGGATGGTAATACATCCCTCAACTGGACTGCGGTGATGAAAGTCGCTCTCAAACCGAATGAAATACGGCGGACTATAAGCCGGAGGAGGAAGGGTGCTCATTGGGCGCTAACTTGAAACTGGGTGTGATTCGCTTTTATCCGGGTCAAGCGCCCGATCGGTTGTCAGGCACACGCGCTTATAAGCTCGCGCTCAGACATTCTAGCTCTCAACTCCCGACCTTCCGCCGAAATTTCTCTCGCCCCAACCATCGACATCAGTCCCTTCCTATCCCAAAAATCCAAACTCTGGAAAAACGACGAAAGTGCGCCGCGTTTGCTTTCTCTCAGGCTCTTCAAGTTAACCAGGTTGGGTTTGCAGTTCGGAGTTTAATGGTGCTGGAAGATAATCCAGGGATGATATCGCTCCTTGCTGGTAGGTCGACCCTCCCGAACGAGTCACGAAGGCTTACCCACGACCAGGAAGACCCAACTCGTCAACCTTCCCATTCGAATCGATCACATTGAAGCTCAAGCCAACTCTCGCGGGATTACCCTCCGCAACTGAGGGCGCCGATCCGTTGACTCTTACCATCGAAAACGAGGATCTGAACGAGGCGCTTCAGTTTGTTGTTTTCTCTGCACCCCAGCTCAATCAAATCTTAACATGCGCAGATATGGAATGACACCTGGTGCACCTCGTTTACTCGATGTACGTGGAACAGCATCCCAATGTCCGTAATTTAATGCCCCAATTTCAGTGGTTGGCGAACTTTCAAACCCATGTACATAAACACGTTCTAGACGGCAGCTGGCAAGTCCATGTGGGGTCCGGCAGCCAGGAGCTAATATACCGAGTGCGTGCAATAATGTGTCGTGAATTAAGGGCCTCTCATACTGTGTAGACCGCCGTATTGAAAGTTAAATACACTTATATCATGATGTTACATGTTCCCCAGGCTCGTGAGCGTACCGTTTGCCGCGATCATGTTTTCACTAGCTATGGTGCCGGAGTGGAACGCAACAGAAGGTGTACTTGGCCACTGCGGACTCGCTATCAAGGTAACCGTTGAACACATACTACATCGCCACCCCAGTTTCGCCCACCACTCCTTCGCGATCCGGCGCGGCGCTGGATGTTTTGCGGACGAACACTGATAGGGCTCGACGCGCGGTGTCGCTCGAATCGAGAGTCAATTAATTTGACTGAGTCCTCTTCGTTTCGCCACGACACAGACGCGAGTGAACTGGGAATGCACAACCTGGTGGGTATCAACGGTATAGTAGCATCTCCCACCCATACCCAACCCTAAAACCCCCGCCCCGCCCCGATATCCAACGACTCGTACTTCGCGTGCTGCCCCCCGGCCCCTCGCTCGTCACCCTCCTCGACCCCGCCATACCCATACGAATATCCGTCCCCCTCCTCGTCCCCGTCCCCGTCCTCGTGCGGCCGCGGGCCGGCAAGGTTGAGGTCCGATGCGGAGGCGGCGGGCGTGGGGTTGGGGGAGAAGGGGTTTGGTGGCATTTGGGCGCTAGAAAAAGCAGGTTGTCGGTTAGTATGCGGTGGAGGGAATGATTGAAAAAGAAGCAAAAAGGAGGGGGGTATACTGCGTCGGGTCCCCGAGCCGGGCGAGAACGAGGCATAAGTATCAGAAACACCCTGCTTGCCTTTCGGCCCGGGGAATGCGGTGGTAGAAAGAGGCAATGTTACGAGGGATAAACGAATGAGTGATACGGAGAAAATAAGACTACGGAGAAGAAGGGGAAGAGGAAGCAAGGCAAAAGGGGGGGGAACGAAACGAAGAAAGACAACGTAAAACCCACTACGCCCCACCGCCCGACTCACGCACGGTGGAGTCAAGAAAGGAGGGAATTAAGGAAGAAAGGAATAATGGCCATTCAATCGCAGGAAAAATAAAGAGTGCGAAGAAGGGAGAAAAAACGCCAGTAGGGAATGCGAGAAAGAAAGGGGAAAGCAAGGAAGGGAAGGCGGGAATGATACGAAGGGAAGGAAGGAATGATGTGAGGAAAGAGTAGGAACGTTACGAAGGAGGGAAGAAGGAATGTTAGGAACGGAAGGACGGAAGGAAGGATGCGGAGTAAAGGAAGGAATGATACGAAGCAAAAGAAGTAACGAAGCAACGAAGCAACGAGGAACGCACTCCCCCCGACGTAACCCACATAGGGGTGAGTAGGGTTGAACCAAAGCGGCGGGCGCGCGCTCACAAAACCAACGCGCGCAAAAAAAGCAAAGAAAGAAAAACACTCACTACCCCCCGTTCCCATCACCGCTCCCACTCCCCAACCCACTCAACCCACTCCCAGTCCCCCGCGTATGGATTTGCACGCGCGGACCGGTGTTGCCCGAGTTGTCAGCGATGATGTGCGCGGCGGCGTCGGTGCCGTATTGGTCTGCTAGTTGGCCGGGGGAGGGGTTAGCTGGCGAAAAGCACAAAGGGAGTGTTGAATAACAAGCAGAAAAGCAAGGGAAGAAGCAAGTGGAAGGCGAGAAACAAAATCAGAGGAGAGAAAGAAATCAAAGGGCGGGCGTTTAATGCGATGTTTGGGGTAGTAGATAGAAGGGCGAAGGAAGACGAGGGAAGACACGTCGTGAGGCGCACGCGCCAGTGTCGGTGCCGTTAGTACGAAGGAACGCCAACCAACGCCGCGCACCACTCCACTACGCACGGTCCTCGACACCATCGACGTGTCCTCTCCCTCCCTTTAAGCGCAAACAACGAAAACAACGCACCCTCCGCGCCCAGTCCCCCCTCTCCTCGAAGGGTGGGGCGGAAAGACAGGGCGGAAACCGAACGAGAGAACGCCAGAGGGTGGGGTGGAAGGCAGGGCGGAAACCGAACGAGACAACGCCGGAAGGAAAGAAGGAAAGAAGGAAAGAAGGGGGGCGAGAACGCCGGAAGAAACAAAACGCGGGGCTCCGCGCACCCGCCAAAAAAACGACCGCGCCTCCCAAAAACAACATAAACGCCCTCCGCAAGAGCAACACCCTCCACGGATAAAAAAAAGGAAAAGTGCTATAATAAAGAGAACCCAACGCACCTCGCATACTGCTCCATAATGACGGCCATGGCCTCGTGACTGAGGCGGTAAGCCTTGGGCATCATGCCCTTGCCGAAGCGGTAGGTGACGTGGTTGGAGCAGAGGAGGCCGGCGGTCATTATCGCTGCTCCGTTAATCAGTACGAGGTAAAATCAAGTTGAAGGGAACGCACCAATATGCACCGGGACCAACCCAAAACTAACAATATACCACCGCGTCGACGCCTTCTCCTGAAACTCCAAAAATTGCTGCTTGCACCCCGGCAGTATACTCCGCGAACACGTCGCGCTGACCGTCGCCTCCACGAACGGGCTAAAGTACCCACAGCACCCCAATACAGACTGGATGGTGAGGCGGCCGGCGGCGCCGAGCTCCTGGGACCACTGCTGGTTGACCTTGGCCTCGAGGTTGAGGGTGCGGCGCTTATAGGTTATGTAACCCGGGACGACGAGGAGGCCGAAGGCGATCCAGAGGAGGAAGGTGTACACCGCGAGGAAGGGGCGGTTGTTCAGTAGTATCCCCGGGTACCCGATGAGGCCGACGAACAGAGCAAAGGCGGCGGCGAGCGGGCTGAAGCCTGAGGCCTGAGGGCGAGCTCGGACGTGTTTGCGGCGGGGAGGATGCGGGCGTTCTTGAGGGCGTGGAAGTATGTAAGGAGGGTGAAGACGAGGGCGAGCAGGGAGTAGCAGGAGAGGACGATGTTGGCGACGAAGAGGGTTACTTTGAAGCGCGTCCAGCGGGCTTTGTCATTTGAGCTTCATGGTGGAGGAAGCAAGCGCGACGAGGCTGTGCCCGGCGATCAACTTTCTCGCTTCGGGCATCATTGAATTTTCCAACCTTCTCCAAGCCCAGCACGAGTCACCCCAGCTGTAAGGGGAAGGAAGAATCGACTGTATCGTAAGATAGCGGGTTCCAGCTTTGACCAATTGGCACTGTGGTAGGTAGGTAGGTAGGTAGGATTACACAGCCGGTCCCGCTCAGGAACGCCGGTTCCAGGAATTATCCCGGTGTACACGCACTAAATAGCTACACCATCTTCCCTGGACCTCTCCATATCCCAACAGCCGAGCTTTCGGTCGCAGCGGGGCATCGCAAAACACCCAAACTCGCCGAGGTAGAACTGCCAGAACATGAAAAAGCTAAATTTGAATCGTCACGTCAGCACTGGTTAGCCTCAAGCCCCTACACGCCACACAGGAACCTCATAAAACACCTCCAAGACATCAAACGCAAATTTAGCAACCAGTGGAATAGTCGAGCGTGGGTAAATGATGGCCTTGAGGAACTCCGTGTTCGACAGTACCACCATCTGGATACGCAGTTCCGGAAGATCGGCGAAGAGTTTAACGAAGAAAGTAGCCCGTAATTGAACCACTGTGGCCGATGACTCACAGGTAATTAGGGCATGCTCCGGCGACTCCACTTCGGTCTTACAGAATCTGCACAGCCGTTCCGCTCGAGGGACTGGTTGATGCGCGTGATCGACGTAACGCAAGACTTCAAGGGCAAGGCGATGAGTAGAGAGCAACACCGAGGTAATAGCCTCGCGGTGTTCCTGTGTCTTCACCATCGTGAGATACAGTAATAAACCCCTAAGCGCAACAATACCGCGAAACGCAACACAGCGAAACTAAGCGCTCCAAGGCGCGGGGGTGACGTCATTGGGGTTCATACCCCCGTTTTTGAGGTCTCTGAACACGATGGGAGAGGTCCCGGGGCTCGAATCGGTGCCCCTTGTGAAGAAATCGAGAGAAACGTCCAAAAGTGGCCAAAATTCACCCAAAATCAGAGGTTTGACGCCATCCCTCGCCTCTATTCAGTTGGGACGGTGTCATTCGAGCTCATACCCCCGTTTTCGAGCTCTCCGAACACGATGGGTGACATTGCGGGTTGTGGATTGGCCTCCCTCATGACAAAATTGAGGGAAAATGGTCGAAATCACATTAAACACCGGATTTGATGCAACTTTCAGCTACGAACACAGCTCAGTCGATGCATTAGTTGACCCTTGGAGCCTGTGGGCCGCACCATAGGGCTGTGCGAGATGCTATGGTGTCGAGTGGCTCAAAGAAAATGGCAATCATTGCTCGTTTGCCGCTGTTGCGCTTCGTGGTTAAATAGCCAAATCGGGCTCGCGCAGTTTTCTGGCCCGAACTCGGTCAAAACGGCACGGAATCACACGATTCTTTGTGCAGGACGGCAGAGGGGAAGCGTACGGATTATTCTGTGACAAGAAATTGGAAGAAGTATGTTGTCCTCCTCTCGAATTCCGCGAAATACGCTAAATGTTGCGCTTAGGGGTTTATTACTGTAATGCCGCATGCACAAAGTAACAATTTCACCTTGCAGCCAATTCCAACATAAGCTTCTGCACCAGTTTTGCCGGCTGCCGCGAGCTCCATTGAGCTATTCAAGGAGGCGCGGGCATAGTGACTATCATCGAGTGATAAGAAATAAACAAGATGGCCGAGGCCGAGGAGAAGGCGACGAACTCGAATTGGCATTATTCCAGTCTCCGTGAACAGGGGAGCAATTGCGGACCGCGAATGGATATTAAGCATATAACGGAGAAAATTAACTTGAACTTTGCATAATTGCTTGACGTGGGTGTCCTCGCTGTCTGGTGCTATTTCGCACCCATGGATCAGGTGACAATCAACGCGGGCCATATAGAGCTGTTTAAGTTCTTTTGGAGTTAATCTCCCAGTCGTGTCTTCAATAGCCCAGATTCGATGAGCGCAATAGCGAGCGGTGCGCGCCTTGGCTTTGTAGTGATCCTCAAAAATGTTCCGCAGGTCCGTGCGAATGTTGACACCAACATACTTCTCGTCCGATTTTACGGTGAGCTGTGTACCGCCAAGATAGAAGATTGGGAGCGGCAGTTGAATTTTTCCGAACATCAAGATGACTGTTTTGATCATGTTGACGAGGATAAAGTTCTTGGCGCACCAGCGTTCCAGGGTTGACAGTTTAATTTGCAGCCCACGTACTGACAGAGAAACCATGAGGAGATCGTCCGCTTGAGCCAGCAGAGAAATTCTGATGCCCGCGAGGAAAACGTCTTGAAAGTCCGGCAAGAGTATGAGGTCGGAGAGGAATAGATTCCAGAGAATAGGCGATGCCGGGTCACCAGTAAGTAAGCCGATGAATGCCTTGAATTCTTCCGATTCCATGTCTCCATGTCTCACGTAGTACGCCATTCGTTTGTACAACATGCGAAGCCAATCAAAGATTTTCCCTCCCATGCCCATGCGGAATAACTTCAACCATAGAGTCGGTTGATCTGTCGACGGGAAAGCGTTGGTAAAATCCACGCATGCGACATACAAAGAATAGTTGTGTGCCCTCGCCCATTCTTTCAGACATCTCAGGATGAACGGATTATTGTTGGTACGATAACCCGGCCTGAAGCCGTTTTGCCCGGGAGGAATCAATCCTCTGGCTTCGGCCCAATCGAAGATGCGCCAGTGGATCAATATCGTGAGGCACTTCAGGAAGCAGCTCTCGGGAGCGACTAGCCTGTAACTGTCCGGGTTGTCCGACGGCTTGAGACGTTTTAATATCCCAACCAGTGCCGACATGAACCAGATGGACGGCCCGTCGCCGCGAGAGGTACACTCATTGCAGAGATACACCAGATCTTCGTTCGGAATTTCCAGAAGCTCTGCATATGTTGCCTGGTCTTCACCTGGAGAACTGTCCAGGGAGTGCTTCCGGATATGGTCTTTGAGGCGGCCCATATCTTTCTCCGTCCATTTCTCAGTGAAGAAGCCCTCCGGAGTTTTATCCTCGGTGTGTTCCGGTAGCAAGGTGACCAAGATCTTGTTTGCTTTGTGCTGTGTTGCGTCAAACTGCGGCGGTAGTACCTCAGGTGGGTTGAAGCGCTTCTCGAACACCTCCTTTAGACTAGCCGCAGTAATACAGACCGGCGCTGGTTTGGGATCGGCGAGTCTTTTGACCTCCTTCCAGAACACACCGCTTGACGGGGCTTCCACCACCTTTTTGCGATTTGCATCCTTCAACGCCATCAGCTTATCCCGGCCTCTGTGGCTTGCAGGAAAATCGGGCCGAGTGGGAAGTTTCTTGGGTTCTGGATGAGCGGCGTCACTTTCAATATCCGCGGTAACTTTTGGACCGGGATCCACTTGAACATGATTGATGTTGGGATCTATACTCAACGAGTGAGGCAAGGTAGGGTTCGGCGCGTTATTGGGCGTAGGTAGAGCACAGGCAAGATGAGCAGCTGATTTGGCCTCGACAAGGGGCTGGTTTTTTGCCGCTGTCTCCTTTTTTATGTGGCAGAAATGAACCGGCGCCGTGCGAAATTTAATCAGCCCAATGAGAACTTTTAGTAGGTCTCCGTTGGTGCATCTCCATCCACAGGCGTCGTTCCGTGCCGCGTAGTAGACAACCGATCTGATTGCGTATTCGGAGCGCGTTGAGATTTCCATCGACTTGAACCCAGCGCATTTTTCTAGCGCCAGTATTACCGCCCATAATTCGGCTCGAGCGCTGGTCTGGGAGCCATACACCCTACTGCGAGAGTTGAGGGCGAGCCCCAGGGCCCCAGTATGTGGCCGCCGCTGCCGAGGCCGATTTTTTACCCGCATTAATACAAACACCGTGAACGGTGACTTTGATTCGCGGGGTAGTTGAAGTTACGGCGCCGTAGAGGTTGAGGAGCTTCTTCTGCTCATCCTTTCCCGCTGCTAGTGTCGCAATAAAGAGCTTGTCCAACTCGGTTTCGTCAGGCAGGGAGAAGTCTATTTTCCTCTTTTTCCTCGGGTGTGAAAGCAGGTTGTTTTGAGCGACAAAGTTCAACTTGATGCGAAGAACTGTTGCGGCATGATCATAGCCCGGAACGCGTTCACACACAGTGAAGCTCTCGATGTCGTCGAAGATAGACTTGCTGCAGATCACATAGTCGATTACCGTTTTCCGCATGGTCGCCGGATTTTTCCCTTGGAATGAGATAAATTTGCCGCTGTCTGGACCAAAGCAGATTGCCCCGCTAACAAATGCAAGCCCGTAGTCTCCTAGCATGTTGCAGAGCCAGGTACCTCTCGGAGAGGGCTGCGCTGTGTCCAGGGAACGCCGGGGCGGGTCTGTAGGATAAGCTACTTTTGACCCAGTACGAGCATTGAGATCACCGTGTTTTGAAACTTGAAAGCCGGCATTGTATGCGAGGGCAAGAGATGCCGCTAGGGCTTCACAGGGCTCCTTCTCGAGAACGCCAGACCATTGCGACGACTCCGGAAGAATATACACATTATAGACGAGATGGCGATTGATTTGAATGACCATAAAGTCGGGCCCCGATAGGTCCTCACGATATTTGAAGGGGATTGACGCGCGCATTACGACTGCAACTCCGCCCCAAGATTTGTC
Organism: Mycena metata; assembly: GCA_029378385.1. Lineage (NCBI taxonomy): Eukaryota > Fungi > Basidiomycota > Agaricomycetes > Agaricales > Mycenaceae > Mycena > Mycena metata. The sequence goes on from JARKIB010000226.1 coordinate 182,220, forward strand.
AAAGGAAGCCTTGGGGCGCCGTGTGCGGGATAGGATGATGTAGCCCGGGGGCAACTCGACTGTGTCGTGCTGCTGTGGGCGCAGGTGAGTTTCTTGAAATAAATTAATGTCATACTTTTGGAGATCTTTGCGAAAGTCCGGGCAGCTCATGTGTAACGCAAAAGCACCATTAATATTCCAACTATGGATAGAGACTATCTGGGAAGTATTGTGGGTGTGGGTTGAAGGGGTAATCAAAGGTAAGTTATTAAAAAAGGGCGCGGCGGTGGGTAAGATCAAGCTAGATCTGTTTTGTATGGAAGGTGGTGAGATATAAGATAAGAACGGGGGCGGCAACTGAATGTCCGGCGGGGAAAGTATAGTAGAAGATATCAAATATGGGGACGGGGGCTGAGCTGCCCTTAAACATTTAAACGCGCGACACAAACCTCGTAGCCGACGCGGGAGCTGTTGTTCCAGGTGGCGGAGAACCACTTGGCGACTTCCTCCGACTCGAATGAGAGGGTGACGGTAAAGTCGTCGGCGCCCTTGCGCGAGTTGTAGCGGACGGGGCGCATGAGGGAGAAGCCGAGCACGCTGTTGATGAGGCTGCGGGGCTGCTGCTGGAGCTCCTTGACCTCTTTGCTCCAGGTCATGGGGCCAAGGTGGTATCATCACGCCCGGGTATGAGTGCACCGCCACCCCCTCTTTTCTCTAAACGGGCCAGTTACGTTGGGCAACATTGCCCAATCCTCGGGGTCCCATCGATCTTTCAGGCTCAGGCTGTGGCCTTGGTGCGTTCGTCCGATAAGTAATGTTTCCCACGCCCCCCAGCGACGTAGGCCCCCAGGGGATCGGTCGATGGATGCAATTCAATCATATACCAGGCTCAAATTTCTCTTCAGAGTTCATTTCGGAGGCTGAGCGAACTTATACAGGAACCTCGAACATGCGCTAAAACTGCAATATCTTAACATGAGCGCTACAGTTAGAAACAAAAATGCAACACAACACAGATGTGCAAATCCGATTGCGAGTGATAGTGAATTCAAATAAGGAACGGTGAAATGGGATCGGTATAGACATCCTTGCTTTCGGTGACTAAACCTCGCTGTAAACCCCCGATAATCCGATGAATGAAGCCGAGACCGGTCCTAATGGCACGAGACTCCGCTGGACTTGGGTCCTGGTCCACACCGTGAGCCAGTTCCTCACGAGCGTCGGCCGCTGAGAATGGGATTGTAGGTGCATATAGACACACTTGTTCTGCATTCAACTTACTGTTTTGCTCCGGCGGCTCAGTGCAAGCATTGAGCGGTCCCTCATTCATGTTTGCATCGAATTTCTCGGTTGATTTATCACCTACCTAATGATTAGCATTGTCGACAGGTGGAATTGTGTTTCGTACCATCCTGCTCCACTTCTACTGAACTCTGCGCGTCCTCCCACTCATCATCGGTCTCTCCTTCATCGGTGCCATCGTCCGACCAATCTTCTTCCACTTCAGATATCAGAGATCAGATGTAATGAAACTTTTAACTACAAGAACTGACTCACCATGTGCGAATGGGGGATTTGTGTCCCCGCATAATTGAAAAAGGGGATATCCCAGATGGCGAGCGACATCCTGCATCAGGAAAAACCAAAATGTCTCTATAGACACACGCCAGACTATACAGGTCTCGGATGGTCTCTTAGTGTCTATAAAAATCCCCTGGTACTATAATGGTCTATGCCGAACTATGGGGGTCTATAAAATTGGGCCGCTATTTTCATGTTCTATGGCGGGTGTTCAATCTGCTCAGATAATTAATGAAGGACAACTTCGGTGATAGCTGATATGTCTGGGGAAGGATAGTGGTCAGGGGAATGGTATACCCCTTCCAGACAGCGGAGACAATTGAATTCGACGATACCGCTAGCACATTCCCGGAACTCGAATTTTCTCTCGCTAAGATCAAGGGGAGCTTTAAATTTATGAAGAAGGTGAGATGGAAAAAAAGAAAATAGGGCTAAACACCGTGACAATGTTAGCATGACTCCTGGCTTGGCGCGCGAGATGCGGCCGCTGCTTTACAATCAGTAGTGTGTGAATCTGGTGGAAGGATATGGTGTCCCAACGACGGGAAAAAATGCCGTCGACAGCTGGGCTCTGCCTGAGGAAACATCAGTTATTGGGTGGGATAATGCTGGCTCACCGGGGTGGCGGGAATCACCAAAATAATAATATTGCGCGCGAGGTAGTGAATTGAGGGCCTGCAGCCATATTGTTCAGATGCTCAAGGTGGCCGGATTTTTCAACAGTGTGAGTCGAAGGTAACGAGATCTAGAGGCTATGAGAGTTACCCGTCGCCATCAGGCGCGGCGCGACATCGACGTCACTGAACGCGTGTCGTAATGTTGACACGTGCGCGCGAAATGGTTCGTTTTGATCGGGCACAAACAAAGGCTCGTCTTGCTTCCCTCTTCCACAATCATTCGTCTTCCACCACTCGTTCCTCAATTGACCATGTCTACCGATGGACTGCTCATCCCTGCTTACTCCTCTCTTAATATGTGTGTTATTGGTACGATGGTGATGGTGAGTGGCACTGAGACGAGGGAGGACGAGGACTAGAACAGGTGGGTCCCTCCTACTCTTTTGCTTCGAATTCTATGGAGCAGGCCGTTTTGTTTTCCTCTTTATGGCAGTTCAGCACATTTTCTGTCCGCATTTTGGGCACGATTCCGGATAGGCTGCTTCCAGATAGGCTGCTTCCAGAATGATGATCTGGGTTCTCCCCGCTTATTCACGGCGTCGTCTACCCCGCTGCTAAAACCTCTTCTCACACCTTACTTTAATATGATACCCCTCTCCTATATCTTCTCTTGACTCAATGTCTTTCATGCAGCGGATGTTAATACTGACCGCATTATTTTCATTCCCTTATCCGACCGCTACACACCAGGACCCTTGGGTTGTTCCGGAGTCGTCCCCTCAAGCCTCCCTGTGACCTCGCCACCCACGTCATCCTCGTATTCCTATGCGCCGAGACTCCGCGCGCCCATATATTTGTCGCAAGACGCTCCCGCCCGTGCCCGTGCATCACTGTGCTCCCAAGACTCTCAATGTTCAATATTCAAATATCAACGCTGCTCAAGAGGCAAATAGATGCAGCCCAACCGAGGTTTCACTTTCAATCGCCGGTTCTTCAAGTGCGCAATGCCGCCGTTATTTGCCAAATTCAAGCCGATTCTTTGGCTTGGCCGACACGAAGGATATATCTCACACCTTCAAGATACTCAAGTCCGCAACAATGGGTTAGCAAGACGTCGCCCGCAACTTCAAACCTCAATCCAAACCTCCCCGGCTCGTTGTCGAGTTCAATGTTAGCGGCGCGGTCTTCAATGAAATCCACTCAAGACCCTATCCGCGACGTCAAACACCTCCAAATACAAAGCTCCGCAACTTATCATCAAGCTAGATGCTTGTGGCGACGTTGTCATTCAAATCCACTAGGGAGCACTGCATCTGCTTCAATCTAAGCACCACAACTTTTTCAAGAAGCGAGAATTCTCGCGGTGCTCCTGATTCATATTCATTTCTCATTATGGCTTTGGGGTGTATTTGTATATTTTGCAATATATGCGGCTTCTATGATATTTCATCGTGATTTTTGGTCCACTATGAGCAACTATGAGTGCTATGAAGTCTATGAATATGGGCACTTCTATAGACACAGGGCCTACTATAACGGTCTTTGAGTGTCTATAAAATTAAACTGGTCCCCCCACCTTACTAGTGGGGTGACCAGTTTACTATGACGTCTATAACGTCTATAGCGGTCTATGGCGGTCTTCGTGGGTCTATACGGCAACTTTGGATTTTCCTGATGTGACTATCAGGATCGAATCCTTTGGCTTGATGGAATTGACGGAGGCCAGCGTAGACACTCGTGTCCCATGATGATCCCTCAAATTTTGTAGTCAGTTTAAAAGCCGGGAACCCGAGCTGCGTTGCCTCCTCGGTGCTGAGACGGTCGACACCTGATGGGTCGAGAGACCAATAGGCTGGGCAGTCGGGCCATCTGAAGGACGTCGATCCGGTTTGAAAGTCGGTCGTCGGACAGAGAAAGAGGTAGCCGGGTGGAGTGTCCTCCCTCGTGTTCCCAATTGTGGTTCGAAACTCGGCCTTGAACACGGCAACTGTTTGAAAGGGGATTCAACACACAATTCCAATAATAGCAATACAACCAAGGCGTACGATAATCCTCTAGATTGGATGTGATTTGAAGGCGACTGAAGATGTAATTTGCTTGTGTGAGCCAAGCAGAGTAATCAATTGGGAAATCCAGAGTATAGGCAAGTACACTGTTGCACACATCCTTGGCGTCGAAACTACGACATTGACATGAGATGATTAGTTCACAGCATTGATGAAGGACTGAATCTACCGTGTCCAATCATTCTCCATGCGCACTCCATTCAACCCTTCTTCCCCAAAGTTCCAATCCCTAGCATAGAATTGTGCCCCTGGGAGGTATGCAATCTCAGCACCTTCCTCAAGCTGGCCGTTTGGGGGCAAAAGGAAGACAGCTCCGGAAAAAATCGTTGCGGAGCTGGAAAAGGAGCCAGATCGATACCGGGGTAGAGTGAACAAGCATATAAAGTGATATTCCTCAAGCGTCAGAGAATGAATGGCCGCGGCCTCCTGGGTTGTTGGATCCAAGGAAAGGTTTATCGGTGGGTGATATTCCCTGGGGTAAGGATTAAAAAACAATTCACTGCCCTCATTCTTGCCATCTGGGTGAGGGCCGAAGTCTGCACAGAGCCGGCCCTTCGAACGGCGTATCAACAAAGTGGAGTTCATCTCAAAGGCCAACTGGCTAGTTTGGAACGACTGTGTCACTTCCCACTCGCTCACCTTGCAGAAGGGAAAAAGGTCAATACCAGCTGTAGAAGAGGAAATGGTGATACATACATAGCATGCAGAAATATACACCCTCATAATAGGTGAAGCTGAGGCCACGAATTGCTCAAATGGTATCAAGTCTGATTTCTCCATCCGTGAACCTCTAGCATAATGATTGAAAGCGAAAGTCGCACCGCCGTGGAATATTGTCGCATACATGGTATCTGACCTTGCGGTCCCATACATTTGGACAATGTTCGGATGACTGGGGTCATCTTGAACGCAACACAAAGGGAAAACGAACCACAGCGCACCGAAGAGACATATACATTTTGATGTGCTGCTGCCATGCCTGCGATATTGAGGTTAAACACAATATAAAACAGAATAGACTTGACACACTTCCTCAGCACCATCGCCTTCGTACATGGTGACGGTCAAGTCTGTATTTCGACCGTCGATCTTCAAGTTGGCAGCGTACATCCGCCGGACACAGCGGTGTTCGCGTCCAGGTCGGCGGTCGATAACTCCCGACCTTTCATTTACCATTACCTCCCGTTGAAGGTCAATATCCCCCATCGGAATCATCCGGAAATCTACTCAATACTCAGCATCGTTGGTGAGCGGAACTTGCGATAACAGTTACTTGGGGCTTCGGCCGGGGGTGGATGGGGATTATTTGTGGTGATGTTGAACGTGCCCCCGCCGATGGTGAAATCCTGGGAGCCAGCAAACATACCGCCGCCAACCCTGGAGTGGGGGCGTAAGCCACGAGGTAGCGCAAGCGAGGATTCGGAAGAGCTCACGACGTGTATATGGGGTCTTCGGGGCTTGAAGGCGGAGTGTGTTCGTCGTCGGAGCAAGTGTCAGTGTCCATAGATGTTCGTCGACTGGGATGGTGGAGGTGGGGAAGGAAGAGAGAATAAGCGCTGGGAACAGCTTTCGTGCTGTAAGGGATTAAAATAGCAGCTGTTGAGCTACAGCTTCGCTTCTCACGGCATCGCAACAAGGCCGTGAGCGAAGGCTTGAATGAACACGTTGTCGGCGTTGCACAGGTTGATTTTTGGGCAATTATCAGGAATTAAAGGGAGTGGCTATCTGGGCATTAAGTACAAAGTTGTTGCGAGTGTGACGAGAATTTTGTGCGTGCTTTGAAAGTTGCAGGAAACCATTGCGATATACCACCAGCAGCGAAGGGAAGCGCAGTCTTGGCGGCTAATCGAGCACATTCCGGGGGGGGCGAGAGCGCGGAAGTTTTTCAATGTGACCCATACTTTAATTATTTCTGTCGTAGCATCGAATTCCAGGTGAAGTACCAAGTGAGCCACGAGCAGAGAGTATTCACACCTTGGACAGATTCGGAGGCTGTCGCGGCAGATGACTGAAATAAAGGATCAGCTATTACTGAACCTAGCAACCAGGCGGTGGGGAAATCAACGCAGCCCAAGTCGTTGTGGGGAGAGGGAGAACTCCTGACTGAAAGGAAGCGACCACAGGTTCGGTTATGGACCGTGAGGCGAGAGTCCGAGGTTCTTTCCAGGTCCGAAATATAAAGGCATTGAACTGTAAAGCGACTAGTGAAGTTAATCATTCCACGGTGACGCGCGTACGCCCACTTCCGAAAGTCGGTGGAAGTCGTTGGAAGAAAATTGCGGTAATATATATTGCAGACCACGAAAGGAAGAACATCCAAACCAGAATCCTGCACAGAACTTGAAGGGTGAAAGCTGGCAGGGCGGACGCAACAGATCAAAATACCTAGAGCGGCTTGGTCTCAGTGGCGTAGCGTGCCTACGCAAATTGTGTTTCTTCCGCGTAGGAACCGAAGGACTCCAGGGAGGTTTCAACGAATTTGCTGTCGTGGTTTGATCCTGGTCAAGGTCGTGGTGGGAAGAGAAAGGTAACGCTCTCCGGTTCAAGCACGTACGCGTGATGCACCGCTACCCTTGTCCCCTGAAGTTTTGAACCGAAGAATTCAATAGGCCTAGACGCGTAATCCCCATGAGACTATACTCGGGGGTTAACAAGCAGTTTAGTCTCTTCTGCCTTCAAGCATTCATTTCGAGGCGAAGGAACCTGTACTGTTGACCAGCTTCCGGCGCTTCGGCGAAGCGAAGGTCTGTTCATCGAACCAGCGAGGGTTGCTTTTTAAACGTACAGTGTGGTTGGAGGTTAATGCTTGTTGCGCCTTGTGGTGGGCGATTGAAACTCACCGAGGGGGATTCCAAGCTTGGTCGAGCGAAGAAATTAGCCAGGCTTGAGCTAGCCGATGCGAATTCTGAAAATTTCGATGCATCGTAGCACAGCTCAGAAGGAACATCCGAAGGGCAGTATGCAAACTCGTATTTGATGGTTGAATCTACAGGTCGATGTCAGGGAGAAACGCACCGTTACAAGAGGTGCAACTGAAGAAATTGTTGTCTTGCATACAAGATATTTATGCCGACCACGGAAGCGCTGACGATTTTGCGCGGCGGCATGAGCGAAATCGAGCGCCCTATGAGTACAGGCGCGATTGACGGTGAGGAAAGAGTTCGTGTGACGCAGTAAATTCACTGGACTCCATTGTAGCAACCAGCAGCTCGATGTATGAGCTCAAAGGGCTTTGACGAATTCGCTCTCGTGGTGCGCTGGTGTCAAAGAGCAGACACTGGGTGACAGCTCTCCCGGCCGAGTACTTGCTACGCACCCCCAAGTCGAAGGTCGCGACGCCAAGGCCAGATTCCAGCTCTTGAAGCACTTCCTCAATTCCGCAGTTGTCGGTAAGGGCTTACTGCTTGAGTGCCTCGCAATGCGAAGGGAAAGTCCACACTCGGATACTGCGACCTATTTTTGTCTGGGCCTAGAATTGAGGTGCGATGCGGGATTGCCAGGGAGGAAGCAGAGTAGTGTGAGATATTGCTCAAGGGCGGAAGTATTTCAAGGTTTGAGCGTCGATGCGGGGTGCGGGGACTTTCTTTTTTTTTTGGCGGACTGAGACTGAGTGTCAAAGGGCGAGTGGTAGTAGCCTGCATATGGAAGGCGATTGTTGGTGCCTGAGATTAATTTGAGCGCCTGAGACGAACCACCAGGGGGCAGAACGAGTTGTCGAATATCGGCGGGATCGCAGCTGGTGAATAAGATTATCGGCGGATTGAGATACAAAGGATGGAGTACCGAGAGAATAAGCACGTCTTCGAGCCCAGAAAGAGGTCCGTTACAATTCGCTTGTGAGCGCAGGCGGACTTTGCCCAGCATTGCATCTTGAGAAAATACCGATTTTGGCCATGGCCAGGTAAGAGAACTCGAGTGGTAGGGAATTCCGAGTTAAGGAGGGCGGTGGACGATTATTGCTGGTGACGTGCAGTTACAACTTTGGACAGAGGCTCCGAAGTCGCGTGACGCGCGAAGAGTGGGTTCGTGCCTGCCCAAAACACGGAACAGCGAAAAGATTGCATATGGCCGGATTCCAACGACCGAGGGAGGAATACCTATCCTCCTGGATAGCGAGCCCCCTGTTTGAAGTCATGGGTGGACCGAAGTTACCGGTGTGTGCGGAGGGATAATTCTAAATCCCGGGCCCAACGTGTGTGCGCACAATATTGTTTTGAATTTGTTTTCGGGTTTCTGTACCATGTAGGCCCCACACTTGAGCATATGTGTGGGACCAGAGCGGGAAATTTCGAGTGCGCAGTTTCGACGGAATCGCACCGGATTGAGAGATAGGGTGGAGAATATCGAGAAAATTGCGACTACCAAGTCTGAAGTCATTGAGTGATGGCGGAAGCACCGGATTATTCGAAGGCCACATGTTGCAGGGGACTAGAGAAAGAACAGCCGAAGACTGGAAATTCAGAACCCGAGAGAACATCCAAGGCAAGCTCCAGCCCCTAAAATCCAAGACTTGAAGCGGCCGGGCCCAGTAGCTAGTGAGTAAATTAAAGCCAGACACAGGGATGTGCGGCTCTGGAGCCCAAGTTTGATGAATTCGCCGCCGTCGTGGTTTGGTCGTGGTGGCGAGAAGGAAGAAAAGCGACGCTCCCGGCCCGGGCACGTGCTACACCGCCACCCCCTCTTCGCTCACCGCAGCCTCAGCCTCCTTCGCGATCGCGGCGCTGAATAGTCTGCAGAAGACCATCAACAACGCGGAATCGAGAGTATTTTTTCTGCGCAGAAATATCTCCCTCTGCCGCGTTTTAAGTTGTCTCCTTGTTCCTCTCCCTCCTGTAACAGAACCAGGTGGGTGGGTATCAACGATACGCTAGCTCATCGCGCTCTGGGAGCTGCGATGTAGTACAAACTGTAAGTAGAAGATGTAGGTAAATGCACTCCGAGGAGCGCTGGGTCATGAAATATCTCCGAAGAGACTGGGGAAGGCAAAAATTCATGCAAGGATGCCAACGGAGGGCAAGACAACATGCATAGATGGATGGTGGTGTGTCAGGCGCGGCCGCAGGCCGCTGTGAGACGCTCCCGGCCCCGAGAGTGCAATAAAAGCAACTCCGGGAAGTGGGAGACGTAGCTCGCACGAGACGTTCCCGACAACCAGAGCGCAACGAAGGCGACTCCGGGCAGGAGACGAAACTCGCGTGGGCAGCCCGCGGCCAGCGCGACGCGAGACTGGGGAGTACCGACGCCACTGGAAACGGTGGAAGCCTGGAGGATCCAGAGACAAAGCTAGCGCGCAAAAAAAACTGTCGGCGCGACGCGAGGTGGTGGGAGCGAGCAGAGCAAAGTGACCTGTGACCTGTGTGACATCAGTGGTTAGTCAGCTCCCCCGCGCTCTTCTCGCTCGCGTATCTTTCGCTACACCGCTCGTGCCTCGCCCCGTAGCTGGCAGTATAATAGCATCTGCGTGCTAGCTAGGTACATACGAGACGAGACGAGAAAGTGCAATGCGATATGGTGCGATGCGATGCGCATGCGATGTAAGTACGAGGTACGAGGTATGATGAGGTATGTAACGAACAGAAGAAAAGAAAAGAAAAGAAACGAAAGCGATGAATGAACGTAATGTCTGAGCCCCTCTATAACTACCTGCTCCTGCGATTTTAACCGAAAGCAAATCTCGAACCCGCACCCATGCCCAACCCTAAAACCCCCGCCCCGCCCCGATATCCAACGACTCATACTTCGCATGCTGCCCCCCAGCCCCTCGCTCATTCTCATCCTCGACCCCCCCATACCCATACGAATACCCGTCCCCCTCCTCGTCCCCGTCCTCGTGCGGCCGCGGGCCGGCGAGGTTGAGGTCCGATGCGGACGCGGCGGGGGTGGGGTTGGGGGAGAATGGGTTTGGTGGCATTTGGGCGCTGGGGAGTTGGGTCAGTAGGGTTGAAGAAAGGAAGAAGAAGAAGGATGAGGAAGGGAGGGAAAGAGGGGAAGAGGGAAGAATGATACGAAGGACGGAATAAGATTCCCTGCGTTCCCTGGGCTCAATGCACCGGGCGGACATATGGCTTGACCGCGCCGAGCAAGACCGAGGCAACATCGTTCCCTTTCGGCGCAGGGACAGCAGTGATAGAAAGGAGGATGAAGGAAGAATGATACGAAGGGGAGAATACAAAGAGACAAGGGAAGCAACGAAAGAAAAGGAAGAAAGGAAGAAGGGAGCAAAACTCCCACTCGCACTCCTCCGCTGCGTATTGCGTAACCCAGGGTAATAATAGGACGAGGAAGGGACACCGCATTCCCTGGCTCAAAGGCACCGGGCTAGGGGTCCATACATATAGGCCTCGCTGGGCCCTGAGCGTACCCCATATCTGCCCGAGCCGAGCAAAACCGGGGGACAGCGTGCAGCCCAGAAAATTGAGAATGAAAAGAAGGGAGTGTGGTGATAGAAAGAAAGAAGGGAAGGAAAGAATGACACGAGAGGGGCGAAGAAGGACGGAAGAGCGCGCAAGGAAAGGGGAAGGAACGAGAAAAAATGGGATGGGACGAAGAAAGGAATGAAGGTGCAGAAAAAAAGGAAGCAAAAAGAAACTCACTACGCACCACCCCCACCCCCACCACTCCCACTCCCCATCCCACTCAACCCACTGAGTCCGCTGCCCCGCGTATGCGTCTGCGCGTGCGGGCCAGTGTTACCCGAGTTGTTAGCGATCATATGCGCGGCGGCATTTGCGCCGTATTGGTCTACTAGTTGGCTGTGCGCAGTCAGTTTAATGCGATTTTTAGGTGATAAGAGAGGGAGGAGGGGTGGGAAGGAGGAAGGGAGGCGGGGAAGGAGAGGAGAAGAAGGGAGAAAAAGTAGGAATACGAGGAATACGAGGGAGGGATACGAGGAAGGGAAGACACGTCGTCAGGCGAAGCTCGCGCGCACGCGCCCGTGTCGGTGCCGTTGGTGCGAAGCTAACCAACTAACCAACGCGTACTCCACTGCGCACGGGCACGAATACGGCCCGGGACACCACCGGCACCGACACCGACGCCGTCGACGCTCCGTTTGAAACAATGCCAATTTTTAAAACAACGCACCCCAGTCCCCCTCGAAGCGAAGGGTGGGAGCGCGGAAAGGCGGGGAGGAAACCGAACGAGAATAAAGTGAAAGAAGGAAGGAAAGAAGGGGGGCGTGAACGACGGAAGAAAGAAAAAAACAAAACAAAACAAAAACAGTAAAGAGAACGCGCACCTCGCATACTGCTCCATAATGACCGCCATCCAACCGCCATCGCCTCGCGACCTAGACGATAGGCCTTTGGCGTCATGCCCTTGCCGAAGCGGTAGGTGACGTGGTTGGACTAGAGGAGGCCGGCGGCCATTATCGCTGCGGCGTTGATTAGCACGACGTCCAGATGCAAAGAGGTGGAGGGAAGGAACGCCCGAAGAAAGAAGAAGCACGAACACCACGCACCAATATGCACCGGCACCAACCCAAAACTAACAATATACCACCTCGTCAACGCCTTCTCCTGAAACCACGTGGCGCTAACCGTCGCCTCCACGAACGGGCTGAAGTACCCACAGCACCCCAATACGGATTGGATGGTGAGGCGGCCGGTGGCGCCGAGCTCCTGGGACCACTGCTGGTTGACCTTGGCCTCGAGGTTGAGGGTGCGGCGCTTGTAGGTTATGTACCCCGGGACGACGAGGAGACCGAAGGCAGTGTAGACCGCAATTTCACTGACGAACAAAGCAAAGGTGGCGGCGAGTGTGTTGAGGGCGAGCTCGGAGGTGTTGGCGATGAGGAGGATCGTGGAACTAGGTGAGGAGGGAGAAGACGAGGGCGAGGAGGAGAGGTGACGTGGGCGACCACTGCTGGTTGAAAGCGCGTTTGCCACTTTACGTCATTTGAGCTTAAGCAAGGCTGTGCACGGCGATCAATTCGAGTCCGTAGTGGATGAGTAGAACTGCGATCATTTCGGAAACACTGATCGACAGGTGGCGTAGTGGGAGTTATATTTGCAGAATAACCAGCGCAACATGGAATGCACAGAGGCAGGGAATCGAAGGGAAAAATGAGTGAAATATCACCCAAAAAACCGAAAACCATCCAGCGCGACGGGGCCAAATTTCCGACGGTTGAAATTATGTGCCGACAACGGCCAGATAGCTGCTGCTGCACTCCCTTCGGCGCCAGTACAGTCCGGTAGACTCTTAGGGCGGTTGCTGAGAGTGCTGGGTGGATTATTTACCGTTCTTGACGCCAGAAGGTTTGGAAACGAGCTGTCCTTTGTGCACATTGGACCAGGACGGTAATGAGGTAGATAGGTTGTCAATTTGTTGCGAGAGTCATAAGACATCGGCCTGTGAATTTTCTCAGGGGCACTCAATTGTAAGTATTCACACTTCATATGTCCTACATACAATGTAATTTTGACTGTACTCGCAAGGAAATGTGAGAAAAAAAAGCAGTAAAATTACCCCGACCTGTCAACTTCTCCAAACTGCTGACCGCCGTATACTTCGTGGAATTTCTCACCTAATATGAGGTTGGTTTCCAGCCTCTCTGTTTTGGTATAGCCTGGGGTGTTTTTCCTATTCACGTTCCCGCCCGGTTTGTCCCCGATGGTAGGGAGATAGTAGGATCGAACCACTTCGTATTTCCGACAAAACATGAGGAATATCAAGTACTGACACGTTTTGCACAACCTATTCGGCGCGATTGTAACAGGCTCTGTACAGTGGCCGAGTTTCTTTTAAATTCTATAAAACTTCGCTGGGGTTTCCGGTGTTTTAATCACCCTACAAGGACTGAGGTCTAGGGTCAATGTAGGGGCAAATTGAAGGGTATAATCCGCTCTTGATATCGAGAGACGGCCCCAGGAACTCAATACCTACCCTTTGCCGGACCGAAGAGATAATGTCGTTTAAGCTTTCCGAAGTGATCGGAGTTCTACTCATCTACTCAACACTGATCAATTCTTCGCTGCAGGCATCATCGAACTTTCAACCATTCTCCACCCCGGCATGATTCACCCAGTACTAGTGTAAGGGGGGAAGGGAAGGATCGATAGGATAGTAAGATAGCGGCTCCAGTCTCAGCCTTCGACTAAGGACCCTCGTCGTTAGCAATGTAGAAAGGTGGCGGCTCTCCGGGCCGGGTACCGCCACCCCCTTTTGATCCGCTAAAAGGAAACAGGTCAGTTACGTTGGGCAACGCTGCCCAGTCCTCGGTGTCCCATCGATATTTCAAGGTTAGGCTGTGGGGCCTGCGATAGGGAATGTTCTCCACACCCCCTAGCCCGCTTATTACAAATCACAGATTTTCTCCGATGTTCAGGTGAGTTTTTCGACGCGTTTTTCGCTGATGCATGGCCTCCCCTACACTCAAGGCATTGACCCAAGTGTTGCTTCCAGCAAACTCTAGCTGCCAGGGCTCAAGAACGAAGATGCCGAGATTTTGATGCCCGGCATGCCGACGGCATGCGCCAAAGCCGAGATGCTGGTTCAAGCTCAAAGGCGGAGAAGAAAAATATTCTGAGGATGCAGATACCTTGATAAGGTGGTGAAGTACACCAATTTGTTTGAATTTTTACCCCTGGAGGTTCTATGGAGCGGTGTGAAGGGAGGGGGAAAATGATTTGTAATCACCCACCAAAAGATTGGTAATAAGCAACCTACCCTTCAACCGGGGCGCGATCAACTACAGACTACCAGCGATGTAGACCCCTCCTAGTGCCAATAATATTTCAGGCCCGACTCGCCGGAGTGGATCGCTCTATGGATGCAATTCAACCATTAATTTCTCTTGGGAGTTCACTTCGCAGGCCGAGCGAAGCCAAACAGGGAAATTCGAACCTGCTTTAGAACCGCAATATTCACGTGGGCTACGGTTGGAAAAGTAATAAAAATGCAGCAGCAGTCCATGTTCAAGTTGGCAAGCAATGACAAGTTCAAATAAGGAATGGTGAAATAGGCTCGGCATCAACATTCTCGGTTTCGATAACCAATCCTCTTGCCAACCCTCGTTGTAAACCCCCGATAATGTGATGAATGAAGCCACTACCGCCGGCACTAAGGACACGGAGCTCCGTTGGATTTGGGTCCTGGTCCGCACTGCAGGTCGGCTCCCGACAAACTTCGGCCGCTGAAAATGGCATTGTAAGCGCATGCACACACACTTGTCCTGCGTTCAACTTACTGCTTTGCCCGCGCAGCTCAGTGTCAAAATTGAGCAGTCCCTCATCCTCATTTTCATCAGAGTCCTCGGTTGATTTGTCGCCTACCTGATTATTAGCATTGTCGACGGCAGAATTGTGTTTCGTACCATCTTGCTCCACTTCTATTGAACTCTGCGCGTCCTCCCATTCGTCGTCGTCGGTCTCTCCGTCATTAAGACTATTGTCGGACCAATCTTCCTCCACTTGGGATATCAGATCTCAGATCAGAGGCAATGAAATCTTTGGCTGCGATAGACGACTCACCGTGGGCGAAGGGAGAATCCACTTCCTGAGATAGTTCATAAAGCGGATATCCCATATGTCGAGCAACATCCTGACTATCTGGATCGAATCCCTTTGCTTGGTGGAATTGACGAAGGCCAGCGTAGACACTCGTGTCCCACGAGTCTCCCTCCCATTTTGTAGTCAGTTTAAGACCCGGGAACCCAAGCTGTGTGGCCTCCTCCGTGCTGAGACGGTCAAAACCGGAGGGGTCGAGAGACCAATATGCTGGACAGTCAGACCATCTGAAAGACGCCGGTTCGGTTTGAAAGTCGGTTGTCGGACAGAGAAAGAGATAGCCGGGTGGAGTGTCTTCCCTCGTGCTCCCAAATGTGATTTGAAACTCGACTTTGTCCACGAAAACTGTTTGGACACATTCAACACACAATTCTGATGGCAAAACACAAGGCACACCGTAATCCTCGAAACTGGATGTGATTTGAAGGCGACTGAAGATGTAATTTGCTTGTGTGAGCCAGGCGGAGGCGTCTTTAGGCCATACATTGTATGTTAATGTGTGGTTGCACACATTATCCTCAGTGTTGCAACTACAACATTGACATGAGACGATTAGTTCACGGCATTGCGGAAAGAACTTATCCATACCGGGTCCAACCATTCTCCATGCGCACTCCATTCAACCTTTCTTCCCCAAGATCCCAAACCCCACCATCTAATTGTGCCCCTGGGAGGTATGCAATTTCAGCATCTTCCTCAAGCTGGCCGTTTGGGGGACAGAGGAAGACAGCTCCAGAAGAAATTGTTGCGGAGCTGGAAATGGAGACAGATCGATGTTGGCGTAGAGTGTACGAGCATATAAGGTGATATTTCGTAAGCGTCAGAGAATGAATGGCCGCGGCCTCCTGGCTTGTTAAATCCAAAGAAGGATTGACGGGTGGGTGATATTCCCTGGCGTAAGTATTATAAAAAGTGACATGGCCCTCATTCTTGCCATCTGGCTGAGGGCCGAAGTCTGCACAGAGCCGGCCATTCGAACGGCGTATCCACAACGTGGAGTGGATCTCCGAATACTCCTTGCTCTTGTTTCCCACATAATCGCGAGCCTGCTAAGACCGTATGACCGAGTTAGTGACAATGAAGCCCCAAGGATGGTTTAACCCAGTTACCTCCCACTCGGTGACCTTGCAGAAAGGGCAGAGATTAATGTTGAACATGGAAAAGAGATGGAGATACACACATAGCATGCATAGATGTATACAGTTATAATAGGTGAAGCCGAGGCCACGAATTGTTGAAATGGGATCAGGTCTAAATCATGTGTGAACATCCATGACAGTGATTACACGTAGAGTCGCACCGCCGTGGAATATTGTCGCGTACATTGCACTTGAGCTAGCTGTCCCATACATTTGGACGATGTTCGGGTGGCTTGAGGTCGATTTGAGCACGGCATCCAGGGAAAACGGACCACAACTCACCGAAGAGACATATACATCTTCACATCTCGCCGCCAGTCCTGCGACATTGATATCAGACAGCCATGCAAAAACGAAAGAGGATCAAGGTCACACACCTCCTCTGCCCCATCGCCGTCGTACACGGCGACGGTCAGGTCTGTATTTCGACCGTCGATCTTGGCAGAGTACACCCGCCGAACACGGCGGCGTTCACGTCCAAGCCGGCGGTCGATAATCCCCGACTTTTCGTTCACCGTTAGTTCCTGTTGAAGGTCGATATCTCCCATCGGAATTGTTCGAAAACCTACTCAATACTCAGCAGTCATAGTGAAAGGAATTCGTGATGAAGGCTACCTTGAGCTTCAGCCGGGGGCAGATGATTGATGTAGTTGTTAAACGTCCCTCCGCCGATGGTGAAATGCTGGGAGCCAGCAAACATACCACCGCCAAGCCTGGAGTGGGGGGCGTAAGCCACGAGGCACTGGGCAGCGGAGATGGCGCAAGGCCTCACGATGTGAATATGGGCTCCTCGGGGCTCGAGGGAGGGGTATGTTCGTCGTCTGAGTAAGTGCCGGTGTCCATAGATGTTCGTCGACTGGGATGGTGGAGGTGGGGAAGGAAGAGAGAATAAGCGCCAGGAATAGCTTCCGTGCTGTAAGGGATTAAAATAGCAGCTGTTGAGCTTCGACTTCGGTCCTCACGGCATTGCCACAAGGCGGTGAGCAAACGGCTCGAATGAAGGCGTTGTCAGCGTTAGGCAGGGTGCTCGGATCTGTGCTTCGTAGGGGCCAGGCGGAGGTGTTTCCATCGATGCGGAGGTTCGAATATGAGGCAAAGTGAACCGGTGGGAGAGTGAAGAGATGTGAGCGACCGGCCAGAGGGCCAATTTTCGAATCACAACGTGGAGGCTGTTGTCAAGTAAAATCACCGGCACACCCAGGGACGCATACGGCTGATTACAATTAATTTATACAATTCGCGCCCCGGCAGAGGAGATTTTTGTGCAGCGACATGCGAGTACTAGCAGTAGGAGGTTGACGGTGGATGTGTCAATTGCTAGTGAGGTGCAGTGGGAACTTGATGCTTGATCGCGGGACTTGAACATAAAATGTGTGATACACAAAGAGTCGACCGGTACCTGAGAGGCGCCTGGGCGAAAGCCGACACAATGAAGGATGTGATCTCCAGATTCCAAAGATCAAATCGCGCTAAGCGCAGAGGTCCGAATGGTTGGGGAGTGACGCATGGTTCGGCGAATCAAACGAGCCAGGCAGAGAGGGCGAACGTAATAATACCGGCGGGAATATTACAGTAATCACAGCGGACGGGCACTTTCAATGGCTAGCGCTATTAGTGGGACCG
This sequence comes from Mycena metata, assembly GCA_029378385.1. NCBI lineage: Eukaryota > Fungi > Basidiomycota > Agaricomycetes > Agaricales > Mycenaceae > Mycena > Mycena metata. The sequence goes on from JARKIB010000226.1 coordinate 199,733, forward strand.
GGGCGTCGAATTCAAGGAAGTTGGATGGCGAATTAAATACACCGTGCCAAGAACATCGCCAAAATAAAATCGGCGGCGGCGGACTGGGAGACGCAACATGTCTTGCAATGCCCGTACCGCCGGGACCTGGGTCGGACAGGAGAGCAAGTGCCAAAGATCAAAGGTCCGCAGGCGGTTACAAGTAGACCTTGATTGAGAACATGCCGAACGATTTCGGGCATAACCCGGGGAACTCGAGTGGTAAGTAGGGGAGTTAGAGGTTCGAGGTGGGCAGTGAACACTTATATTGCTGCGGCGGATGTTAATATTGCTGCGGTGGACGTTAATATTGCTGGTGAAGGTTCTGATGCGCAATTGAAGCAGTATACCGCCGCCCTAATTTTTTAAGCCGCCCGAAACACGTTCCATCGGAAAGATCTTTACACCCATAGTCATCATTGGACCAAACAAGAGCAAGCTGCACCACCTGTCTTTTCCTGTCGTCCATGTTCCACTTTGTATTCCTGTAAACAGCTGGAAAACCGACCCAGACTCTATGGCGGCGACTCCCCGCCCGGCTCGCGGGCACAGAGCGCGGTCTCGATGACTGGCCCCTGGGTCCACGCGGCACATCCTCGCGCCCTTCGCACGACCACCACATCCCGCCTTCTCGCCCTAGCCCTCATCTCTCGTCCTTCCTCTGATGCTCCTGCGGCTATGGATACACGCAATCAAATGGACCCCTCCGGCCCCCTGGTACTATATGCACTGAATGTGCTGTACCGTACCCAGGCCGCGCCCAAGTCCACTCTGCCGGCGCTGCTGTAAATTGGTTTGAACAGAAAGAGAGGGGGAAGGGAAGGAAGGGCTTACTGAGTACACCGCGGGCACATGTGAGTACATACTCCACCGTCTCTACGGTGAACGACCTTTCTTCTTCCGCATAGCACCCTCGAACGACACCTTCGCCAGCGGGTACGAGCAACGGCAGACAGGGCTTGCGCCTATCCTGCTGCATCGCGACGTTGCGCCTGTACGCGGGCAACGTCAGCGGACAGGGATGTGCACTCGCCCTTGCCAGGAGACGTGCGCCCGTGATGTCCGTTCGCGCGACCTCATTCTCGTATTCCGCCCCTCCGTCAAGTTGTCCCATCTCATATGCCCGCCCCAAATCCGCGCCGTCGAGTAGAGATAGCGTCGCGCCCTCGTCGCCGCACCGTTTCTCGGCACGCTTGCGTGCGTGTCGAGTCCCTGCGTAAACGTCAAACGAGGCACCCGCGGGGTTCCTGCATCGCCATCCACCCCAACTTTGTGCAGACTAGCTCCCAATGTGTGCGTGCTCTCCTTCTCCCTCGTTTCCCTTCTCCCTCGCTATGTACCCACCCTTACACACCCGTGCGCATGTCTGTATGTACCTCAAAATATAATAATCTGTCCCACCAGAAACTCTGTGTATGGACTCTCGTCGAAAACGCGCGGGCTTCCAGTGACGTAAAACCTACCTGAAGTGTGGAATCTAAAGGAGCGAGATAATAATGTTAATGTCATTCGCCGAACCTATCCATAACAATGATTTCAGCATTGTCTTCAAGGCCCTGAGCACTGAAGTACATCCTCGAACCGGCACGGCGCGCGGATTCAACCTGCAAATCAATTCAAGTCAAGTCTTGCCGTGCCAGCCGATGAGCTGGCAACAACGCCATTCCCGCGGTTCAAGCTCAAGGTCGAGATACATTTGAGTTTCGGGGAATAAGGCGGTACATAACCCTGGCAATTTGACGATACCAAATCTCATCTCCCCCACAATACATCCATGAAGTTCTGATACATACCGATGCCTTACATTGAGACTTCTCGGCGCATTGGTTAACTGATTTTATTCGCTCAAGCAAAGTTTCAAGCAAAGTTGTCAAACCGGTGGCAGTGGAGTCTCAACCCCGATCGGCAAACCTGACATTTTAGGAAGAGATCATGGCTCAAGTATAAGTATGCTAATTCAATGTCGAGAGGGAAAATGAAGGAACAATTAAATCAAACGAGGAACGGTGAAATGGCACCGATATCTACGTTCTTGAGTTCAGTTTCTAGGCCTTGTTGTAACCCCCAGAAGAACCGATGAATGAAAGAATTCGCCTCTAGATCCGAAGGCACCAAGCGACCTAGTCATATTGTGAGCGAGGGTAGCGCGGCTGGTATGCCTTCCACCTTCCACTTACCATTGCGTGACACATTTTGCAGTCGGGCACAAGCTTCACCTTGCCCGTCCCGATCTTCAGCGCCAGATTTGCGCATGTTTTGTTCATCCGTTCCGCTGTCGAAGCAATCCTCGTTGTCTTCGCTCAATTCACCCACTTGTATAGTTGAATATCAGAATGAAACGAATGTTTAACTAAGGTGGCCGACTCACCCTGGGCGAAGGGAGGATTTATATCCTGAGATAATTTATAAAGTGGGTATCCCAGATGGCGCGCAATATCTTGACTCTCCGGATTAGATCGCTTTGCTTGGTGGAATTGGCGGAGGCCAGCGTAGAGGCTGGCATCCCAAGACAATCCAGTAATATGTGTCATCAGCTGAATGGTCGGAAACCCAAGACTTATTGCCTCCTCTGTTCTGAGACGGTCAAGACCTGAGGGGTCGAGAGACCAATATGCTGGACAGTCGGGCCATTTGAAAGATGACGGTCCGGTTTGAAGGTCGGACGTCGGGCAGAGAAAGAGATAGCCGGGTGCAGCGTCCTCCCTTGTGCTCCCAATTGTGATCCGGAAGTCGGCCCAGTGCCCGAGAACTGTTTGAAAGGGATTCAACACACAATTCTAATGGCAAGACACAAGCCGCACGAAAATCCTCTGAACGGGTTGTGATTTGAGAACGACTGAAGATGTAATTTGCTTGTGTGAGCCAGGCGGTGATTATGTTCCAGGCGGTGGTCAAGCTGAACAACCCATTGTATGTGAGTGCGCTGTTGCACACATCCTCGGCGTTGAAACTACGACATTGACATAAGATGATTAGTTCACAGCATCGACGAAGAAATCTATACCGTGTCCACTTATTCTCCATGAGTATTTTCCTCCCTCGTTCTTCTTCAAGGTCCCAACCCCGATGGATCATTTCTGTCTCGGCGGCTAAGAACACAATTTCCTGCTCGGGCTGACCGTTCGAGGGACCGAGGAAGACGGCTCCGAGAGAAATCGTTGCGGAGCTGGAAACGGAGTAGGATCGATGTCGGGATAGAGTGAACATGCATATATTGTAATATTCCTTAAGCCCCAGAGAATTGATAGCCGCTGCCTCCTGGCTTATTGGATCCGAAGAAAGATTAACCGGTGGGTGATATTTCCTGGTTTCAAAATGATAAAGAAAGTTACTGCCCTGATTGCCATCCGGCTGATGGACGAAGTCTGTACAGAGCCGGCCGTTAGAGCGGCGTATCGACATCGTGAAGTAAATTTCCAAGTCCCACTGGCTGGTTTTGAAGCGCAGCGACTGTTTCACATAATCGCAAGCCTGCTAAAACCGTATGACCGAGTCAGTGATGAAGACCGAAGTACGGACAACTCAGTTACCAGCCACTCGGTGACCTTGCAGAAAGGGAAGAGATGAATATTGAACATAGGAAGGGAGATGGATATACATACATACATGCATCGATGTACACGGTCATAATAGGCGAAGCCGCGGCTAAGAATTGTCCAAATGGTATCAAGTCTAGATCATCCGTGAATCTTGAGGACAATAATTGAAAGCGAAAGTCGCACCGCCGTGAAATATTGTCGCATATATTGCACTTGAGCTAGCTGTCCCATAAATTTGGACGATGTTCGGGTGGCTGGAGGTCGACTCAAACACAACACCCAGGGAAAACGGACTACCACTCACCGAAGAGACATATGAATCTGGACATCTCGCCGCCAGTCCTGCAACGTTGAGATTAGAAAGTTCGCAAAGATACAATAAAGCTGTTCAAATTACCTCCTCTGCTCCCTTGCCTTGATACATCGCAACGGTCAAGTCCGTATTTCGGCCGTCGATCTTGGCAGAGTAAACCCGCCGAACACTGCGTTGACGTCTGAGTCGGCGGTCAATAATCCCCGATTTTTCGTTCACCATTACCTCCTGTTGAAGGTCGATATCCCCCATCGAAATTATGCGAAAGTCTACCTGATATTTTAGCATCATCGGGACAGGAATTCACATTACATACCTGGAGGTCCGACTGGCGCCGGATGATAATGGTTCGTGGTGTTGTTGTTGTTGAACGTGCCCCCACCGATGGTGAAATACTGGGAGCCCGCAAACATACCGCCGCCAAACCTGGAGATGGGGCGTAAGCCACCAGGCAGCGCAAGCGAGGACTCGAAAGAGCTCACGATGTGTACATGGAGTCTTCAGGGCTTGAGGGAGAAGTGTATTCGTCGTCTGAGTAAGTGCCGGTGTCCATAGATGTTCGTGGACTCGGATGGTGGGTGTAGGGAAGAAAGGAAGGGTAAGCGCTGGGAACAGCTCGTGCTGTAAGGGACTAAAATAGCAGCCGTACATTGAGCTGCAGCTTCGCTTCTCACGGCATCGCAACAAGGCGGTGAGTGACTAGTGACAGTTTGAATGAACGCGTTATCCGGACTTGGACCGAAGTCGGAAACCGTCCGCCGTGGAAGTTACCAGTGTTGCGGACGGAAAATCCTGATCCCAAGGTACGCGCGCACGGTATCATGTGAATCTGCTGTTTGGTTTCTGTGCCATGTAGAGTCTACACTTGAAGATATGTAAGGTGGGATTGGAGGGGAACCGTCGATGCTGTGTGTAAATTTCGATACCAGACGGAGACCCAAGGCAGATCTGGCGAGCGAAGGAGAGCGTGTAGGCCGCCGTACGCGCTCGAAATTGAGCCAGGGGAAGGAGCGGTCGAATACAGACGGCGAGTTTCGAATACCGTAAGTGTCGAGGATTCACATCGTGCAGGCTAGTGTTGCCGCGACTCCAAAAGTCGAGTCGCGGCTCGGTAAAATGACTTGGTTCCGAGTTTGACTCGACTCGACTCGACCTGAGCCACTTCAAGTCACTCGAAGTTACTCAAGTCGACTCGAGTCAGTCAAGTCGAGGGATTTTTTTGAATTGACTGGAATCACCACCACATTGGACAGAAATATCGTACCTTGATGAAATCATGCAGGAATGAGCAAGGAATGAGCAAGCAATCAATCACACCACGTTTCTGAGCGCATTTTGTGAGTCAAATGGGTCAAAACTCATAAATATGGTGTGATAGATCTTTCCTATATTTTTGTAGATTTATTGGGCCTTCAAAACAGCATGGGATCGCAAGCCAACCC
>JARKIB010000227.1:0-204691 GCA_029378385.1 Mycena metata
TGATCTTGCACGAACGGCACGGAGAGAAACCGTTATGGCCCTTGATGTTAAGCGACTTCTCGATGGCAATAATGTCGCCCATCTCAAAGATGTTGTAAGCTCGGAGCATGAATTCGGAGTGTGTTGTTCCATCGTAAGTCTTGACGCCGACGGCTAGTTGGGCGCATTCGTCATCATACGGAATTAAGAAGCTGTAGACGTCCTTGGGAGGATGGGGACCAGGGATAACTCCAACCGAAATCAAGCCGCCATTGAGGTGGGTACGGACTGTGGGTGGGATGTTGTAGTTCTTCACCAAAATCGGAGTCGCGGATGGACCACCGCGATTTCGTTTAAACAGCAGGTATGAATCCATCGCAACTCCGAGACAAATGTCGTTTGGGCCACAGAAGTACTTGTGGAGAAGGGTTTTACCGTCCACCACGACGTTCTGGGTGCAAAGAGTGCGATAGTGTTCGCCGTCAAAGACGTCGGAGATGCTGCCGGGGGTGTGGATGTAGTTGTGGCGATAAAGCAATCGTTCGGCAGATTTCTGGTTCAAGAAATAGCCCTGCAGTCGAGGGATCATCGGGAGGTAGCAGAACATGCGCCGTGGTTTGCCGTTCGCCAGAAAGCACGGCTCCTCGCAGTAAGGGCATTCCGTGAGATTAGCGAATCCGCCGGTATATGCTGCACATGAATCAATGCATTGATCGAACCACTGCGGCTCTACACCAGACAAGATGGCGACACGATGCAGCATTACCCACTCTGTGCTCAAGTCCATCTTATGCGCGAAGGTGTAGACCATTTGGTTATATGCTGTCCGCGGCATGCGCGATACCAGCTTCAGTTTGAAGGCGCGGATATTGTCTCGGTCCTTGTCCGTTAGAATTAAGTTGCCTGCGGGGAGTCAGCCTGAGAGGAATAGACGCCGGAAACGGACTGACGATCACCGTAAAGTGCATTTCTTGCATTCAAACTGAGGTGATCCTCGGGACCGAGCATTTCATCGAGTTGGTCGGCCATTTCTTCGAGCGTGACGGGCGTTTCCGCTTCCTGAAATTCGTCGAAGCAACTCCATGGGTCTGTGTCAAGTTCGGGGGTGTCGGGAGGAGGGTTGATGTGAATTTGGACATCATCCATCTCGTCTTCAGATCCAGACGCAGGGTAGTCGAATCCAGTTTCGTCATCTTCATCGTCGGGGGAGGAAGGACGAGAAACGGACTCAGAGTGATTCTCTAGGTGCATGGGTGATGGCGAGCGAGAATTGAATACTCCCTCGACTTCCATGGGCGATAAGGGGTCGAGAAACAACTCTTCGAATGTTTCGGCGTCTCCAGAGAGCAGTTGCGCGTTTCGTTCGGGTGAAACTGAGCGTTCGCGGGTTTCTGGCGGTGCCTTCTGCCAATGGTCGCGTCGAGTGCGTGCAACCAGTAGCTTGCCGCAAGAGGGTTTGCAGCGACAGTATTTTCGGTCGTCAAACTCATCCATTTCAAGGGCAGGGAGGGGAATATTGGATCTAAGGAGTCGGCGGTCGGGTCACGGACGGCGCGGAGCTGGAAATAATTCAAGTCAGTCTGAGAGTTCAAAATGTAGACCTATGTGTGAGCCTGAAGCGGTCTCTGTGTACCTGATACGGCCGTAGCAAGCCTCGAGAGTGCGAATTTTGTGCGGCAGCAAGGCGCAAGGAAGCAGGAAGCAAGAAGGAAGCGAGCTTACTCCGGTTTGATGGGCGGCGCCCTCCGTGCTAAACATGGCCACGTTTCTTTGATCCTCGGGAGCTCAATTCGACCGGGGGAGGTCCTAGGAGGCTATATACAGTTTTTTCCGAACTTACACTCATTATGACTGTTTTACCCCCAACTGTATTCTGCTCAATTGAGGTGAGTGGGTTGAAATGCTATCGGGTTCGGCACACTCGGCTTGATTGATCAAATATCATTCTGATTGGGTCATCACTCAGCCTGATTGTAATCGCTCCCCACAGTGCCTACCATGCAGCTAGATTGGGCCGGCGCCGTTCTAACCCTCCTGCTCCTTCTCCATCCCTTCCGCGGCTGACGTTCGCACCTCCAGCTCTGCGGAGTACTCGTGGGGGAGGGTGAATCCGGTCCGCCCGTGCGCTCTCATCCTTCCTTCTGCTTCGGATTTCTTTTTCGAGCTGACGCCGGTACCTACAGCTATCTGCGCCTCAGCGCGCTGAGTACGAATAAGACGTGGATGCGCATGCGCGACGGCTTGTCGAAACGACCATGGGTGGGATGGAACGGTGCGCTCTCATCCCTCCTTTCAATTGCTGCCGATTTCTTTCACGAGCTGACGCTGGTACCTACAGCTATCTGCGCCCCACGGGTGCCGCGCTGCGTCCGCCCGACGACGTAGATGCACATGCGCGACGGCTTGTCGAAACGATGATGGATGGAACGGTGCGTCTCCTTATCCATTGTCCTTCCGTTTCATGGATGCGCGGCGGGCGGATGGAGATGGGGATCGTTGTGTACATCCGCGTCGGCGTTCGCGTGGCATCGTGCGCCGAGCGGGAGTGAAAGTGCCGTCCGTACGCGGTATTGCGGCCGCGGGCCGAGCGCGGGCTATCGGGGAGGTGGATTGTCGACCGTGATGCGGACGCAGCGGGTGCGTGTGGTGCACCCGGTCGATGATGTCGACGGCGCTGGGGCGGGACCCGCGTCATCGTGCCGCTACTTCCGCTGGTGCCGGAGGCAGGTGCGCGGTGATACCGCCCCAGGGTGCTTGGAATCGGGGCTTTCATTGGCGGTGGAGGGTGCGAGATCGACGAAGAGGATGACCGGGAGATGGTCTTTCCTGCATTCTTATGCCGCTGGACCTGGGATATGACAAACGTCGAGAACGTACCACGTCCCGACTCATCGGGTGTCGTGCGGCGGTGTGCACTGCCGTCCGTTGGTGCGTTCGGCGGACGTCGAGGCGGAGCGCAGCTGGGGCGGGAGACGCAGGTGAATCTAGAGGCAGGCTGGAGCTGTCGGTGGTGGTGTATACGCGCCGTCCTGCGCTGTTGGGGAATGAATCGGGGAAGCCTCCTCCGTGCTCGTACGTCTACGAGCGCGCTGAGGATGCGGCTGGTGTATCTCACACTGAGCCTGAATCGGGGAGACGCTGCACGTGGGGCTTTCGCCTTGATGTGCGCGTTGGTGGAAGGCGGATGGAGGGCGACGTGAGCAGGGTCCGCGAGGCTCTGAGCGTCATGCGGAGAACGCGAGCGTTTCACAGGTGGTGCTCGCCTTCCATCACACGACGGCTCTGCCTTTGCTTTATCCGTCTGACGTTCCCATTGACGCGACGGCCTTGAATCCGCGCCGATGGTGCGGATGCGAATGCCTTCGCCCACGTCCCCCTCCGTATCGGGCAATGGTACCCCGCTGCGTTCTGCATTCGCCGCCGTTTCAAACGTCTCCCGCTTGGCTTCTCCTCATCTACGCCCGCGAGCGCCGCCCGCATCTTCTTGTTCTCGTCCTGCTATATCGTGACCGGGCGGCCGTGGCTGACGTTTTCGCTGTCGAGTGCACGTCCAGCAAGGGCGCACGATATTCGAAAACGGGCGCTACAGTACTCACCACTTGGACTTTGTACCTGTACGTACTACGTAGAAAGCTCGTAGGACTGTGCTTTGAGCAGCGAATCTGGCGGCTTAGTATTTAGCTGTGTGTAGCTATTAAAAACTATTACCATTGCACGCGATATCGGCTTCGCGATCCGTGCTACGCGTTTTTCGAGTCAAGTTAGGGGTGAGCCGTAAAAGACAATGCGATGCCCATAAAAGGGTGAATGCCAAACAAGTGCAATGCAATCTGCGCACCTTTCGAATAACCAGCGTGTGCCCCGCTGTCATAACAGTGCCGGCCGGATACCATATCGGGTGTCAGCCCGCTGAAATGATGGGTTCAGCGGGCTGTAACAAGCCATGCTGCCCACATTTGTTGTACATACGAGTTTTGGTTTCTGAATCCACAAACAGACGAACTTTGGTATTATGCTTCACCCAGCAACTTGAGAATGAGCCTGATATCTAGAGCAGCCAGCCAGTTGTTAAATCTCTCAACTACAATACAATATACATTCTGTTTCTGAATCCCAAAACTAGAGCACCCAGAGTGTTCTGTTCTCATTTTCAACAACCCAGGTGAGTTGAGGGTTGTGTTTGCATTTCCGAGAACCCAGATGAGTTGAGGGTTCTGTTCATATTTCCAAGAACTCAGGCACCCTGAGGATTATGTTCACATTTTCAAGAACCCAGGTGAGTTGAGTGTTCTGTTTGCATTTTCAACAACCCAGGTGACTTGAATGTTCTGTTTGCATTTCCGACAACCCAGGTGCCTTGAGGGTTGTGTTCGCATTTCCAACAACCCAAGCAGTATCAAGCCTTCTGTTCATATTTCCAAGAACCCAGGTGCATTGAGTGTTCATTTCCGAGAACCCAGGTAAGTTGAGTGTTCTGTTTGTGTTTCCAACAACCCAGATGACTTGAACATTCAACATTCTGTTCACATTTCCAACAACCCAGGCCGTATCAAGCCCTCTGTTCACATCTCCAAGAACCTAGGTGCATCAAGCATTCTGTTCGTGTTTCCAAGAACCAAGGGGAGTTTCAACATTCTGTTCGCATTTCCAATAACCCAGGTGCATTGAACATTCTGTTTGCATCTCCAAGAACCCAAGAGAACTGAGCTCGGTTTGGTATCCTGAGTTCTAATTTTCAATAACTTGAATGCTTATGTTCTTCTGTTCTGGTTTCAAAGAACTGAGGTCCTTTGGCACTTGGGTTCTTGTTTCCAAGAACCGGTGTCCCGTTGCACACAGGTTCCTGTTTCTATTTCTCAGAACTGAGGTCCATATGCACTTAGGTTATTGTTTCGAAAAACTTAGCTCGGGTTGCACCGAGTTCTGACTTGTTCTGACTTTCAATAACTCGAGCGCTTATGTTCATCTGTTTTTGTTTCCAAGAACAGGGGTCCCTTTACGCTTGATTCCATTAAGCAGCAGTTGGGCCCGTACAATATACATGTGTTGTGTTAAATGTAGCTATGAATACCAGGTATCTGCAGTCTCTAGCAGTTTGAACACCTGAGAGAACAAGTAGTAGAGATTCAAGCATAGCAAGAGCCTGGTAGGAATATTTTGGAGGTAGTAAATGTGTACCTGTGGCAGAGGTAGTAAAATCCTGATGGTCATAAAACCCCTGTTGAGTGGTAGTAAAATTTTGGAGGTAGGAAAAGAGGTAGTAAAAGGTAGTAAAGTATGTGACATGAGGTAGTAAAGGTAGTAAAGTATGGGACATAAGGTAGTAAAGGTAGTAAAATGTTACGTTCAAGGTAGGAAAATAAAGGCCAAAAGGTTATAATGTGGTCTGCGGCCTCAGGGCAGGATTCCAGAGAGCATAGGGAGACTGTATAGCCCAACCTGAAGCCTCATTAAAGGTTACTGTGGAGTATGACCTCAGTTTTTTAATGTTCAAAGTTGTAACATCTGACTCTGTATGACCGCTATGGCTGGTTATATGAAACACAAGTCTGGAGTTGGGACTTTTTGTCCTTTCCTGGTAGAATGAATTTAGATTAAGCACACTACTCTCAGTTCAGTTCAAATCTGGTTGGCTTGGATTTGCATCAGTCATTGTGAGAAGCAATGAACAGTATTTGAACCACATACTTGAGTACCATACTTAGCATTCTAAGTGCACAAAAGAGTTGACGGGATATTTACTGAATATTTATGTAAAGAACAAAAAGTTCCTTGCAGCACACTCTTGAGGGTCCATGCGTGGCAGCAACGTTGCAGTTTGACAAGACGGGGGTTCAATCATGTGATGGATTAAAAGAATAGTGTGGGAGGAATGGTTATTTACCGCATTGCGTTACATTTAAATTGTTCCTATATCCAGCTTACAATCCACAAATTAGAGTCTAAAACAAAAAACTGTTGGACATGTAAGCACGGGAACATGCTGGCATCGCTGCATTGATGTGGCATCATCGATTTCTCGCAAATCACTCTAAATGGGACTCCATTATGTGTTCAGTGTCAAATTTGTCCTTCTTGGTCCGTACAAATTGAGGGTATGGCTAATATATTTGTTGAATGGAAGGCTCTGGATAGCCATGTACCTCAAGGTTTATTCACCATTAACAATTCAACCATCCCTGATCTCGCAGCCTCGAATCCACGGTTTGGATTTCAATAATCCGAGGGGTCGACATCAGACTGGCCCCTGGTTTGGGGATTCAACCACAGAGCATGTTTCAGTCATTAACCGATATTTAAAACCAGTTGGCACATTAACTAACTTGCAGCCACTTGCTTAGATCCCAATTTAGCAGGTCAACAGGTTGAGTAGGGACCAGTTCTAGGATTTAACCACAGATGCCTGTATCTATTTCAGTTAGCAGTTTGGCTGAGTGAGTAGTAGAGCACATAAAATTACTCATACAATGTTGAATGTTGAGAATCAATCCTCAGGTTAAGAAACAATTCATGGTGATTGATGTACAATTATCAGCATTTAAGAGGGTGTTCCAAATTTTATCTTTAAGGGCCCCCATGTGTAAAGAAAAACAGAAGTTTATTCACATTTGCTGAATCCCACCATCAGTGATCTGGTTGCGAAATTCAATAACAGGAGCTGGTTCTGGTTTTAGGATTCAACAACAGATATTTTGGGATTTAATAATAGGTGGGTAGGCAGCTTGTTGGATATGTGAGCAGACACTCAATACACCTGGGTTGTTGGAAATGTGAACAGAATGCTGGATGCACCTAGGTTGTTGGATATGTAAACAGACTGCTCCGATGCACCTGGGTTGTTGGAAATGCGAACAGAAATGCTCAACGGACCTGGGTTGGCGGAAATACAAACCAGAAGGCTCACGGCACCTGGGTTGTTGGAAATGCGAACCAAGGCTCAACATAGCTGGGTTGTTGGAAATGCGAACAGAAATGCTCAACGGACCTGGGTTGGCGGAAATGCAAACAGAAGGCTCACGGCACCTGGGTTGTTGGAAATGCGAACCAAGGCTCAACATAGCTGGGTTGTTGGAAACGCGAACAGAAATGCTCAACGGACCTGGGTTGGCAGAAATGCGAACCAGAAGGTTCACAGCACCTGGGTTGTTGGAAATGCGAACCAAGGCTCAACATAGCTGGGTTGTTGGAAACGCGAACAGAAATGCTCAACGGACCTGGGTTGGCAGAAATGCGAACCAGAAGGTTCACAGCACCTGGGTTGTTGGAAATGCAAACCAAGGCTCAACGTACCTGGGTTGTTGGAAATGCGAACAGACCCAACACCACTCTGAGGTGAGTTCTCAGATCCCAAAATTTCTGTTGACATACCTAGGTGCTTGGAAACAGGAAGGATTCCAGGGGTTGACAGAAATACGAACAGACTATGTATGATGGAATGGCTAGGTGCTTAGCGATCAATTCCAGCGGGCTGACATCGCCATCTTTGACGGGCGGACATCACTATCTTTGACCGGCCGGCACCGTTATGACAGCGGGGCTCATTCCACCTAGGCCGCACCTTTGCGTGAACTCTCATCGTCGATCTCCACTTGCAGTCCGGCGCCGACACGTCTCCTCCCTTTCCTGTTCATGGACATGTCTGCTTCAAGACTTCTGTAAGAAGTTCTGTCCGCAAACGATATCTGCCACCGCCTGCCAGGGCATTTCGCAGTCAATGGCGACTAGCGTCAAGCTTCTTCCTCACCGCCGGTGCGTTTCCGAGTCGTGTGCCCTAATTTTGTTTCAGGATGATAATGGAGGGCCGCCGCGCGGTCGCCATCCTCCCCTTCTGCTGGGCCTCGGATTCCCTCGTCTTTACCGCCGTTAAACTTACGCTTGAAGGCTGCAATACTGTCGACATGGGGCTCTGCGTCTGTTTTCTGCGACCTTCAGCCTGAAATTTCAAGTACCCAGGGCTAGACCGCGTTCGGAACCAAACTTCTTAGCAACGACCGAAGACTTTTGCTCCTGCTGCTTTCACCACTCTTGCACCACTCGAAGGATCAAGCGGCCGTACTCAACAATGCTACGATATACTCGACCCAATTTTCAAGCCGCTGCAACCTCGACTTTCTCCAGCGTCATTTTTGGGACTCGAAGACGTGCCATTGAAGTTACTGCTGGAAATACTCGTCCTCCTGACTTTCGGGCTTGCTCCCCAAGCCGGCATTACTATCGGTGTTACTTTGTAGAGCTGGGATGGCCTACTTCAAAATAACAATGTCAAGAAGAATACTGGATGGCCGACAAATTTAATTAAAGAGCGCGCGAAGAGGCAAAATTCTCGGCGCTATGAGTCGAGCCCATATCTCGCACATTGGCGCTGTTTTATTTCCTGCGGTAATTTTGACCATGGCTCACCGATATCGCCGCCGCATGAAACACCAAGGCGACACGAAGTGAAGCGCCGACTCCCCGGCATTCAAACGGTCCAATTCGATCCATCTTGTCCTGCCATCTTCTGCCTCTCATTCAGCTGCAGTCCCGTTACAGTCTGAAACGGCTCCTGCGTTACTTCTTTAACACCCGCCCAGAAGTGGAAGCTCTGACGACGACAGGAACGTGACCCTCGAATGAATCGGGACGAACGCGAACCAGTTTGAAGCCCCAACGCCAATGAAACGTGCAACTCTCGGAACACTCAGACGCGCCTAGTTCTCTCTGTCGACGGACGAAACCGCATTCGATTGGAGATTAAATCATGCGACTTGAGCTTGACGTTCTTGACTCCTCGCGCACAAGTAAAATTCTCCCCCGTTGGAACCCGAATTTGAGTGGGGATGAATTCTTGCTTCAGGACGTTACAGCACTCACGTCAAGTATCAATTTATCAAGCAATATCGTGGTTGAAGTGGAAATCATTTCGGTAGGCAAGGAGAGGCGGTTCGACATCATGGATGCTCTACAGATTCAGATACTCAAGCCTCATCGTGGTCCATAAACTCTGCGTCGTCAAATCCCAATGCGGTGACCCAGTTCGGCTTTATTTAATTCCCATACAAGCACGAACATTTATTTGGGAACCAAAGTGGTGGGGCGCTTCGGGCCGCACCGCGCTCTTGTTATCGCAGCAGTTCACGCGCTGGGTTAAGCACCGTCTATACCGGTCATTAGCGGTCTATAAAGCACCTTCGGATTTTCCTGATGACTGCTCTACAGAAGCTGCAACCGAGTTGCTCGAAAGCGCGACACTTCTCAGGACCTTAAATGCAATCCAATCACTGAAGCGCCGCGGTCGTCAGCAAGCATCGAAGAGGCCGCGTTGAGATGGACTCACTCTAAAAACAGCTTCATAATCTGGAAAGCTCCAAAGGCAGGGTCACTGCGAATGGTCTATATACACCGCGATCAGAAAAATGCAAAGGAGTAGGAGTTTGACAACGCACCAGGTCACGCATAACCTGAGTCGTAACGTAGCTCAAACGAATCAGCACACCCCGTGAGTTCATCGCGCTTCGCTCCTCCGAACCCCCATGGCCGGCGCGGCTGCTGCCCATAAGCCGCTCACAGCACTTGTCCGCCCACGCCATCACCTCCCTTACAGGCTCCGTGCTCTTTGTCAAGCTCTCCAACATCCCAACAAACTCAACCTCCAACAGCTGCACAAGATCCTCGTTGCGGCAGTTGCACACGAGCGCAGACTGATTCCGCACGGACTCGAAATCGATCTTTGACCAAGAACCCCGCATCTCTACGAGCTGCTTCTGGTTTGTCAGAACGGTGTTGAGGGCCTGGGTAAGCTGGTACATGTCTAGAAACCGTACTAGCGAGAGAGTTAGGAACGATACTAGGGCGGCTCGTTGAGCACTTACGAACGAGATGGCCAAACCGGGCCCCGAGCTCAACTTTCGGCTCCACAAATGTGTTCCCGTAGCTCTCTAGCGCAATCAATAGAATCTTCTCCATCTTGTTCACCAATTGCCGCAGACTCGCCAAAGAAGTAGGCGCGATAGGCAACAATATTCGAGGGCGCAGAATTTCGAGAATTTCCTATACTATAATCAAAAACGGATACGTTGAGAACGAATGACATACATCGTACACAATCGCATCCGCCTTTGCCATCAAACCCGCAAATGCAGGAGCGTGCACAACCTCGCGGTGATTGCCCCGCAGATTCGGCCAGAATGTCCGGAGATGCATCTCGAATTTGTCGAAGCGGAAGGAGCGGACGCTCTCGAGAAGGGAGTCGAGATGATCCTGAAACCATTCCCAAACTTC
The DNA here is from genome assembly GCA_029378385.1 of Mycena metata. NCBI lineage: Eukaryota > Fungi > Basidiomycota > Agaricomycetes > Agaricales > Mycenaceae > Mycena > Mycena metata. The sequence goes on from JARKIB010000227.1 coordinate 10,240, forward strand.
GCGGGCGGCGATTTGGTGTGGAGATGTCGAATTGAGACCCACCTCCGAGATTGATGGAAAGTGAGGAAACTGACGAACGGAAGTCAGTTTCTGAGACGCGAGGTAAAGAACGGTGTTGGACGAGGGCGGTGAATGCGACCGGACACCTAGGCCACCGTCCTGCGTCGGATGTCTCCGGATCGATGCGTGGAATGAACCCGGGGGACGCTGCGCCGCCTGTGCCTGCGACAAGAGAGTGGCGACCGTCGCTGTCTTGTCGCTCAGATGCGGTTGGGCGAACATGGGTCCGCTCTTTCCATCCGCGTCGAGCATGGAGTAATCGTCGGGTGTGGGATGGTTTCCCGCGTCGTTTGTCTTGCTGGAAGACGCTGTGGGCTGAGAGTTCCACTCAGCGTCTGTCGGTCGGATCTCCTCTATGTCCCTGCACAATTATCACCACAATATAGTGCATGTAAAGCTGACAAGGGAGAGTAGACGTACCCGTCCGAGTCATCTGATTCACCTGCGACGTCGTATGCCCAATCTTGTATGTCTTCAGCAGCTAGATTAGACCCAGGCGGAGAGCCTGAGGACGCCACTGTTGAAGACGTGTCGGATCCTGAATGCATGGACTGATAATTTGTCAGTGACCTTGTCAACACAAAGTCGGATACACCCACCTCGTTGAGGCTCCTGAGAGAATGATTGTAGTGCCTTGCCAAGCGCTTTTTTTTTCTGACCTCCGCTTTCTGCTTGACCTTCTTGATGGGGTTCAACCACGAAGCCGTCTTGTAATTCTCAATACTCTCATGGTACTCTGATTCGACCTCAACCGCTCTTTCAACCACAATTTAGTTTTTCGACGCTGAAAGAAATAACGATGCACGCACTTCTGCCTTGTCGTCGAAAATTCTTGTTCCTCAATACGGGTGACGTCTCCACTTTGGAGATTTTCCATAAAGTCTTCTGTGTTTCTTCTTGTGTCCTGGATTTCTTCGCGAAGACTGCCTTCATGGCGTCGAACGAAGCCAGATGCCGACGTGAGCGAGACTGCACCGATCGTAGCGGCGGCGCCAAGGAGTCCTGTGGCGAGTTCAGCCATTCGACTTGGGTGGAGGTGTGGCCCGTGTGGGGGAAGAAGAAAGCAGCGTGAGCAGCGAGGCAGTGGACGAGCCGTAAATCACAGCTGTCGACAACTGTCATATCTCATCGGCTCGCAATGACACGTGGCAAACTATCGTGACGGAGCCCGAGTCCCGCCTTTTCCGCATTCGACGAGATGCCCAGACGAAGAATCCTGAAGAACGACCAAGACCAATGTTGGAATTGAAAATTCCACTCCGCGGTTCAAATTGGATACTCGGTCAAATGGACTGCCAGTCTATTGCGCATTATGGATGCCTAGTCGACGTGCAGTATCTGCACACCAGTCCACGATGTAGCCGTGTCCGCCGGAGAAACAGAGGATCACCGTTCATGCACATGCGCGACGCGACATTTCCAAAAAAGAGAAAAAGAAAGTAAGAAAGTACAAGGAACGCACCCGCCTGGCTCCCATCCAAAGTGGTCTAGTCCTGCTTCCGCGGAAGACAGCGCTCGGCTGCGACGAGAGACTGGCTCGTATTGCGATTCGACGCTGCGGAGTTATTCAGCACGCGCAGAAGGGTGGGTTCTTGGAGATTTGAGGCCCCAGATTGTCGCATGCGGTGTCTGTCGAACAGCAAATATTCCCGGTCGGAGAGTATGCAGAATTGGGTCGATGAGAGGAAGAGACAAAAAGGATCGACTCGTCACGTAAATGGCCGGCCCGCGTTGATTACGCGGCGCTGTCCAAAACGGCCCGGCGCTCAACGTATAAATTCTCTCAGCCGTGTCGACTTTCCTAGGCCCGGGAGACGACGCTCGAAAATTCACTTGAAATTCACCGTTATGAATCTTTGCTTCTTCAGCATGGCTCCCTCCGGATCGCGGGATTTTAAAGTCCCAAACTACAATTGTTCTGGGCTGATCTTCGCACCCACTGACCCAACTTGCTGGGCGTAATATCGATGGGACTACTAGTAACTTGTTTGAATTTGAATGAGGATGAATTACTTCCATTCAACACTGTGGTTGTTGAAGCTCTAATCCTTCATCACTTGACGGATTCTTCTTACAGAATCTTACTTCAAAGGACGTTAAAGCACTCACGTCAATTATTAATTTATCAAGCAATATTAATGATTAGCCTCATCGTGGTCCATAAGTTCCAACGCGGTGAACCAGTGCGGCGTTATTCCCACTGCAAGCGCTCGGACAGCATACAAGCGCGGTGGGGCCCATCGCGCCGCACCATGCTATTGTTATTATCGGAGCAGTTCACGCGCTCTTCTTCTCCTTCCGCGCCCCCACCCAGGGATGAAATTGAAGCAATGGCTCGCCTTAAGATTAGACTGGTGTACGTCAGAGTTGGTGCCATTCTTGCACAGGTGGAACTCACCAGCAAGGGCATGCTTCGTCGCCAGGAAATTCGGTGAGGTTCACAGCAGGCGTGTAAACTGCCGGAAAATTAGTAACAAGAAACCAATTAACGTGGCGAAACCCATACCCGCAAGGGAAGTCTCGATCGGTTTCTCGTGCACGACAGCAGATGGATAGCCAAGCGTATCAGCTAGCTCGGCGATGCCTGGATTGAATCCTTGTGCAATTTGAATCTCGTCCATGATCTCGTAGTCCAGTTGGGTCCAGCTAGCGCCTGTAACCCGGGTATCCAGTAATACCTCAGGCACTCCAATTTCTTGTGCGTCCTTTTCGGCTAGCCGCGTGGTTCCGATAGGGTCAAAGGACCAGTAATAAGCGTCCTTGGTTTGAGGGACTTGAATAGAGATGCGGCCGCCCCGAAGCACCACTTCGGGCTGGAACAGGAAGAGGTAGATATTATCGGCGGGAGCATTGGCCATAAAGGTTCCACTGAGAGCAAAGGAGCCCATCGGATACCAGACGGACACAGTGAATAAGATTTGGTCAGCAAAGTCTGTGAGTTCAGTTGTTAGTTATACTCGTTCAAAGTGAAAGATTGAGGTTCAACGCGCAATATATGTCGGCTAGGGTTTTCTGTGAATACAACACGAAATACACAGAGTAGGTTCTCTACATTTTTTGGTTCCAAGTAGCCGTGATGCTTGTGAGAGCCACCAGTTCAAGACACATTGTCGGTCATTCGAGTCCAAAAAGTAGCGCATTCGGAAGTGTCGGACCCCAGCATAGTCAGAGGGAAGGTGGACGCTGGTCGGAGATTCAGCATGCGTCAAATAGGTGAAGAGGAACGGAAGCGCACCGTGCCCAACCGTCACTGGTGTGCTTCTCTATGGCGGGGACGCTGGAGAGGACCCCTGTGCGCCTATTCAGGTCGGCATATTCCCAGTTTGTGAGTCGGATATTCAACTCGGCCGGAAAATACAGTATTTCATGCATGGATACATACGGATTCGTCAAATCGGAGATCAGGGATATCGGCCCCAGATGAACGGTTCCATACTCGGTGGCGATGTGATGCCATTCAACCCTCGACAGGGCAGTCGCAATCACCGGTACATCCTCGACTACTAGCGAGCCCAACAATTCCCGAAGTGGAGTAGAATGAAGGAGGGTTTGAGGGCGTAGCGGCTTGGTTCCAGTCGGTATCGGGTGATTCCACGTCAACCCACTGGAATTCGAGTCTGACTGGTGAAGAATGTCGATGCAAAGCCGACCGGTGGAAGCGCAGATCAATTCAACGTAGGGTTGGGAATTGAAGCGGAACAGGTTGTTCCCGGTGTTAGAACGCCACCAATATTGTGCTGCACTCTGGAATGGCATGAGGAAGGGGATCACGTGGACCGATAACACACTATACCGATATATCATCATACTGCGAGGGTCTTCTTCAACTTGGGCATTTACGTGTGGTATTCCAGCTTACCATTTGCTGCATGAGATATGCTTCATGTAGTCTTGAAATTCTTCGGCACTGAGCAAGTGCGACATTTGCTGGAATCATATCTGCCGTACAACATACATCAAACACTTTTCCGTGGAATAAAACAATGGACTAGCCGTCATGGTAAACTGCGGCAGTCATCTTCAAGTTGGACGAGTGCACGACGCCAAAGAGTTGAACGAAGTTTGGGTGACTGCGCGGATTAGATACGAAAGTGTCGGATTCCTTGACGTACCGGCAATGATTCAAGTTCAGGTCTTCCGACATACTCTGACGATAAACGGGTCACAAAGAGAAAACAAGAAAATGACAAAATTTCGGGGACGCACTTGAGCCGAGGCTGGACCTTCATAAACTACTGCAGTAAAGGTCTTTGAGCTGGGGAAAACTGAAACACGGTATATTTGCTTCGTCCCAGCATTCACGCGAACACGCTTCACCGTCCCCGTCAATCTCCGTCGTGAAGAGATAACGTAGCGGACAATATTTCGTGTTGCAATGTGTTCCAGGAGATTCAAGTCTTCCGCAAGGATGGTGGGGGGATCTGCCCGTTGTTACATGACGCAATCGCGACGAGGAGGAATACAGACCTTCTCCCCTCTGCCGCGGATTCTCTACGCAGGTGAATAAGCCCCCAGTTATGATGAGGTTCCTGCAGTTTTGAAACATCACGGGTGGAGCCATAGAGCGGTTGCAAGCACGACAGTCGAATGGTTGCCCCGAGTGCGCACGGCTGGGGAGGAAAGATAGAGGAAAGCGGTTTAAGTGGGTGTAGCGAGTCACCGCAGTAACCCCCACCATTTCAAGCGTGTGGTTTGTGAAGACAATAGGGTCGATCATGACGATCGTACGATCGTACCACAATAAAGTCGACCTAGAGCGCCAAAACTGTGCGGTTATCCTGACGTAAGGTGTGAAATGGTGATCCAGGGAAATGGAGCACGAAACAAAACTTCTCCCGCTGTATCGCCTTTGTTCTTGACATCCATAACTTTCTGAATTTGAGTGCATAAGAAGGGAAATTGTCAACCGAAAGCTAGAGAGATCCCTTCAGATATCCAAGCAAAAGACTGGGACGAGAGGGGATGGCGCAGATGAAAGAGGGGGAGAGAATGACAATTTACAGGGGTATTCGCCACCTCAACCGAATCAAAATTTGAGTTGGACAGCTCAACAGCTTCTCGGCTCGGTAGATCCGGAATGTCGAGTCGAAGAAAAGGAGGCAGGCTGTCGCCGTGAGGCGCTGCTTAATACAGCTATCTGTGGTGGCTGTAGAATTGGATCTGATGACACGAAAGCCCACACGACGGCAAGGAAGATGATCGAAGCGGATTCGCCGGCTACACTCCGCCCTAAAAAAAATGGCGAACAGGTAAAATTGCACGCGCAGCAGCTGCCGACGTGAAGCAGGTTACGCCCCAACGCGCGAAAGAATCACATACATCCATATATCACGGGCAGACGCTGCTTGATCATCCTCCACTCCACCGTCTCGCACCCACGTCCGCTACCAACACGGTGTCGCGTTCCAGGCAAAAAGCACAAAGTCGTCCGGGACGTAAAAAAGGATCGCTCCAACAAGGTGGCGCACGCGTGACGCCGCATAGCGCACGGACGCACGAGCGAACAAATGAACCCGTCTCGCCCCCAATCGTACCAATGGCGACGACTCGGAGAGCCAGATAGCGCCAGACCCCGGGTACGTGACGCGCATCCTCACGCAGTCCGTGCAGTTCCGCCCCAGGGTTCACCCCCCACGTCCGCTCGCGGTGCAATAATAACAGAATAAAGAAGACGCACCCTCTCCAGGGACCAGCGCCGACAGTACTGTGGATCGGCTGCGAGGTCCTGCCGTCCCGCGTGCGGAGGATAGAGACCTGCGTCTCGGTGTTAGTTCGCAACACATTCGAGAAAAAGCGGGGATGCACGTAAACGAGGATAGGCATGGGAGATGAGGCGCAGGGGGACACGGAGGAGGCGGAGGGAAGTAGCACTCGCGGTGCGTTTTCATGGTGCACACAGGCCAGGGATATCCCGCTCATCCAGGCTGGTGAAATGCGTCTCGACCGACAGCCTCACAGAAAGAAAATAAGACCAAGGATACGCACCTGCTCCCCGATTCCGGTTGTGTCCCCATCCTGCATTCGCTCGTGTTCCGCGCGTTTGCCGCTGCTCACACCGAGTGCGCCGCGCCTGATTGCAGCAAGTGTAACGCTCGGCGGCCTGGAGTGAAGTATAAAGAAGCGCGTCGTACGAGAGCATTAGCCGAGTATCTGTGTACCAGGTAAGCTTCAGAATCAGCCGTCTGGATGTAGGAATACACACACGTACCCATGCGCCGAATTAATCAATACTCCCTCCCCCCTCTCGAGTTATGCGGTGAAACGTTGTTGTACACCAGTAAGTCTATGACACTTCAGTGAGCTACAGAGTAAATACAGCAAGAAGAATGGTGACGATGTGGAAAGGGCCGGAAACACCGCGACGCGCGGGGCGGGCAGACGAGTCTCCTTTCAGGAACAGCGGTAAAAGCTGTAATTTCGTACGTGACGCACAAGGTCCGTCAGTCGTACGATGGACAAGCTTTGACGCAGCGTCTGCTACACACGGTCGAGGCAGCATCCACATGCCGGAGTCCATAGTACGAAATCGGAAGAAATGAAGCGCACCCGTAACCAGCGACTCTTCGTTCTCGAGTTCGATGATTATACGTTGGATAAAGACAGCATTGTGACTTGAAGGTGTGGAGCTAGGGGATTTCTTCTGCTGTACAGGGGCCAGAGGAGGGTACATATATTTGCGTTCAATTGCAAGCAGCGGCCACAGTGCTAGGAGGATTTGAGTCGCCAATGCCATTCGCCCGGGTTCTCCGGCGTCCAGCTGATCGTATGACGTTTGGGTCGTGTATACGAGTTGCAAATCGAGGCCGAGGAGCGATCTGTTGCGCAGGGTTGAGTGAAGAGGTGTTTGCAAGGTGGCAAGGTGAGCGGAGGAGACAGAGAAGATGATCGACGCGTCACGTAAATGGGCGGCCCGTGTTGATCGGCTCGCCCTCCTTTGCTTCAACCTCCTTCCTTGCCTCCTTCACGACGCGGCTCATTTTCAAATTCAAACCTCCTCACTGCCTGTCCTCGACACAGAGACTGTCTCGGTAGATTCTTTGCTTTGTGCTTTGCTCCATGACTCCCGTCGCATCGCCAAGTCTAAAGCCTAACGCTGCAACGGCGCCCACGATGCTATTAGTCCTGTCCTCGTCTCCTCTCCGCTCACCCACGACGAAGACACACACGCGGGGACAAGACCTCGCTTAAAGATTTAAGGTGAAGCCCTCAAACGTTATTCGATAGCCCTAGTCTCGCGGGTGAGATCATCAAGAAAGTGCGGCATCCGCGTCTCATCCATCCTTCAAACAACGTCAAGAGGAGTCAAACTACCCAACGCAAACTTTGTTCGCCCTGATCCTCCTGACAAGTTCACGGTAACATCAACGCGGCTCCGTCCTGGCCTCATTCACAGGAATAAAACCAGCTCTACCGCCGACCGCAAAATTCGAGTAGTATCGGGTCGACTCGCGCGGAAAACACCCCGCACATACACAAAAAGCAAAGTGTTCGACTGTTATCTCTCTGCGCTGTCGATTACGCGGTTTCTCCCTCGGACGAAAACAAAAAAACACTGCCCCGCCCTCCTCACTGCTTTCCATGTACACGCCAGGCCCAATTCAACTCGACTGCTTGTTCTCCCACAAACTGCCGCTCTCCCTCGTATAATGCATCGCCGCTTGACGCCGTTGTTTCGCCCTCTGGAAAAGCTGCCGCGTTAACTATTGTTGACCTCCCTCCGGCATGAATCCACGATTGGACTCGCGTTGTCTTGCTGCCTTGATCAACGTCTTCACCATACATGACGACAGAACGTCTCGGGTTTAACTGGCCGCCAGATTTCTGGACTAATGATCAACACCGTCGACCTCGGCTGCAAAGATGTCGCCTCCAAAGTCCTGCGTCGAACTCGTAGCAAAGGTCATTCTAGCGAAGCACCGCTGATATTTTCGACGACGCTCTCTCAGAGTTGGTCCCTCCTGGAAATATTCGCATTTTCTTTGGTTACGCTCGTTGACGAATTCTTCCATTCCCTTATTTCTCCAAACTCGAAACTCTCCTCGGCAATTCGAAGCTCGCATGTGGCCCATGCCCTAGTACGAATTTAAATGCCTGCGATTAAATCAGATCTTGGAGCACGACAACGCAAACGGGAAACGAATCTGACCACACTCAAGAAACGAATCTGACCACACTCAAGAATCAATTCGAAGACGTATTATCGTTACGCGACTAAGTACAATCCCAGCGAAACTTGGGATTCCCGGAATACAAATACAAAACGCACTCCCGTCACAAAACTTTATCCGCCATCCAAACCGCATTGAAGAGAGCTTGTCGCGTGGCCTACTAACACTCAACTTCGACTTTCTGCCGGCCCAGAATTAAATTGACCTCCGTCCTCACGAATTGGAATCAGAATGCGCATGATAAATTACTTCAATCAAGTTGGGCACGCCGATTCCTCCTGGTACATTCGAGTCAATACTTCTTCCTCCAAGCACTCGCCTCAACAGTGATCAACCTACAGCTGGGTCGCTGTGCTTGGTCCAAACCAGCCAGCAGTTTCCCCTCGATTCCGTGCGCTTGCTCCAAGGATTTAGCACTCTGTGTTGTAATTCGGGTTCAAATTATTCTCTCTCGTTTGATGAAACGCAAGTACTTGGCAAGGATTTAACCAGCGCACCCAACAAGCACATTTCATTTGAACCTCCCCGACCCCTCATGCTGTCGCCTTGCGATTCTCAGAAGGTAAGTTGAATAACGCGGGATTTACATAACGGCTACACAGTATGAATGTAAAGACCGCACAGTAGGGATGTGGGGCGTCCAAGCACGAATAATACCGCGAAGGCGAACAAGCTGAGAAACTTGTCTCAATCAACTTATTCTTATTCGCCGCTGACGTTCAACCAGCGCATGTGTAGCTTGATTTTGGGCGGGCCATTTTCCTATGAAACCTAACGAATCCCTTCGGTTCGGGGCTGAGCTTCGTTTCGGGAGCTGAGCTAAGTGCCTTTAATTGACTTAGATGTGACCCAGCGGATAAAGCGAATCCAAGGCCGGACACCCGGGCGCGGTGTTGCGCTTCTAGGAGTGAGGCACATTATTTATTTATTTTTCTTCCTCACACGTGTTTGCGGGCTTTTTAACCGCGTCAACAAAACCATATGTCCTCCGCAACGTTGCACCTTTTAGAACTAAAGGCTTGACGCTCCAAAGTTCAGACTCAATGACCCCATCGCGCCGGACAATATGAGGGTCCAAATGCACTTTTATTCCCGCGCGCAAAATATTGACCAAATTTGTATTCCCGCACTATTTCAGGCCTTTTGAGTCATTTACCGCACAGTATCCTCTGCGAACTTACATTGCGCGGAATTCGGTGAAACGCGCAATTAAAAGTTCGCGCAATATCGGAAAGTTCCCACGCAGTCTGATCCGCACAACTTTGGAACCGCGCAATGTTGGAAACCCGCGCAATGTTCAAGTCTCGCAGAAAAAAGCCGCGCAGAATCGAAATCAAGTTCAATGGACGAAGCCAAGAAAATCCTGCAAGTAATTAAATCCGACATTGTCTGAGGGCAAGGAGTGGTTCGCCGTCCTTGATATCCTGTGTAGCTTGGATATCGAAACCAGGAGAACAAAAGAATAAAAGGCCCGTTAAGGATATTGATTGAAGTGGGGCTGACTTCATTCACGATGGGGTTCAGTCCAAGTTGAACCAAAAATGAGGACCGTGAGAGGCTCAACTTGAGAACAGTGGCGATAACAGATAATCCACTCATTGGATCGCGATAGGGGTGGCAAGGAACATACCTCCACTGTTGGTGTATGCGGCTCGGAAACCACTGAACTGAAACACACATACCTGAGGCCTCGATAGACCGGAAGCCTTACAGACTTTCCACCTGACTTTGTCAAATAAAAAGTGGATTGCCTTGTTCACTTGGCTTACTGCCTTGTTCACTTGAGCCAAGCATAGTTCGGCCCTTAAGGCCAGATCAAAAACGGAGGGACATGGAAGGGAGCATACCTCGTCATAGTGGTTTCAGTGCAGGACAGATCGGACAAACTCTTGGAGTCTCGGCTTCAGTTTCTGGCATCTGGTACATAGCTGCACCCATGGAGAACACTGTAAGAAGGATTCGTCATGAATTTCAACATGTGTTGTTATGAATTTCAAGTTTCCTGATGTTTTGTTATGAATCGAGACTTGAATTTCATGACCCGATTCATGATGGTTGAGCGACCATTTTTGTTGATTTTTCTGGCCGTCGTGGATTCCTCATCATTCAACATGAATTCATGATGCTCTGGCTTTTCCCAGGCTGTGGAGCTGAGTGGGGCCTCAACCCGTTTCCTCGAGCAGAGTACAAAACTCAGGTCATGACCTGCCAAGATGCCTGACACATGTATGCGCGACCCCAAAGCTGGTACACACAGTTCTGAGTTACACTAGACCTACTCACCCATACTACTTACTTACTTGCATCCATGTGTTGACCTTAACCTTCATACATCTTGTACCGTCGGAGAGGTGCAGTAAGTAAATAGAAAACCGGTGGTTGAGATACATTTTTTGGTTTAGGGCACACTATTATTCCGCACGAATTGTCATGAATTCACAACAAAACATCATGAAAGAAGTGTCAAGAACGTTCCCATATTTGTCATGAAATTCATAACCCCGATTCACGACGATTCATCATGAAAACATGATGAAAGGTGAGGAATTTCTTGTTGAAACATCCTGAATTTCCTCGTTGAAGGTTATGAAAGTGATGAGGAAATTCATGATGCTTCCTCTTCACAGTGGAAACATAAGTACATTCGTGAAGGTCCACTAGTCAATTAACCACACCCGAGATCCCCGCGGTCAAGTCCAGCTGCAAGGGCGGTAAAGCACAAATTTCTTACCAGCTGAAACCTGAGTCCTTGAATGATCGATGCCGAACCGAAGACCTATTGACCCAAGCAGTAAATTGAACCGAGATTATAATAGACACTCACCATGGTTTTAACTGCATGGCATTGCTTCGGTAAAAAGGTTTAAGACAATGTTTAAGCAAGACTTTAAGTTAACCAGCTTTGACGAAAGCAGTCTCCAATCGAGCCCAACCGCCAGCGGCGAACCTGCACACCAGATACAGCCGTCCGGCAGTTATGTTTTGTGCTTTATTGTGTGCCGTGAACTTCGCGCAATTTTTTCTTACACCTCGACTTTGCGCGGTTCTCAACATTGCGCGTTTTCAACATTGAGCGCATCAAATTGCGCGGGAATTTTACGATTGCGCGCTTGCGGGTTTCGCTGAATCCGCGCAACATAAGTTTATGGTTCTTCTTTGTGCGGGAATTGGCTCACACGCGGATAAATAGGGCGGAAATACAATTTTGGTCAATATGTTGCGCGCGGGATTAAATGTGCATTTGGACTCTCATAGGACAAGGTATATAAGTCATGTTATGGTTTACCTTCCGTGATTCCGATTAATAGCCAGGTTTTGGATCCGAAACCAAGTAATCTTCCAGGTGACGAGCTTCACCCTGCTTTGGTGTCTCAAGGTGTTCACAAAACCAATGATGGCTTAATTGGTTTGTGATTACGAGCAAATGGGAATCAAGAAATATGAATGAGTGTAAAAGGTAACTGGCTGGGTCCAGACAACGCAATGAGGATGCGAGACGCATTACTACAGCTGTTTTGTAAAAGATAGAGGGGTTTCGGAAATTGCTGATGCTCGTTTTTTGCTTACCTTCGTTGACGGAAAAGCGCTCCACAACGACGTCATCATTCGCCGCTGGTCTTCATATCCAGTCCATTTACCTTCTTCATAGTGCTAAACCATACCCAAGCATATTGTGTGCACCGTGTCAAGTACAAGAGCGTGTTGAACAACAATTTTGGCTGAGGTCGAAGCAAGTTTTGAGCGTCGGTGTCAACAGCCGAGGATCAATTGGTCAACAAAGGTAAGCAGGAAACGAACATCAACGATTTACGAAACCCCTCTATCTTTTGCAAAACAGCTGTACTGTACTATTACGACCAAAGGTTCAGGTGACGGGTGACGGGGGCTTGTGAACTGAACCAATTTGGCATGGGTGACGGTGACATTTCGATTTTTGGCCTGAAATAGGGGTGAAAACGGTCAAAATTCGCGGCCGGCACCCGCCGGAGCGTGCCGACCGTCCATTTATAGAAATTTCCCGTGATTGCCGATCAATGAACCTTGATCCCAGTGAACCTTTGAGGTGACGGGTGACATGGCGTGAACCTTTGGTCGTAATAGTACAGTAAATAGGGGCTGCTCACCAGATATGGCAACCCCCTGTATCACTGGCCGACTCACAACTTGACCATTCGCAAATCGCCCAACCGTTTCGAAGGTCAGCCTAGATTCCGCCTCCGTGGTTCTTTTATGTTGCCGACTCACGTTCGGAATCACAGCATACTACTACAAAGCTCAACCGAAGCCTCGGATACTCAGCAATGAAAAGTAGCACTCACGCTCGAACCGTGAGTTGTCCTTCTCTTTGACCATTGGTACGGCATGGATCTAGTGTTGCCGTGACTTGAAAAGTCGAGTCGCGACTTGGTAAAATGACTTCGTTCCGCGTTTGACTCGACTCGACTTGACTTGGCCGACCTCAAGTCACTTGAAGTTGCTCAAGTTGACTTGAGTCGGTCAAGTCGAATAGTTTTTGTAGATTGCCTGGAATTTCACTGCATAGCACTGGAATATTGGGCACAAATGAATCCCGTTCAAATTGGTGGGTAAAACAAGGGAGTAGGGTTTATTATGTTAGCACACTAGGGTATAGGTGGTATTCCGGTGTGCGGAGGCTTTAAATATTGTTCAGGTGGTATGTTAGATTTTTCTTACATTTTTTTGGATTTAACGAGTGCTCAAATGTGGATGTGGAAGTCAACTAACAGAGGTGTGACAGTGCGTGACCATGTGTGACATATGTCACAAGTGTGACATTTAGCCAGAAAAAAAAAATTAAACCGCTCCAATCGACGCTCAGTGATGAAAACATACAGTTTCTAGAAAACCCCGACTCAAGTCGACTTGAGTGACTTGAAGTCGACTTGTGCTGACTTTAAAGTCGAGCTGAGTCGCCTATATGACTCGACTTAACTCAACTCAAGTTGACTTCGCCAAGTCGACTTGGGACCCTCCGAGTCCAAGTCGCGGCAACACTACATGGATCTAACAAATGTGTGGAAGTGTGGATCAACTAGCTGTATTCGTCATCCCCTGGAGACAGCGAACGAGGCCTTGTTTCCAGAACTCCTATCCTCAGCCGCGGGCCCTCCATCGGACGCACAGGCGGTGGTCCTAATGTCCGAGATCGCGCGCGCGGAAAACGAAATCTCGACTGCGTGGGCTCATGCTGCCCGCCTTCTCGATGAAGGGGATAAACTCGCTCAACACTACACAAACCTGCAAAACCTCGTCGATACGTACAGAGGCGTGCTCTCCACGTTACGTCACATTCCCAACGAAATCCTTCTGGAAATTTTCCAGCATACTTTCACCCACCTCGACAACCTCGATACATTCGGTAATGCGCCATGGCTCGTCATCCAGGTTTGCCGCCATTGGCGCGCTGTTGCCCTCGCGTCACCAGGGTTTTGGAGCCACTTCATCATTCCAGGAGGAGAGAACTTGCAATCCCTATTGATGGCCACTGCATTCCCGGCTCAGGTGGAACGTGTTCGTGGCGGCCCGATTTCCATCTATTTTGCCGCCGACCCCTCGCCACACGTTCTGGTGATGTTCCTCCCGTTATCATCGCAATGGGACAATATCTCACTTGATACTTCCCTCTTCATGTCTCCGCCGCTATCCGACCATGTTTTTCCCGCCTTGAGGAGGCTTACCCTCTACTACCTTGGACCTGAACCGAGGCAGGTCTGCAGAAACGACGCAATGCCTGCTCTCGAAGATCTCGTCCTGAACTTGTACGACTACGGACTCCCGAAGGCCGTTAAGTCCTCCATCCCATGGTCGCAGTTGCGAAAATGCGCCTTGCGCGATCTGGATTCAGCGGACTTCTTATGGATAGTCGCGCAACTCCCGCATGCGAAAGTGGTGATTCGCATCGGCAATAATCTCGAGGCCCCGGACGCCTCCCCCATGGCCACGACTTCTGTCATTCGATCTCTGATTTTCGCCCACTGCAGCCGAAACTTCGTCAGCGATGTCCTCACATCCCTTTCGACTCCTGCACTCGATGAATTTGTGCTGAGCGACACTCGGGACACCTTTGCCGACTACCCACTAGGCGAGCGCGTTGTGCAATTTCTGGACCGATCTGGGTGCACACTGAAGCACCTCCGATTCAATTTACATTTGGAGAAGCAGGACTTGATAGCCATACTTGGATCGCCGCACATTCACAGTTTCATACATCTTAACTTTCCCCGCACGGTCCTTCCCCCTCGAGCGCTCGCTGCGCTGGCGGTGCCTCTCCCGAATCTCCGCAGACTCACTCTCGGTGGTGCGCTGGACGAGGGTCTGCTACTTGCCTAGGGCTCCAACCGTTTATTTACCGTTTACAGATCTCGGTAAACTAAACGGAAACGGTACATAAACCGTTTAAAACCGTTTAAAACTGTTTCAAATGGTAGGCTCGTGGGAATTTTTCTTTCTATAAGCCTGAGCTGTTTATGGAGTTGAACTGAGTCCCGGTATGCAGTCTCTGAGGTTGGTTCATTACCTGCCATAAACATTCCAAATCCTCAGTTGGAACCGGATCATATTCACAATTTGAACCAAAGAGTTGTGTAAGTTGTGTTTCCTGGGAGAATTTGAGTGTTGAAAGGAGTGATAGAAATGCAAGGATACCACCCAGGCAAAGTGCAATAATGTTTTTTTCTACGACTGAGACTGTGGCAGCGGGAGCGGCATGGTATCAAATTCAAGCTCCGCTCCACTGCCGCATGTTATCGCCCGGATCCCAGGCCTTGAGTATATTCCAGGTCATGCATGACTTGCACGTAGGGTTGAATACTGGCAGAATTGAACCTCCCAACATTCACATGAATGTGAGAACTGCCCTATATCACTCTGAAAATTACCTGGCTACCGACAACTGTTTACCGTTTATTTACCGTTTACTTACCGTTTGCACCTATCCGTAAACTAAACGGTAAATTTAAACGGTTAAACGGTAAATAAACGGAAGAAAACGGAAACGGTTGGAGCCCTATACTTGCCGCTCTCTCAACGTACAACTATCCGACCATATCGCCCTTAGACGGGAATTTGCAATCTTTGCCGATGGGAGAGCTTCAGGTGATACTGACGGGGCGTTCGTAGTTAGCCGTCTTGTAACTACCGGAGGAGACTACATATCCTCGTGTACATTTTCCACCACGATCTCCTTGTCCGACCGACCACATTGACGCGCATCGGTCGGAAATAAGATACGCGTTAGTTCTTTACTACGAATGCCCGGGTTCTCATTTGCAACTTCCACGATTGCCAAATCCGGACTACTCGTTCATTCAGCCTAAATAGGAGGGAGCCACATCGAGTGCTTGTCAACCGTCGTCTGTGGGGCGTGGGAAGAACGAATGAACATTCAGAGCTACGTACTTATTAGTACTCCGCGCATTGACCTCGAGTTCCCGCAGGTGGAGAACCTGCGCCGACTCCAAGCAGATGTGGACCACCCGGGACCGCCCAGGCCTCAATATCGAAATCCAGCACCGGGGAGTAGAGGTGCATCCACCTCGCTCCCTTGAGAAGTACGTCCTCGCGCGCGACAATCCGAAGCCCGAATGAGCACCCACCTCCGCCGGACTGTCTTCACCACCGAGACGCCCTATGCGTAGGTCCAGACGTGCGACGAAACGAGTCGCGGTGCCACTATGCTCCGCCGCACACGACCACACAATCATCATCCGCGGTATCGAGACGCACAGCGGCAGCACCATCCACCCCTTCCCCACTGTCAAGACGAGCTCCAGCACCACGCCACGGACGTTCCCCCGCCGCCGAAGGCCACCTGCCATACTAGGACGACCCTAGCACCTTGCATCAGCACAATTCGACGCCGCCGCCGCCGCCGCCGGCTCCTGCCTCCTCGTACGCCGGGCTACGTTGGTAAAGCCCCCGACCGTCGAGACGCACGGTAGCAGCACCACCCGCTGCAGAGGCGCGCCTGCGCGGGCCGCAACGACCACCACCATCCTCGTGCACGTCCACCGCATCCCTTCCTCGCTATCGACATCACAGCGTGAAAGCATCGCCATCGCCGCGCACACCTACGTTGACTGCATCTCCGTCCGCGCGAGACGCAGATGGGCAGGTGCCAGCTGCCGCTGCTTCCCCGGTGTCGATATCACACACCACACCACGGCACACCATCCTCCCCACGCCGCCCGCCCAAAAGCCAAGAAAGAAAGAGCTAAGAAAAAAGAACGAGAGGACGAGGAGCACGGGCCTAGGGCCCATCCACAAGCACAGTCCGCGTACGCCCTCTTCACGCAGGCCCACATTGTTGCCATGATAAGATAAGACGCGCGGGAACCTGGGGACAAGAAACAAGGCCACCAGAGTATAGTATCGCCCACGAAGGGATACTGGGAGCGGCGCAGAGCAACGCCCCAACTCCGGTGCCTGCGGCACCGCGGGAGTGCGCGAGGAATGTAAACGCGCAGCGGGATGGGGGGAAATGGATGGCGGCGCAATGAGCCATGGAAGAACTGGCCAGAAGTCCGCATCCCAAAAAATGATACAGCCGCGTGAAACCGCAAAGCAGAGCAAAAAGAGAGAAAATGGAGGGTAGGGCTCACTTCGTTTGGTTTATGGCAATAGAACGCTGTGAATTCGTCCTGCAAGTACGAGGAATCAGCATAAGTAGCAACTTCACGAGGAAAAGTGGAAATAAAAGTTTGAAAAACTCGGTCTTCCGCGCCCAGCATCGCATGGCCACACAACGAAAGGCGATGGCAGGAGTCCACCAATGAACGAGAGCCAGAGCCCGGACGCTGCAAGGACGCGGGCACGGACGACGGTGCGTGGTGGCACTCGCAGTGGCGAGCCGTCTGTCCACCAGCCGAGATTCACCGCTCAGAGTACAAGCCGCGAGAGAGACCCGCCAGTTGTTTACACCCAGTGCAGAGCCATCCAACTCCGAGTCTCAAACACGCAATACGAAGGACAAAGACTAAAATAAGCAAAAAAGAGTACTAACCCTCTACAAACTCGTATTCACGGGTCCAAACATGCACGACGGAGGGCTCGGACTAGCAAGTACTCCATCTCCTGGGTGCCGGGTGGGTTGTGGTGATATCCGCAGAAGAAGAAGACGATAGGGAGGAGGTGGTTTTGAAAGAGGGTTGCATGTCGAGCTAGGTGAGCTCGAGGTGCGTGTCGGCAGTCGAGATGTATCCGTCATGTGTTAGCGCCTTCTGTTCCAGCCGCCCTAGGACTAGGAGGGGAGAGCCAGCTCGTAAGTATGAAGGTGACAAGCAGGTGAGACGGTGCGTGATGGGATCTGACTGAAGCCCGCGGCGGATGGGTTGGGCCGAAGCGGGCCGGGTGGTTAGGGGTGATGAACAGAAAGTCGAGTGCTACTTGTTCGCGAAAGACGTTAGACTGGAATGTGATATATGACCCACCGTTTGGCAAATCAATAATCTCTTCGAATGCTTCCGAGTCCAAGTTTCAACACGAACGGTTGAATCAGAATTTTGGTTGAACCAGTGTTTTTGCCACCTGAAACTGAAAACGACGGACAGTTGAAGGTAGCTCCAGATCCGTACCACCATGACAGAAAACTTATAAATGGACGTAAGGAGAGGGAAAGGGAAGACAGCCCAGAACTGCACGATTCAGCAATACAGTGAAAAGAACATAAGCAGTCGCACCCGTCGGTTTCTTCTCGTTTAAACTTTGCGGCCGCAACGGCAATTTTATTTTCTCTCCGCTGCGGCTCAAAATCTTGACTGCTTCCTCCCCTTGCCAGAGTTATTCTTTATCGGTATGTCGCCCTGCCTGTCTTTTGGTGTGGCAGACGCGAGCACCAGGTCTTGAATAAATACCTCTCATCGGGGAAGAGAAAAAAAGGATCACTTGACTCTCCGGGTCGAACCCGAGATGACACACAATGCTCCTGATATTCTCCTACACCCGAACTTGAGCGTCAACGGTACCAGTCTTTATTCAACCTAGGTACTCGCAACCCCAGTTCTACTCGCCTTCGTTCGACCTCTTGCAGCAGCGCCGGTGATTTTAGTGCTGCCAGTGACTGCCAGTTTAATCCGGAAATCAACAATCAATTCGATCCCATGACCCACACAGGGTGGTTCAAGTTCATTAAAAATCTGCGACAAGTTGAACGGCAGACACGGCGGACAACCGCTTGTCCTTTTCCAATTTGGGCCAGCGCGTCCTCGAGCACGCCTCGACCACGTCCTTTTGTTAACTCCGGCCGCTTTGGGCTTTCGGAGTTTCCCGCGGGCACGAGGCAGCCACACGTGTTCGGATGTTTCCGAGAAGTAAACAAGTTCAAAATGAGATTTTTTTTCTACTGGGCTTAGTTGTCATCCAAATTCTCTCAGAGCTGGCCGGGATTGAGCCGATTCATATTCAGAATAGGGCCAGAAGGAAACTTTGAGAGAGAACATCGAAAGACTAACGGAAAACAGGTCCGAATGATGAAAAAATGGCTCTTCTGCTTTTTATCAACAGCCCAGCTCAGATATAACTAGGTCTCTGAATTACCTACAGTCAAAAGACCACCTCTCTGTGTTTTTTGAATGTACAAATCTTGCAGGAGGACTGCTGCCGGACGCACATCAGGAAGAGTGTGACCGGCGGGCCCTGCTGCACACTGCCGCACTGTTCCGGGCAGTCACACTCATCATCACAAACCAGTTAACCTGCTGTTCAGCCTCTTATTTTGCAGTGAAAAATCCTTTCAAATCACTAAAACACTCACCCAGTTTGTCCCAGTCAAATCCTCTGGGAACTGTATTGCTAAGGAGGGTAGAGCACTGATTTGATCATGTTCGGGACATGTTCTGGCTCAATTTTTAATGTTCTACCACCAATCTTTCACAAATCCTTGTCCCTGCTGCTCATTCAATGACTTGCAGCCATCTCCGAAAATATTACAACCAGAACTGCACCCAAGAGCAAAAAAGCATTATTTCAGATCATTTTTCTCACGGAAAACACCGAAAGCGTGGCTGCCTCGTGCCCGCGGGAAACTCCGAAGGGCCAAAGCGGCCGGAGTTAACAAAAGGACGTGGTCGAGGCGTGCTCAAGGACGCGCTGGCCCAAATTGGAAAAGGACAAGCGGTTGTCCGCCGTGAGAAGAACCCTCCGACCAACCTCGCAGCGACCTTCATATTTCCCCGGTCCAAGCCAACTGCTGCAAAAAGGTGAAGATTTTCGCCTCACACGGTGTCGTCGAACCCGAGGGAGTGTACTTAACGCCAGAAGGACCACGTAATTGTCGTGCACTTTGACCATCAACGGCACCCGTCAGTATTCACTTTACTTTACTCGCGACAGGACACTTGCCGACGAGCGAGAAATGGGAACTTTGATTCTCTGAATCACTATCCATTCAGCTTGAAATTTCCGCCGCGTTCAACCCAATTCCATGTCGAAAGAAATCAATACCCTAAATCAAACTCCGTCGCATCGCGGTAACAGTAAAACCCAAGAGGCAGAAAAAAGTCTGAGTCAACACACGGTGTCGTCGGGAGTCGAACCCGAGGTAGTGTACTCAATGCAAGAAAGACTACACGATTGGCCTGCACCTTGACCGTCAGCGGCACCACTCAGTATTCGCTTTACTCGTGACACGACACTTACCGACGAGCGAGAAGGGGGAACTTCAATTCTCCGAATCACTCTCCATTCAGCTTGAAATTTCCGCCGCGTTCAACCCAATTCTATGCCGAAAGAAATCACCACCCAGAACCAAACACTCCGTCGCATCCTTGGAAATACCAAAAATGGCCGTGACATTATTCTGCTGCACATTGGCCGTCAACGACACCGGGGAATATTCACTCACTTACCTCGCGGCGCGAGGTCCACTGACGAACGAGAAGGTTCCCAGTCCATCCACTGGAAGTCTTTGTTTATTTCCGTCGCACTCATGTGCATGCTGCAAGAAATCCAGCCCCCCCGAATCAAACACTCCCTGGTAAGAGGTGTAAGCTCCAAGCTGAAAAAAAAGAGTGTCCGAACGTACGCGACAGCCCATGGTGTTGAATGCGTGCTTTTACACCGGAAGGATGAGGTCAATATTATTGTCCTGCACCTTAACCGTCAAGGACACCGGCCCAGTATGCAACCTAGCCGCAACGCGAGTTCAACTGACGAGCGAGGGAACTTCGATTCTCCCGCTCATGTTGTTTCCAAGTCGAACCAGTCAGTCCACGGCGCTGCTGCAAGAAATTGATGCCCTGAACGAATTGCAAACGGCTCATCAAAATCTGCGACAGTGAGCGGCGGAAGAACCCACGAACCTCGCAGCGAGCGTCATGTTTTCCTGGTTCAAGCCAACTGCTGCAAAAAAGAACACCTCGGCGACTCACGGTGCCGTCGGGAGTCGAACCCGAGGTAGTGCTCAACGCAAGAAAGACTACGAAATTGTCCTGCACTTTGACCGTCAGCGGCACCAGTCAGTATATTCACTTTACTCGCGACATGACACCTCCCGGGAACGAGAAGTGGGAACTTCAATTCTCTGAATCACCATCCATTCAGTTTGAAATTCCACCGCGCTTGACGTAATTCCACGTTGAACCGAACCAAACACTCCGTCGCATCCTTGGAAATACCAAAGAGGAGGAAAAAAAAGCGGTCCTCCAAGTACAAACGGTATCGTCGGGAGTCGAACCCGACGGAGTGCACTCAACGCCAGAAGGACAACGTGATTGTCGTGCACTTTAACCGTCAACGGCACCAGTCAGTATTCACTTCACTCGCAACACGACACTTACCGACGAAGGAAGTCCGGTTGGATTATATACTTCCCATCTTCCGTGCTGGATGAACCGCTGGTTATTGTCATCGCAGTGAGATGATAGATGCAGCTTATACTAACTGCTCCAACGTAGGGGTCAGCTAAACACAAAGAACGAGGGGAAAAAATGACCGTGAAATCGAACGGTGCCGTCGGGAGTCGAACCCGACCTGGTGCACTTGAACTAATGGGCTGCCCTATCGTGATGCACCTTGACCGTCAGCGGCACCGGTCTATATCGATTTCCAGTTGAGCGAAGGTGTACGGGAGGTTCCAGAGCAGTGAACTTACTGATCTCGCCTTCCCCGTCCAAACATGGCAGATTAATCCGGGAGAAAGACGGTGGACCTTGAGGCCGTCGTCGTGCATGAGTTCACGCACCGTCGCATTAGGCTACAAATTAACTCCCAGTATATTCAAGGTAAGATGAGTTGCAGGCGTCGCTCAAGAATATTCGTGAACTCAGCCTTGGAAGTATAAGCTGAACCGCCTCAATCCTCTCTGTGCCTGTTATGCCAGCGGCCGTAACTTGAAGAACAAAGCGGCCGGGACGCAAGACTCTAGATGGGAACTGCAATCAGAGGTGAGTACGGCGAAGCGCCTATCCCGAAAGCGCGCACGGGATCATCCCGGTGCGAAACGCACGTCGTGGGCCAGAACGCGACGGACTAAATTCTGTCCGAGTCACGAATCAGCGAGAAAGGCCACGACGCACGCCGTCCCGCGCCCATCGATGACCAGAGGATATGATGCAAGCTGTCTCGGGCTCAGACACCGCAAAACGCGTCGTGTAGAGCCTATGGAGGGTGCGCCAGAAAGAGAGAGAGACGCATGGCTGAGGACACCCCGTCATTGTCTCCACGGGTTTCCCAAGCACCACCAGCGTCGGTGTCCCGGAAGCCAGAACAGTCTGTCCCGAGGGAATGAAGGCCAATCGCAGGAAGCGCTAGGTGGAAATACGGTTGAAAATCACCAGGGATGTTACAATCGTCGCCCAGGGATGAGGTGCGCCTCAAGACAGGAAATCGGCGCAAAGAATAGAGGCGTAATAGAAAAAGTGGCCGCAAGTCCGTTGTAACGTCTCGACAACAACAACGACCGTATCGCGCACGCAACGATACTTCGCTGGGTAGCCGAACCAAGGAGATTACAACGCGGAACCTCCGCCCGGTCGTGCGTTATAAAGGAACAGGAGGACGGAGCGAGCCGGTCCAGCCAAAGTTCGCAAGGTGCGCCCGAGTAGCCTAGTATCGCCCACAAACCGATACTGGCACCGGCGCTGAAGAGCGCGATAACTTCGCACCGCGGGATTGCGCGGGGAGTGTAAAAGCGGAGCGGAAAGGAACAGATGAAGGAGGAGGGCGGATAAGGATGAATGGGCGATGAGTCGCCCAGATCCAGAGATGGTCCCAAAGAAACAGGAAAACGGCCGGGTGGAGACAAAAAGGAGGGCTGGAGGGCAAGATACGGAGGGAGGATCTCACTTTATTTCGTTTATGGTGGGTAGATAGAACGGTTTGGATTTGTCCTCTAGGTGCGGGTAGGTATCAGTATCGCAATTTTCACAAAGAAAGTTGTGGACAAAATGAAAAGCCAGGGTTATCGTTGGCAACACAAGGAAAGCGAGGCGGAGCTATTGTCCAACAAGGTGGAACGGCAGAACCTGGAGGCTGCGAGGATGCTGGGACAGACGACGGTGCACGGTGGCACTGACGAGTGCGCGGTGACGAGCCGTGTCTCTGCCACAGTGCCAGTGAGGAGCAAATCCGCACCATTGGAAACTGTAGCAGACACTGGCCGGCTACCTTCGAGACCCAGCTAACCCTAACCCAATCTCACCCCCAAGACATCTAAAAAGATGCACGATACGAAGAAGTCAAGTAAAATATTACCCACCTCCGCAAAACTCGTATTCACAACACGACGGCAGATAGTTTGGATTTGCAGCTACTCCATATCCTGGCCGCGTGCATGTTTGTGGTGGTATCCGCAGAATGAAGCCGGTGAAGAAGACCACGGCAAGGAACTTCTTCGAAAAAAACCTAGCCATGTCGATCTGGATGAGGCTTTGACGTGCTGGTGTGCGTTGCGGCGGTCGAAACAGTTTGGTCCGCTGCTGGGCATTCTCCCTGTCGCAGCCGCCTGAGGATCTGAGAGGATAGGTCGTCGTCAGGAAAAGGAGCGTGTCAATGGCGATGCGTGATGGGATCGGATTGATGCCCGCAGTGGAAGCGTTGGGCCGAAGCGGGCCGGGTGGTTGAACTTTTTCGAATTCGATGCTTAGAGCGCATATTAAGAGTCGCTGTTGACCCAACGAGTTTTTGAAACGGCAACTTAGCTGAGTCGTCGCATGAATGTCCGGCTCAAGGTGTTGATAGGCAACACTGCCAATGATAGCAAATAAATCAGTGTTCGCCCTAAAGGCCTTTAATTGCGGTCCGAGATTTCTAAAGGCCTTTTAAAGGGTAAAGGCCTTTAGCTAAAGGGCAGCTAAAGGCCTTTAATCAATTTCCCACGCGGTCCAACACCGCCAACTTTATTCGCGCTCAACCCAAGCTCAACCCAGTGAAGTACTACTTTCAAGCATGGAATTTGACCCCAGAGTCTATCTTGATACCCCTATCATCTGGAACTTCGTCCTCAGTTGTGTTAGTGTCTTATCCTCCTCCGCTGGTGCCGATGGTCCGTGCTTACAGCCGCGACATTGGTCCTACACCACCAAATAATTTGGGTTTTTCACGCGGTGAGAGCCACGGTATATATATATATGGCCACAGAAACTTGCTCAATATTTGTCGTCTCCCAGTTCAAAATAAGTGTGACTCATGGCGATGACATGACAGCTAAAGGCCTTTAGCTCTCGGCCCAAAAATTTAAAGGCCTTTATAAAGGCCTCCTAAAGGCCTTTAGCGCTAAAGGCCTTTACCCTTTAGGCGAACACTGAAATAAATAGAATCGGCTGCTGGTGAGTCGCCAAGGCGGCCAGCAATCCAGTCTCGTCCAAACGTCTTCGGCATAGAACAAGTGTGCGGAGAGCCGGGAGAGAGGATGCGCCCAGGGCAGCGATAGCCTTGGGTGAAAAGATTGAAGCGGAAATATCGCGGTGAACAACATCATGAAGGTGGGGCGATTCCAGGATGAGAACCAAATCATCCTCGCTGAGGGTTATGTGAACCAAAAGACACTTCAACGTCCGCTTGGTTAGCCCCAGAAAGGCCACGATTGCCCGGCCCATACCGGGCACCCGATCAGCAACGCTCCCTGCGATAAAGAATGTATGGAGAGCTGGAGCCACGAGGTGGGCGAAAACATCGATCAGGAACGTCCCCGAGAAATCGACGAGCTTGAGTGAGCCGACGAAGGTTGTCTCCGACGCACTGCCACGACGAGGATCCGAGGCGAAGGCCTGATAAACCGTGACATTTGCGTCGTGAGCAAGCTGTGAAAGGACCCATAGAAGATCCAATGACTGGAGGTCGTGGAAATTGCAAGTGTGAAGCTGGGACCAAGGAATGAGCATGTCCCGGGGGAATGCGTTACCGTCCAGCTCCAACGTCAGGTTTACTATGGCGGGAAGTGAGGTGAGTAAATCAACCTCGGCTATAGATGAGATGTTGAGTAGGGTAAGGTTCTTCAACGACGAGAAGGTGTAACTTGAAGGTGTGAGATCAATAAACGTGTCAGCGTCGATGGTGATGTCCTCCCATCGTGGCGACATCGGAAGAAAGGGAGCGAGGATGGGCTGGAAAACTTCAAAATGACCAAAATGGATACAAATCTTTGCGCCACGAGCACGTTCCAACTGCACGGGAAGCACTGTAGAAAGCAACTGCGACTGAGCGTTGAAGGACTGCAGGAGGATGAAATAACCCCCAGAGCCGTGGTGAAGTCAACGCAACGATGCGCCAACGACGACAAACCCGGCTCACGGCCCATGGGGCGGTTGAGCTTGAGCTCAGTTGGCGGTTGGGCGTCAGAAGGTGCTGGAATATCTCCAGCAGAATTTCGTCGGGAACGCGACGGAGTACTGACAGCACCGCCCTGTGTGTTTTGGAAAAAAAACATCCAATTCTCTGTGGCGCTGGTAGATTCGCTCTAGCGCCTCTTCAAGGCGAGAGAGCTCGTCCTCTGCTCGCTCGACCGCGGCCAAAAGCACGGCGGCCTCTGCATCCGAGGGTGGGCCAGCAGTTGTTGAAAGCAGATGTGGGTAGGGGGTGTGAGTGTGCTGGCTCGATGTCTGTGCGGCGAAGTGCACAGAGCAAGTTAAATCGCAAGGGCACTGCGAAAAAATGTTAGATCTCATCGATCTCGTCCTTGACTCGAACGAAATCGCAGAGGATGGCACAGAGTCAGTTGACATTGTGTGGAGTTTGAGTTGTCAAACTAGATGATAACAGCGAGGTTGCGCGAGGACAGGCAGAAACGGCAGAGAAAAGGGGATGAAGGACACAAAGTTGACACGTGGTCGAGTCGCGATCGAGTTGATGCTCACACAGGGACAAACAACGAGACGCGACATACTGAGAATTGAGTACGAGAGTTCCGGTTCGAGAGGTAAACAGGGGGATATGAGGTGTAATGGAGTGCATGAGGGTGATTCTCCCATACAACTGGAGGACTCCACCGAATGAAAATCCACAATAGAGTGAGTGCCCAGAATAAAGACACGTTCGCGCTTGGTTCACGCCCATTGCCACCACAGAAAGGCAATTTGTCCACAGCTGCATATCCGACATAACCCCAACGTCAATAAACAACGAATGGCCGGCCACCCACAGAGCCTACACGATACAACTAAGGAAAATCGTTATGGTTTGTGAGTCTGCACCGGAGCATGTCGTTCAAATCCTTCGGAAAATCGCCGCACAAGCCTCATAAAGGCCGTCGCCGCCCACGGCAGTAGCATCTTCTTGACACCCGACTGGGCACACTCCAATGAATGAACGTTTCAGAGTGCCCCGTCGAGCCAAACAAATTTGAGCAAAGAGGTGTGATCGCAGCGCCTCGCGAACAGCAATTCCTAACGCAAAATCCCCACTAGTCAGCGATACCAACCATTTGAGGCGCAGCACTTACTTGAACTCCATTAAATTCTTACCCGGGATTGTCTTCATGTTGAATTTCGCGGTGAAATAGGGGCCATGGCCATCGCACTGCGATAAAGAGGTCTGATGTGAACGGCTGCAATGCGGCTTGGTCAGTTAAACACCGAGAAGGACGAAAAACGACATCAAAACCGGAACGGTGTGAAGCGACGGGCCGACTGGGTGGTCGAAATTAACACTTGAACTTCTTTCAGCGCAATATTGGTGGTTCATAGTTGAGGTGAGCGGGGACGGATCGGATCCCGCCGCGGAATTGGGGGTTGTTTTTTTCGTCAGTGAGCCTCTTGCTGCGAGTCAAGTTCATATAGGGATAAAAACATCAATGTTCTACTGGAAAACGAAGGCGGGAAGGCTCATGCTAATGCATCCGTGTATGGGCAATTTATGGAGCGTCTTGAACGATTTGCGATGGTCAGAAGAAATAAAAAGGCGGGGAACCATGCTTACAGATTAAAAAGTGAACTCCCGCTAGAGAAGTACCAACTGAAGTCCGGAGTGTGCGTCCAAGCCCTTGCGTTCCCTGGACAAGAGAATCGACTGGTGGTGAGTCGCCAAAGCCGCCAACAGCGCAGTCTCGTCCAAATCAGTTCCGCAGAGAACAAGTTTGCGAAGAGCCGGGAGAGGCGATGCGCCCAGGGCAGCGATAGCCCTAGGTGAAAAGATCGAAGCGGAAATGTCGACGTGAACAACATCACGAAGGTGGGGCGATTCCAGGATGAGAACCAAATCATCTTTGCTGAGGACCATGCGGAGCAAAAGACGCTTCAACGTCCGCTGGGTTAGCCCCAGAAAGGCCACGATCGCCTGGCCCATGCCGGCCACCCGATCAACAACGCTCGCTGTGAGACAGAATGTATGGAGAGCTGGAGCGACGAGGTGGGCGAGAAAATCGATCAGGAACGTCCCCGAGAAATAAACGAGCTTGAGTGATCCAACGAAGGTTGTTATCTCCGGCGCACTAGGATCCGGGTCGAAGGCCCCACGAATCGTGACATTTGCGTCGAGGGCAAGCTGTGGAAGGACCCATAGAAGATCCAATAACTCCAGGTTGTGGACGTTACAATTGTGAAGCTGGGACCAAGGAATGAGCATGTCCCGGGGGAATGTGTCGCCGTCCAGCTCCAGCGTCAGGTTTACTACGGCGGGAGGTGAGGGGAGTAAATTAACCTCGGCTGTAGATGAGATGTTGAGTAGGGTAAGATTCTTCAACGCCGAGAAGGTGTAAGTTGAAGGGGTGAGATCAATCAACGCGTCAGCGTCGATAGCGACGTCCTCCCATTGTGATGACACAGAGAGAAAGAAATCGATTATGGGCTGGAATGTCTCGAATCGACCGAATTCGATAGAAATCAGCGCGCCACGAGCACGTTCTAGCTGAACGGGAAGCACTGTGGAAAGCAACCGCGATTGAGCGATGCGTAAATCCGGAAGGTTGAAGTGACGCCACAGTCGCGGTGAAGTCAACGCAACGATGCGCCAACGCCGACAAACCCGGCCCACAACCCACGGGGCCGTTGAGCTTGAGTCAAGTTCGCGGGTGGGCGTTAGAAGGTGCTGGAATATCTCCAGCAAAATTTCATCGGGGACGCGGCGCAGTACCGAAAGCACCGCCCTGTGTGTTTTGGCAAAAGCGTCCAACTCTTTCTGGCGGTGGTGGAGCCGCTCTAGCGCCTCGTCAAGGCGAGAGATCTCTTCCTCTGCTCGCTCGACCGCGGCCAAAAGCACGGCGGCCTCTGCATCCGAGGGTGGGCCAGCAGTTGTTGAAAGCAGATGTGGGTAGGGGCTAGGAATGTGCTGTCTCGATGTCTGTGCGGTAAAGTGCATAGAACAAGTTAAATCGCAAGGGCACTGGGAAAAATGTTAGACCACATCCTTGACTCGGACGGCGGAAATCACAGAGGATGGCACATCGGTTGACATTGTGTGGAGGTTGAGTTGTTGAAATAACAGCGGACGATGACAGAAAGGCAGAACGGTGACAAGTGGTGTGAGACGGAAGAGGAAAGTTGACACGTGCTCGAGTCGCGAAAGAAGATTGATGCGCACGCACACACAAACAACGCGACGCGATGTTTGCGCTCTCGCCATGACAGAAAACCCCCCAAGTGTCCGCCCGTCCCATATCCGATAGTCAAAATCCGGACTCGCCTCGAAATTAATTTCATTGGTAATCTTTAACCAGCGGAGACAAATCGGAGAACGTAGACGTCAAGACTCAATACTATAAACAACAAGCTTACACTGTAACACCATACGAGTGAGAAAAATCGATATGTTTTGTGACTCCACACCTGAGCACCCTTGGACTGAAAAGGGCGGTGAATTGTTGCTACTTCTAAACGATGAGTCGAGTCGCCGGTGGGTGGGCTGGAATACCCGGTGAGTTGCGCTACAAGGTAGGCCCCCGATGAAGTATGTAACATATATTCAATTTGGCTATCTGTACACGTCCCGGGGAAAGGGGCATATAGTTACAGGAGAGAGTTGCTATCGAGCGTCCTCACAAACGAAGTCGCTTCCGTTCCACAGGCTCCTCACAGGATACCGACAATGTGCTCGAGTGGTGCGGTCGCTTGCGGTACCAATAATCGAATCTGGTGCGACGCCATTTTCGACCCAGTCCACCATCGCGAGGATGATATTATGGGACGACGAATTGCGGGCCTGTGTCCCTGGAAGCTGCCCAGATTTCGAGGCTCCAAGGCCACCGGCACAGTGGTCCATCCCAGGGACCAGAAAAAGGCGATAAAAATCGTCAAGGTTCGGCGTAGATAGAGAGCGCGAAATAAGGTCATATACGCGCTTCGAGTTTCCGGAAGGGATGATCTGAAAGAGATCAGCACGAGCGAAATTCGTAGAATTCATGGGAGGTAGGTACAGAATCAGCGCGCCCGTGATAGCTCAGGAATTTACCACCGCGGGCCCGGAAGGCAGAGAAGTCGCCGTCGAATGTTGCAATATCTCCAGCGTTGACGGAATCGATGAGGGAACCGTGCTTGAGTCCGTAATCGTTGACATTGTAGTCAGAAACATTGAGCACGACGTATTGCAGCCATTGCTGTGACCATAATCAATAAAAACGACTCGCCAGAACGAAAAAACGACCTTAGTATACGGGGGGAATTCGCCACTGAACGTGAAGCCAATTAATGGGCTGCTCTCCGCACCGGGGTCGTATCGGGGGTAGACTAGCTCCCCATCTAGCCCGTAAAGAGGGGAATATACCTTCCTCAGCGCTTCAACCTGGGGGGTAGTCAAACACGACTTGCTTAACGTTTGGTCTGGCCGACAGAGTAAAGTTTCTGGCCGAAAGTTGCATGCGTCTGGTTCGGTGATAACGCCATCTACAACGCCATCGAGACCGTCGCATTGCCTTAGCACTTCCTTGTGGACGAGTTTCCACAGTTTAGACGGTATAAATGACGGGGAAGACGTCGCGTTGGGCGAGCCCAAAAATCGGGACAACATGCCCGTCCAATGCACCTGGAGGTGGGCGGTTGGGTTAGATTGGTTAGGATTATCACACGTGGATGCGCACGAGATGATTAAAGTCAGTGGCCGGTGCGCCCGCGATAATACCTTCAGTGTACCACGCATGAGCGTGAGTTTCAAAACGCATAGTAGAATATATACCATCGAAATCCTCCGGGTATTTCAAGGCCGTCTGGGTACCTTGGCGCCCTCCAGTAGAGCAGCCAACGTAATAGGATTTCGTTTGCGGATGCCCATAATAGGCCTCCACGATTTGCTTTCCGACGACGGCCTCGACGTGAATTGATCGGAAAGAAAAATCGTTGAGGACTTCCGGATTTTGATAAAAGGGAAGAGCACTGTCTCCGTCGTGACCATTATTGGACGCAACCTGCCGAGGTACAAGGTCAGTTTTGCGGAAGCGGGGATCTGGGAGAGACTACCGTGGCGAAATGAAGAGAGGACGCATAATCGAGCTCATCATACGCGATGCCTGGTTCGCAAGTTTAAAATAAATCTTCATGCAAGTGAACGGGGGAAACACACATCCACCGAGCCCGCGATTCCCTAAACCCATGAACCGACCGAACCATTCATCTGGGAGCCATGCTTCTGCGTCGATCCCCGAGGTGGTGCTGGTGTTGGTGTGAAATTGCACACGGCAGAACGGCGCAGAATGAGTCGCTTTAGATTGACATGTTCCGAGGGTGGAAATTTTCGACGCCTTCGGGAGGTAGGAGACATCCAGGATAGTGGTGTTTTCAATGTTGAGACCCGACTTCAAATCAAGACATTTTGCGCGTAATGTGGGGTCGCCAGCGTTCGGGCCAAGGGAACTAAAGGCAAGAAGCAGTTGGGATAGCATCGCGACCGCGAATTCCATGATTTGAAGTAACCTGAGGAGGGGTATGTGGAGGATGTGGACGTTTGAAGAGAGGCGGTGAACGTGGCGAGCGTTACCGTAAACTCCGATTGGTGCGTAAAAATAACCTGGGAACTCTTCTTTTTTCCGTACAACATCGGTTCTCGGGGAATTACCGAAGTACCTGGGATTGATTCTCGAGAGGCTGGAGCCTTCCACTGTACTGGCGCCCTGGGTCATTGTTCTGCCGTTGCTCCGCGGTCGAAGCATTATGGCTGCCATCTTCTTGATTTTCAGTTCAACACAAGTTCAACATTCGAGATCCATTACTATTCACAGGCTGGGAGGACGAAAATACCGTCTCCAAGTCCTCGTTTCCTTCAATTCTCGACCAATCATTGTCGACATCTGTGTTCCCGGTCAAAGTGTGCTGCGGTCTGCCATGATAGAACTTAAACCCTGCCCTGTACCCAGCTCTAAGGATAGCTACGGTTTCTGAACTGCTCCGCTCCTCCAAAAGATCGTAGACGTCGAGGTCGGTTCTCGAGCGCTTCACCTCAGAATCTGGCGCCCGTGACCATGTATGACGAACTTGCGCTGAACATTTCCCGCAGATCATGAGAGAAATTCAGCCGAGAATAGTCTTCATATTGACGAACGGGAAAGACCATACTGCTGGACGACTACATCGCTCGTCCCAGAAACTGTCCTCAGACCTCTTCCTTCTCCTCCTCATTTTTTGCCCTGTCGGATTCAGAGGCCATTCCGTTAGTGTGTGAGCCGTGGCTGAGATGGACTGGAATAGCGTCCTCGCCAGATGCGCGCGAGGACCTTCTCGCCTCGGTCGTGTCAAACCGAGTTCCCGTCCGTTCGCTGGCGAACCGGAGAGCACTTGCGGGGCCTGCAGAGCTATGGGGGCTCAAGCCGGAGCCGATGCGCACGATAATCAGGGAGAACTAGAAAAAAGATAATGAGTGTTAACTTACGACGCCGAGTCAAGAATGGCACATACAGCAATGCCCTGTGTAGAGAGACAACAGAGTTATGATTAGTCTTTGGCTCCATTTCCAGGTATTCCGGACATACCACGATACCAGGCATCTGGAATACTACGAATCAGTTTCGCAATGCATCGCGGAGGAGTTAACCTACCACACTGAGTAAACAATACTGAACATTATTACCAAGTGCGGTAGGCACAATCATTGCAATAAGACAGGCAGAGTAGATCGCAGCTGAAGCAAAACGTCAACAGTGACAGATCGACACGACTTTCGACCCATACCTGACTCAATAACAATCGTCATTGTCATGCCTATGTCGATTGAGGTCCCGATGAGACCGTCCGCTCGTCGCTTCGTCAAGTAAATCCGAAGTGAGATCAAGACTAGCAGTAGCCGGAGCTTCTTAGTTCCTGATGTGCGGTATGCGTTGAAAAGGGGACTCACGGGTACATAGCACATTGAGGCTGAGGGTGAACGCATAAAACACTACGGCATGAGTAGCGACATTCTTGCCATCTGGACTCGACCCAGCAGCGAGCTCCCTTATGGCTTGGATCAACAACGCCCCAGTGACTGCGTAGACCGAGGATTGGTCAATTTGTCGGGCGTGGATTAAATAACTTACCGATGTCGGCAGTAGCAAGTAGAGATGGCAGTGCGGCAGCAATGAAGCTTCCACCCCAGACGGCGTAGACACGGTAAACCTGACGAGCAGATTAATATCTCGGTGAATACTAATACTTTCCGCGTATTGGACGTACAATAAAAATGTCTGCGACAATGGTGAGGGCGATATAGGTCCCTGTCCGGAACATCGCGCCATTTCCAAAGTTCTCAAGATAGATGTCTGCTGCATTAGGAGTTATGGGGTCGTTGGTAAACGCCGCAACGACGGCCTTGTTGTCGAGCACCATGCGCTAAGGTCGCAATCAGTTCAATTTGACAATTTGAAGTGGAATCCCGACGGACCATGGTGATGAGGAAAAAAAGAACTAAGCTGGTGAGGAGCAGTCGAATTGAGGGAATTCCTTTGAGCTTCTGACGACCAAGGATAATCTGGAGACCTTGCATAAAGTATGACAGATAGAGTCCTGAAGTCAAGGTTGGTAATTGCGCCAGATGGGACATGAGGGGCTCACCATACGCAAGGGTCTCCAGTATAGCGCCCACAAGGGCGGATTTTGAGTAGCTCAGCATGCGAGGGAAGCGATAAGACGCCCTGAGGATCTGCGCTCCTCCTCTATATACATGTTTCGTGTTGGTGATCAGCGGTCTCTCATGAGAAGAACGAAGAGCCGAACGAAGAGCCGAACGAAGAGCCGAACGTTGAACCCACGGCGAATCGGAGGCTAGTATCGCATCAAAACGTAATGTCCCTGTAGCTCCAACTACATCTAGTGCTTTTCGCGTATCTGTCGATGGGCGCAGTCATTTTCTCATGTCGTGCGGGGTATTTAATGTGGAGGCCTAGAAATGGGAGTAGGTGAGCTCGGCCCTTCGATGAGAATCCACCAGGACAAAGGGATGATACAGATGCACGTAGCTGAAGTAGACGCACCTTTTCCATGATCTCCTCAGATTTTAGCGGGTTGTGCACTAATCTCCTCCGGTTGATCACTCAACATGTTGCCGCGTTACTGTGTGGGATAGGGTGAGTCTCTCAATCAAGTCTCGCCATCCAATGTCCTACTTCTACCCAACTTTGATGTGCTATACAGGATTTGCGTCCCGCAATTTTTGGAACGGCACAAAGGTTCAACCTGCCACGAAGGCCCTGTTCGGAATGATGATCAGCATTGGTCTGCTAACTGCTGCCCAGCGCCATAGTAGAGCCAAATTTGAGCCCCAGCGAATCATGACCATGGGATTGGAAATGTGCATCGGTCGAGGCGCTCGAAACCGGTACAAAGTCCGGAAGAATCGCACGAGAGATAAGGTAAAATGAAGGGCAAAAGCAAAAGGCAAAGTAGGAAGGGCGATAAAGAAAAAAGGGGGGGCTCACTTTGCGTTCATCCTGCAAGCATAGTTTAATTGGTAAAGCAGCTCTCTTCCAAAGAGTTTAGTGGGAAATCAAAGTCAGCATCGATCGAGTGTCCACGAAAACTGCAAATGAGAAAACAAGGGAGGAGTCCTCGCGGCGAACGAAGTTGGGCCAGTTCCAAGAGGCGGGTGCAAATTTGGGAGTCGCAGAATGCGGGGAGACTCTCATGTCCTGGGTGAAAAAGAAAAAACCAGGGAAAGGATAGTGCTCACGTCGGATTCGTTCTGCGCGGAAGAAGTCAGTACTAGCACCGAATTCACGAGAGAAATAAATAATAATAACCATTGAGCGCTGTCCGACGTAAAACGCAACCAGCGCGAAGAACATGATTACAACGATGGGCATCGAAATCGAGCCAGAGTTCGTTCCATGCTGTATAGCTGTGCCGCTGATGTGTACAGTCCTGCAAGAGTCCACAGCTGCGAAATACACACACATCCTCCAAGTCGAGACCCCTCCCGCCTGGCTCCCAAACGCCAAAAAGGAAGAGTTAGACAAGACCAAATGCCAGTAAGCACGCACCTCCGCAAAACTCGCCTCCACTCCAACCAACCGCGCGAATCGAGGTCTTTGATATACTCCACGGTTCTGGCTTGTGTCGCGCTGAGGAGCCCAGGTGGCGCTCCAGGCCCCAAAGTGGCCCAGAGTAGATCAATATTTGAGCCCAGAATTCGTTTGAGTTCACTGAAATTATTTGAGCGCGATGATGGTCATGAGAGGAGGAAGCAAGAGCCCGGGCCTGGCGGGCCGGTTTCAACTCCTGACCTCCATGCCGTCAAATTCTCTTCCACTGAACGACGATATAATCGACCGGGTCTTCACTTTTTGCCCCGACTTTGAAACCCTCCTTGCCTTGAAGTCTACATGCCAGGCTCTCCGTGCAATTCACACCGCACACCCGAATTCCATCAATCCCGCCGTTGCTCGCAACTTGACGGACATTTTCCCTGACGCTTTACGGGCTCTCCGTCAGGAGGTGTACATTGCCCCCAAGGAAGGCTCTCCAGATGGTGGCGATGCCATCAGCCCTGCAGCTGCTGAACCCGAGGACACGTCGCCGGTAACGATGGACGAGCTCCCTCAGTTGCGCAAGAACGATGTCGTGGTCCACAGACTTGAGGTTCTGTTCAGCATATGGTAAGCCGTCCTATTGAATACATCCCCGGCCATTTATGTACAATTGCCAGGTACAAGAACCGTAGATCTCCTGTTAGCGTCCTCTCAGCAGAAGAGACCTTCCGCTTTCACCGCGCGATGTACCGGGTCTTTGTCTACTCCACTCGTTTTACATCCATTAACTGCGAACCCGAATCCGACCACCCCTCCGAAAACAATGTTATTTATGCTCAGCGCCTCAAGATGCTCGACGCATACCCAACCGCCGACCTACGCCAGATTTACAGTGTCGTCCAGTTTCTCCGAGCTATGCTGCATGGTGTATTCAAGCAACCAGAGTGTATGTTATGTCTCCTCTCGTCTAACTGTTCTGACAAATCAATAAAGTGGACGGGACGTACGACGTTTGCCTCGCCGCTGGTCCCGCGCTCATCCTCGCAACCTACGAATCGCGCGATCCGAATACAATGTCCGATGCCTGCCCTGTCGTTGACTATGTATACGATGGAGGGGCTCCATATTTGGGGTTCTTCTATCACCCGTTGTCTGAAATTTGGAGCTCTCGCGAGGTGTCTAACCCGCCCGAGGACTCGGGGCACCTGCGTTCCATCCTCGACACCGTGCTCGAAGGCCTCGATTCCTGTGCGCTCCACTCACTCGTGTAGTTCCACTATCAATCCCTTTGAATAGGCCAATGATGCAACCAATCCACAGATGGACTGCTATGAACATCCGCCAGTACGTCTTCACTGCGCTCTCGACGATTTCTGATGTCACGTCCGCAGCATGGCAACACTACGATACGGACTTGCCCGAGCTTCTCCCAGGCAGACTGCCATTCAACCGCCAAGAGACAAAAGCCCTGCACGAATTCCTCCGGGCCGACGCTGAAACGCTCCCCGACTGCAGCGTCCTTATCAGCGGGATCTACCGCGACGTTGGCCTACTGACTGACTTTGAAGATTGGACCGAGGACGATGGGCTGTGCGGTGCTTGTCTAGATAAGCTACTTGAATCGCACACCTATCTGTGGCTCTTCGACAAGAAAATGAAAGGTCAGCAACGATATCACCATCGACAGCTCGACGCAGGTGCTGATATTAGCTGACCAGATGGCTGGGTGCCGCGAGAGAACTGCCGGCATGTCCGTGAAAGTAGTCGGCTGGAGGCCCTAAATCAATCCTCAGGTACGGATACGATTGTAAGACGCAGTTCACGGAGGCGGAGCACACTGCAGCTAAAAATGTGGGTACCCTGGCCGCTCCTCTCTTGCGAAGCTAAGATGTCTTCGATTGTACTCCAGCACCTCTGCAAACCTCTCCAATAAAGGGTATCCATGGGATAATTGCAGGTCTTCGCTGATCATACGAGCTCTCGATAAACGTTGCAGTTGCCCTGCCTTGATTCCTGATTTTTTCTGCCCGTGAACGCCGGTAGCTTGAACGGTGACCATGACTCTTCAAATGATAATTCAACGCTTTTGAGGCCACGGCATTTGCGGCGCGTTTGATCCGTCTCCACGGCTCGAAAATTAATTTGCCGTGTTGGGTGAGCCTGTCTTACGTCTGTTGCCTCGATTCCTCTTTCAACATCTACCAAGTACTGGATCCGACTCGGCCCTTCGCCGCAGTGTCAGCGTCTTAGTACATGTTTTCCTTCGACTAACCTTCAACCAAATTCACCGCAAGTTAGCTTCCGATCGAGTGAACAATTTCTCTATGTTAGGGCAACCTCAAATAACTGTTGCTATCGGAAAATCACCGTGGTTTGTGGTTTGCTTTCTTCAACTCCTTCCCAGTCCGCGAAGGACAAGGTAACCAGCGTTCGAGCACTGCCATCAGAAAAACAATAACGGTCCAAGCGAATCTCCATTTCGGGACAACGCTCTTGTTCTCGTTGCAAAGTGCCACTCGAGCGCATCACGCGCGCCAACACCTTCCTTTAAAGGTGATTTTTCCCTCTACCAATCCACTCGAGTGGCTCACAAACGCTTGGACCTCCGTTTCCCAACAGTTGACTTGTTTGGTAGTTTTTCGACCTCTTAGCCGAAACAATCCATCAACTGGGCTTTCCTGGAGACCCGAAGGATGGTATAAAGCGGGGGCGTGTGGGCTGGATCCCCCACGCATCCAAAGCGCCCCGCACCTGCCTTCTCGACCTGTCCCGCCCCCTTCAACCATAACACGCAATGCCTCGTGTGGCTATCATCTCCTCCACTCGGTCCCGCCAAATCCCCACCGTAAGCGGCCGGCGATTCCGTTTCCTTCTTTCACTCACATCGTTTAATCTAGGGTAGCAAGATACCTCCTTCCACATCGTTGAGGTTTCGCTGCCCTGAACAGGGGTGCTTGTGGAGCTACAGCCGTCAGTCAGATCTCAAGCGGCATTTGTCCACCCATATGTCGCCAGAAGAGCGCGAGAAGCAGTACGTATATGCGTCTAATTTTCTACAGTATATTCTGACTTTTCTTCACAGAATGTATAAATGCCCCGAGGCCGGCTGCAGGAAGAAATTCCTGCAAAAGTCAAACATGATTACTCATTACACGGCGAGACAGTAAGTTCTCGTCAAATTTCTCCCGTTTGACACCTCTGACATTGTTAAATCAGCACTGGGATAAGGCCTCACATCTGTACGCAGTGTTCGTACTGCACAGCGGATCCGTCGTGCCTCCACCGGCACATGTGCAATATCCACGCATATGTCCCAGGAAGTGGGCAGCGCAAGAAGCAGTCCACCGCTGCTGCACGCTTCGAGATGATCGACCCCGTCCTCCGCGCCTCTCCGAGCTCCGAGTACTCCGAATCGTGGAACTCCGAAGCCTCCCCACCCGCCCCATCCTCGCCAAGCACATCCTACGATGACCAGTCGTTCTACTCCCTTCCTACGACTCCGGAATACGCGCTGTATCCCGACCTGCTCTCCCCGTCCTCATCTTTCGATTCCTCTCTTGCCGCCTCGCCGGCCACTCCCCAGAGCTGGGAGTGGGACCCGACGTTCGAGGCAGCGTGTTTTATCATGGGCGATGAATTTCCCACCGTCGAGCCCTCAGCGGCGTTGGCCCCTCTGGCGCACTATCCTGCTGAAGGCATCGCCCTCTTCGAACCCGATTGCGACGCCTCCGTGCTTTTCCTCGGCACGGAGCAGTCTCACTGCAACGACTCGATGTTGCCCCCATTTCTCCCGACGCCCGCGTACGACTTTGCGCCGGAATATTCCCTCGACTCAGTCGAAGTTGGGTTTACTTCCGAAGTCTTCAACGGGGAATGGGCTAAAGTGCAAGTTTAAGAGTGGAACTTGACCTCTTCGGCGTACATATTATTATTGTTATTTATTTGCCACGTATCTTGCCTTCAAATGTGAAATTGACCCTCATACCTCGTACTGAGAATATTTAAAAGCGACCACAAAGTCGGCCTGGAACTGGTGTGGAACATATCCAAGCCCTTCAAGGAATAAAAATATTCTCCTGCACCGCGACTGTCAACTGCACCAGGCCAACCTTGCATTGAGCCCGTCGGTTCCAACTTTTACCCGGTCATACGCCCGCGCAAAACCTATTCATTCCCGCAATTCTCGCACATTTCACCTATCTACGAATCCCAGTCATTTTGTTTTATTTATCACACATGCTGATTTACTACTCCGAAAACTGTTTGACAAACCGAAGAAACGTATTGAACGGCCCATTGGCGAAGAAGTCTAAGTTCATGTCATGGCCGTTACCCTGCTCCACAACAACCTCGAAGCTCTTCGCGGCCGGCCATAGGGTGCGTTCCGCAGCGGTCAGCGTCGCAACGTCCCCACACGTATCATTACCCGCCGCACAAAACAGCTGATCCTCCGACCCAACGATTTTCGCGACGGGCCCAGTATATCCCGTCGTCAGTCTTATCGTGAGCGCCTGCGCTAAGATCCCCTCAGCGCCGACGTCCTTCGTGAACTCGTCCAGCAGTATCATGCGGGGTGAGAAGGTGCTGGTGTCGGTGGGGTAGAAAATGCTGCGGTTACTGAGTGTGAAATACGCGGGGTCGAGCGAGCCCCAGCGGAGCGGGTCGACATCGCGCGCACTGGTAGGGACTGGTAGGGTGTTAACATTGAGAACGCTGCTCAACGCGGCAGTGAGAATAAGGCCATCGAAGGGGGATTCTGGGCCCTCGACGATAACGCCGAAGTTCAACAGACCCGAGCCTGCGCTGTGGCCTATCCCGATCACCTTATTGAACGCGGGGACGCCGGGTAGGAGAGATGTGGTCTTGAGGTGACGTGCGATTTGGGAGAGGGCAGCTGAGGAGGTAGGATATTGCACGTCTGATGCGTTCACGGGTCGGGAACTCAGTCCAACTCCGAGGACGTCGACGGCGAGGGAGGAGTAGGCCCCGTGGGCGCATGAGAAGGCCGCATAGGAGTAGTTTCGGAACTCCTCCACTGAAGGCGACCAGTATTGGCTGGTATACGTGAGTCCGTGGACGAGGAGCTGCACGACGTCTAAGAGGATAATGGTAAGTCACTTTTGTGAAGAATATTATTCGTAAGCACATGCCTTTGTTCTGTAATAAAACAGTTGTGTCCGGCTCGCAGAAAATACCATAGATGTCGTACGTGGCGTCCACACGGCGGAGCGCACTTGCGTTGCTCTTGAGACCTGCGAACTGGTCTGTGGGATCCTTTGGGACCAGTACATCCACATGCACGGGAATGACAACTGGCGAACAAGCGCAAGAGCCTTGAGCCACGACGTGACAGCAGTGCAATAGCAGTGCTGAGAGCGCGTAAAGTAGTAGATGCATGGGAGCGATGCTTCGGCTGGAAATCAGGACGGGATTTTATAAAGACGGGCTCCACGGAAGGTCCCTTGCTGATTCATCCCGTTTCGTATTTGGTTATGCGGGCAGAGTCGGTATGACGAGAAGTCGAAGACGAAGGAGCCGGCCGGCTAGGAGACTAACCTGTCCCGATGGTAACCACAGTCCCGCCCGACACAGTAGCCAGAAAGCAAGAGCGAAGGATATTGAGACCCAGTTCTAGTCAGAGTGGCCCCAGCTAAGATCCAAAGTCGAGTTCTGAGTACGCCCATCTGAAAGACTCGGGCGGACGGCCGAGCGATAGATTTGGACGGAGTTATCAACCCTGTAAATGGAGGGTACCCGGCGAAGATAAGCCAAGCAGTCAATCAGAACTCACATTAAAAGGAAGACAGTATCCTGGATTTCCGCGTTCTTCGACGACGATCCGGGGGACTCCGGGGGACTGGGCAACTATGTAGACGTATAAGATCAGAAACTTCCCGAAAGGCGTTGAGTGCTGCGGATTTGAGAATTTCGGCTATCTCTGTCAATACGGACGAAGTAGCAGAGGCTGCAGAGCGCTAGAGGCTTTTTCATGGCACTCAGTACTCCGTTCTTAACGCGACGCAACTTCCTATTTCCAGAGTTCCGAGGGTTGTGGTGCGGAAAAAGAAAGCCCAAGCTCGGCGGGAACGGTGGAGAGGCGAGAACGCGTCGGTGTTCAGCGGAAACCGACGCTGGCTCGTCGGAGTCAATGGCGAAGAAGCGCGTGTCAGTCAGTGGCGGTGCTCCGTGCAGTGATGCGAGTGACGGCCACGGCAAGAAGTTCGTCCGGGCCGAGGCGTGCCGGATGGTGTATCCTCGGCACAGTGAGTTGTTCATGCGAACCACGAGCCGAAGTTAAATCTGGTCCGTAGAGCCACGCGCGGTCTGACTCCGTACCAATTTCCAAATTTCTCACCCAAGTTTCTCATTTCCAACCGAAATTCAACCGTCGGAACTCAAAAGGCTGTTGAATTTGTGAACACGGTCAATGTACACACTGCGGAATCGGGAGTGATGTTATCGACTTATTCGCAGAAAAGAATTGATTTCACCTTGGTCTGATTGTGCAGCCTCGAGAAAAATTCATCGAAGATCCAAAGGCAGCGAAGGAGCCAGGAGAAAATTTGACTACCAAACGTCGAGGGTGCTGCATTTCAAGTTATACTTATTGCCGTTCTGCACCTTGAGCATCAGCGACACGAGTTGACATTGAATGCATTCGCTCTACTCTTAATGAGCTCCGGGGCGAGGGACCTTCAGATTCCGTTTATTCATGTTGGTTTGATCTCCAATCTGATATCCTAATCCAGCGGGACTAACTGAAACAGTACCCTGGGACCTGGTAGTGAGAAAAGGTAAGGATAAGGCCCGAGCCCGGACGCGTACAAGGGCTGCCGAGGGATAAAAGAAACATGCCAACGCGGTACTAGAAAGGTACTGATAACCATGAAGCTCGCATGGAATCGCGGCCCACATCGCGGAACGCCCACTGTTTAATGACGTACCAACCAAGTCCGCATCGATTCCGCATCAATCAGGTTTGAATCTATGTACAGACCCACGACTACTAGTAGCCGGGGATTTAGATCTGACAGACGATGCTTGCCGTGCCTACTTACCTGAAGGTTGACAGTTGCGGTTAGTGATATATGCCGCATGCCGACGTCTTTCCAAGCGATTTTCGCCGTCGGAGTCCAAACTGTCCATCGGAATCCGTAGATGACCGAGAACAAGTAAGTTTACTTCCACGACTCTGACAATGAGCTGGGAGTTGATCAGTATGTCGCACGGGCAGGGTCGGAGATGGGAATGAGAATGAATATACGACGCACAAGCAGTCCTGACACGTTGCGTGCGGGGTGGGTATACCACCTCACTGTTCGAGCCTCGAGAAAGTAGGGTTGAGGGTTGAGTTAGATCAAGCTATTCAATTGGTCAAGCGTGAGAGGACAAAATTGGTGAAGAAATATTGACCAGGTTCTGTGCCGATGAGAATGGGTTTACCCTCGCCCAAGATGAGGAATATTCGAAAAAGAAACCACTTTGCCGTCCCACCGCACGTCGGAGCAAGAGGGACCGGTCACTGGGCAGCCAGGGCGGTTACAGTAGTCGTCTAGGAAATTCAATGTCATGTCGTTAAGAAGATTCGATATTTTGCATCTGTTGGATGCCTGTATGGGCGCTTCACGGTTGTGAGAATTCCCCCACGAGATGTAGAGCGGTACAATACAAGTACGCATGTCGCCGACAGGAGATTTTATTCGTCGCGAAGTTTACCTGGTCCTATACGAGAAGTGAAGGCGGGCAACGGAGACGGCAGAAGAGCAGTGCAGACAAAGGCCAGAGCCAGAGTCGAGATGGAAGTTGCCTTTAATACGTGGCGTGATAGGCGCGCGAAAACACTGCCGCTCATTGATCGAAACTTGATCAAAACGGTGACCCTCAAACAGGCCTTTCCCCGCCTTTTCCTACTTCAAGTTGTTCCGTGCCCTCACCGAGCCTCGCCCCCGTCCCGGTCGGCCTAGTCACCCAGTGAACAGCGGCGCCGTGAATTAATGGCCGCTTCTCGAATGCCATTGGTTTCCCCGAAATACTCGGCACTCGCTCAACGCTCGGAGTTCGTTTGGTAAGTAACTCTGGTTCTTTTGGCGCTTCTCTGCCGGCGATATCGATGACAGCAGAGCTGTTTAATTGGAATTTTGCGGCCCCACGTTTCAACTTCGTTTTGCGTCTTTCCATTTCTCCTGCTTAGTTCCCGCAGTAAAATAGTGGATCTACCCTCATCGCGTTGAATCCTGCTTGAAGAAGGAGTCCAGTTCCGAGCTTCAGGTACGATATATGTATAGTTGGCTTTCGCTTGATTTTCCCTCGCTATATCCATGGAGATGTTCCACACGATCTACATTACACTAATATTACGGAAGATTGGATACATAGCCGCCTTGTCATCGCCCCTAACTTAGTATAGGTTAGGCGGCCCGCATGGCGCCCGTTCTGGCCCGTCCTTTTCGCTTGGTTACTTTATATACTCCCTCTCTGCAGTCACCACCGTCCTTTTTCCTCCCTTCGTCTACCACTCGTTCTGTCCGACCTGGACCATGCCCACCACCTGCCCTGGCACCGGTTCAGGCGACGAAACGCGTCGGAAACCTCTTCCATTTCGACCGTCGGAGGTGAACGGTGCCGAATCGCTCTCCAGCAGCTCCACGCCTACCACAAAGCCTGCCGATACTCAGGACGTGCAATTGCAAGAAAAACTTGATGCCGTGGCGCGGTACATGTCTGAGCATGCCCAGGGCACGGCCGATATCATTCAAGGTGCGTGTTCGAAGTCTCACCTGCCGACCCTTGCTGAACCAAATACTTTTTTTATGTAGCGCTGCGCATACAAATCTCTGAACTCGTCGTGCAAGGCGCGCTTGGCGATCCCGCGCTCGCCAGCAACCCCACAGTCCAGAAGCTTGTCGCTGGGCACAACCAAACCATTGCCGCGTTCCGCAGCGTGAACGCCCGCATTGACCGACTGGAGCGCTCGCAGGCCTCGTTCCAGCAGACACTCCTTCATCGCCTCGACGCGCTCATGCACGGACAGGGTCCTTCGAATGCAGAGCAGATTCCACTGCCAACTCCCCCCACTACACCGACCGACAGCGCTGTCGCTGCCGTGCCCAACGGACCGCCCCCGCCGTATGCCGCTCCCACTTCTCGGGCTCGGGCAGCCCCCCCACCGCCACTCGGGGACCGACCGTCGAAAACCAGCGCCAACGCGCCTCCATCCCCCGCCGCGGTCAGAGATGTCGCAAACACGATAGACCTACCGCCCATCCAGCAATGCGGGCGCCTCCCTTCGGACGCTGCATTGGTCCGCTTATTACCACCCCTTCCTCCCTCTCCCGCTTCCCCTCCCAATCCTGCTGTGGACGTGTCCAACGTCAAGACCACCATCACTAGCACCAGCACGCGCTCGCCCTCCCCAGCCCACTCCAACGCGTCCTCCAAAAGCCTCCCGCTCCCCGAACCCCGCATGCCCGGCACACCGCGCCCAACGACGCCAACCACCCAGTCCCTCGGCGCCGCGCGGCGCGTCCCCGGCGCCCCCCGCCGCGCCGCGATCCTCGAGTCCGCCGCGCCGCCCCCCGTGCATCCCGTCCCCCCCATCCCCGCGACGGTGCCTCTGGTCCCATTGCGCGCTAAAACCGCTCCCGTGCCTTGATTCATGGCAATTCTTCCGAGACGCGGTAGCACCTCACCTCCGCGCGTAGCCGAGTCGGATCGGATGCGCTAGTACTTAGCCGACATCGGGTCTGGCGCGCCCACGGGATCGGGATGACGGCAGCTTGCAAGCGTGTACAACTACAAGTTTGGGCCTCTCGAGGTGGGCGCGCCGCGTTTTACATACCGCGTTTCCCTTCTTTTTTCGGCGACTTGTTTGCCGCTCTGTGTGTACATACAATATTTTCCGTCCTATTACCTCGCGGGAACGCTTTGGGGTCCTACCTTCCTTTTTCTCACGACTTACCGTGCACTGTAATCTCGGTACATATAAAATGAAATAAGATAATTAGTGGGCGTTGCAAGGGCGTTGCCCCAAAGTTCTGTGGGAGTTCCGAAGTTCCAAACAATGACTTTACAGTAAAAT
This sequence comes from Mycena metata, assembly GCA_029378385.1. Taxonomy (NCBI): domain Eukaryota; kingdom Fungi; phylum Basidiomycota; class Agaricomycetes; order Agaricales; family Mycenaceae; genus Mycena; species Mycena metata. The sequence goes on from JARKIB010000227.1 coordinate 54,356, forward strand.
ATCAAAACCCCTACGGGTTCTTGGCTTCGACTCCGCGGGGGAAGATCTGGCTTGTCTCAATTTTAAATAGAGTGGAAGGATGGTGAATTGAAATACAAAGATGACAGGGAGGATCTTCAGTGCGCTAGCCGCATGGTGTCAGTTTCGTTCTCGTACCACTCGAAAAAAATGCCTCCGCCTGGTCTACCCATCAAAAAACGGTTCACAGCATTGCGCACGTGCAGAGAGTCTAAAGTCTGGGTGTGTTGAAGGTCCGAATACTACCGATTCAGAGACGCAAGTGGACCAAGAACCTATGGGGATTCGGTAATTTATTATCACCTGCAGCTGAACTACTTCAGAACAGAGTTTACATGGAAATTCAATGGCGCGCGAAATTGAGGGAGGGGGCGAAATTTTCCGACCACTTTGGGTAAACGAGCACGTCGGGTGCATCGGTGCGGAAGAACCTATGTGGATACATCATACAATTCGTTATTCAACGATGGGGCGTTGTTTTAAGGCGAACCATCGGAGAGGATGGGTGTGTACAGAGGAACCGTTTGACTGGCCATGGGTTCAGAATCCCCTTGAACGAGCGTAGGTCACAGCGCACAATAAACGAATCCAGTCGATGTATAGGGATGGTTTCCAATCAGTTGCGCTGCAGTATTTCAATCACAGCTGACCAGCGACCCGTTGAAATATTGCATTCGGGGGAATTCAGAATGGGCTGGGACCTGCCAGTGTGACCGCATCTTCATCTTTCAACCGTTCGATTGATGAGACATTCGCCTCGGTGTAGGTGGATTAAGCGTTCACATGCTCTGCATGCTCGACTCCAGATCTGATGAAGTAGGAGAAGTCTTCTTCCCATTGCCTAGCATGGGAGTCACTATGCTGCCTCAGCCTGGGCACGGTCGGAGTCCAAAAAGAAACCGGGGCGGACGCGAATAGTCGTGAATTCACTAATTTTAAATTTATCGAATACCCTGAATCTATCGTCGACATATTTTGGCCTTCCTGGAGGTTGGTAGCAAGGAGTACATGTTGATTTATTTGCAGCACATCGTGATCTTGGTGGCAGTGAGCATCGCTGGTGTACGCCAAATGAGCGGTCGACATCAGTGGGGTTCTGTTTTATTGGGCGGGGAGGGACAACCGTTGGAGGAATCCCGTGCGTCCGAGTCGATAAACCAGAGATGGCGGACGAGTTGAGTTGAACCCTGAGAAATTATTAGACACCTTGCAGGTGGACACTCTCGACAGGGGCTGTACATCACTAACTGGGAAAGAAACCAAACCACGGAACGTAAAGCCGTCGGATCATGATGCGAACTTGAAGGCTGAGCGCTGAGAGTCTTCTCTGACTTGAACGTTCACCACGCTTAGAGCTCTGCGCATCCACAGCGCCGGTCAGACCACCACACAAACCAAATTCACTTCGCAGTAACAATTGGCACATGGCTCGACCAGGCGACACTGGAGGATAATTTCAAAGACTCGGACGAAGGTATCCAAAAACCGAAAGGGTAGGATCTTTCTTTGATCTTTCTTCAGAGGTGTGCTGCACGCCAATAGCCCTACACCCTGGGTCGAGGGTCTTACGAGTCACCGAGTCCCTGACTGCGCCATGCGCTTCAAACTGAGGGTTTCCACTACTCTTCTCAGAAGTTAACTCATCCGACGTGCTCGCTCCTCCTCCTTTTCCACGGCGCGTATCGGTCGTCCTCCCTGCATGGGTTTGCCCTTTGTTGTCCCTCCTCGGTCAATAAGCGAAACCCCGACTGATGGACCGCGCTCTGGCCAGCAGCAATGCTCACTCATGATGCTCACGATATGGAATCAGGATACGCTTCTTGGTATCGGCCTCCAGGGAAGAAGGGGGGAGACAGATGTCGACCATACATTCGAGGTTTTCAATGAAGGTGAGAAACCGTGCTGATGGCTCCGCAATGTCCGCATAGCAAATGGGCGGAAGAACTCTCCTCCTTCATCGTATGTGGGTCCATATTAACAACGGAGGGTCTGCGCGCCCAACCAATTATTTTAGTCTTGCCACCACGTCGGCTGGTTTACCGCCGGATACGTATATCCCCTACTCGAGGCACTGTAGGAATCTAACATCGACGGGGTTGTTCGGGAAAACCTGATGACGACTCTCTCCAAACCATGTGCATCTCTGCGTCTCAAGGCCAACCATGGCTAATCTTTATTTCACGAGGTACTGTGTAATGGTGCCAAGACAGTCGTCCGGCCAGACGCACGAAAAGGGGGGAAATTAACCCTTTTCTGGATTGATGTCGAGTTACCACTGGATACTGAATTTCAACCAACCTCTACGAGGTTTGCTATATATAGGGTCTCAGGCCTACTCACGTTTCCAATTTTCTGCTTCGCCCACTCATGGTCCTCTGTCGTTTACTCTTCTTCGCCCTTTCCCTCCTTTCGGGTGTTAATGCCAACGCCGTCATTCGGCGCGCTCCGTCCAAGGCAAACAATGTTATCGTCCAGGTTATAACGCCCCTACACCTTTCCTTACTCCTCGCTCACCGGTCCTCAGCTGTTTGAATGGCCATGGGAGAGTGTAGCGGCCGAATGCACCAATTTCCTCGGCCCCTTTGGGTATGGATACGCGCAAGTCAGCCCTGCGATGGAACACAGCAAGTGTATTTAGCCCCTCCAACCGCTGTTGGCTAACAAAACTCTGCAGTTACTGGAAACCAGTGGTGGACGGACTATCAGCCCGTGTCCTATATCCTGACATCGAAACGAGGGACCCGCGCGCAGTATGCCAATATGGTCTCGACGTGTGCCGCTGCGGGTGTTGGAATAATTCAAGACGGTTCCCTTCATTTCTTGCTTCCTATATTTCGCACCATTAACCTCCATCTCAAGTTGTCATGAACCATATGACCGCGCAAGTGTTCACCTGTTTCCAAACCATCAAGACCTAAACTTGTGCTATAGGGGGTCTGGAGTGGGTTTCGCCGGAAACAGCTACAGCAAGTACAGCTAGTGCGCAACATTTCCTTCCTCTCTAACATTTCCTTCCTCTCTTGTCTGACCGAAATCAGCCCGGCCGTTCCATACACCTCGTCCAACTTCCACTATTGCGCGGGCAACGGCGAGGCCGCCGAAGTCACTGACCTCCAAAATGTCACCAAGTACGCGGGCTTAAACTATCCATCTCAACTTTAACCATTCACGAATCCCAGCGTCCGATTTTGCGAGGTTGGCTCCCACATTTATTGCAACCACGGTGGTTTATTGACCCCATGTAGCTCGACGGCCTCGCCGATCTGGCACAAGAACAGCCGGCTGTTCAGAAGGCACTCACGGCGTACCTCGAAGACCTCGTTTCCCTCGTCAGTAGCACTTCGCTTCCTTCCCTGGTTCCTTCCTCCGTCCCTCCGTCGACGCTGACTCGGATATATGCCTTCGCAGGGCGTTGCTGGCTTCCGCGTGGACGCCGCAGCGTACATGGAACCATCTAACCTCTCCGCGCTTTATTCGGCGCTGTCAGGGTCCCCGTACCGCACCCAGGTTAGTTTCCATTCACTTAATCCTCGCAAAAGGCTGCGTATGCATATATTAATTATTATTAGGAAGTGTACGACGGCGGCGCGTCGGACCCGGCCATGTATGATAGTATCGGGTAAGCATGGTTCCTTTCTGAGATGTGTTTACTCATTTCGTTTAGGGATGTCATCGAATTCGGGGCAACGTCCTTTCTGATGCAGGCGTTCCTCGGGACTTCTGGGACGAACACGACCACCGCAAGCACATATATCTCAAATATAATTCCCCACTGAGCTCCTTCTCGCTTCTCAGGTGTCCAACCTGGTCACTCCTGTTTCCATGAACACGGCGTGGGACCTGATCCCCTCCAATGTCGCCAACTTCATCATCGCAAACCAAGACACTGTGCGTCTCACGCCGTGCCCATCCCAGATTGCTTTTAATTGACGCCGCTATTTAGGAACGCAGCTCCCCCGGCGATTCGCTTAATTATCTCAGCCCCAACAACGCCTATACGCTTGGAATGATCTTCATGCTCGGGTTCAACTGTTCGTCCTGTTTTTATTCCGACCACTCGTCGATTTATTTATTTTCTGACGTTTTCATCAAGACGGCACCCCGACGGTGTTCTCCGGGTACGACTTCGCCACGAACGATATTGGGGCGCCGCAGGCCGCAAACGAGACTACCAGCCCCGTGACGTGCTATGAGAACGGGTGGCGCTGTGCGTGTCCCTGCCCGCCTTCGAACCGTGTTCGCGGTTGCTAAATTGTTTATTGGTAGGCGAGCAGGAGTGGATTAGTACCGCAAATATGGTCCTTTGTGCGTCCTGATTCAACTTTCGGAAATTGCGTTCAAGCAACTCATGTGTTGTTCGATAATATAGACCACAACGCCGTGGGGTCTGCGGAACTGACGAATGTGCTCGTTGGGACGGAGCAGCAAGTCGGTAAGTATTCCGTTCCATTCCATCGTGAAATGGTTAAGTTCTGAATACATCCATAAAGCTTTCGGACGCGGCTCGATCGGATTCCTGGTCATCAACAACGACATCAACACTTGGTCCGCTACGTTCCAGACCTCGCTCCCTGCTGGTACTTGTACGTCCCCTACTCGTCCTCATGCTCAATATTCCATCCCTGACGCCTCTCTAGATTGCGATATCATGTACGTACCCGTTCCCCTCCTCTCCCTCTCCACATCGTCTAACTTGAACTGCAGCCACGACACCGACTCGGCGCCGACGACGTGCTCCGGCCCCTCTTACGTCGTATCGTCCTCCGGCCAGTTCACCGCGTCCGTCGGGGCGTATGACGCCCTCGCCATCTTCTCGGGTGCGTACTCTTGATTCAATGATAATTATTAAAAGCTGATGCCGCAGTAGGGTTCTCTTAAATAGGGAGGGAGTTGCTTCAAGTTATTTTTTCAGCGTTGACGTTGAACTTTACCGTATCTTTATTTATCGAACCTCTGCTACGACCCGCGGCCTGACATTCAGAGGGTATTGCGGGTCGTGAATTCACACTATTTGAATCTAGATCGTCGACACTTGGTCTTCCCTCGAGGTCGGTGACAAGAAGCATCTCTTGATTTCTATGCAGCACATCGTGATCTTGATGAGCATCGCTGCTATATGCCATATGCGCGGTCTCGGTAACCAGTGGGGTTTCAGTACCGTTGGAGGGAAAACATAGGCGCCGTGGAAAAGAAGGAGGAGCGAGAACGCCGGACGAGATAACTCCAGTCTAAGGAGTTATTGAAAAAATTAGTGGAGGCCGTCAGTTGGAGGCGTATACCACACACTTGATGACTCTCGAGGCTCTCGACCGAGGACGTGCCTGTATCTCGTGAACTACGCGTGTGAACCCCCGGGTGCAACTCGTTAGACGAAAATAAAGATAACTTCTTCGTTTTGAATTTATTCTCCAGTGTCCTCGGTAGGTGCAAGGTGGGTGTCGCCTTCTCAAACTATGGCAATTACTGTGAAGGTTTGAAATGGTGGCTTGAACAGCACTGTGGATGTGTGTAGCTTTGAGCGTGGCGAACATTTGGGTGAGAGGAGGCGGAGACTCTCGGCCCGGCAGGAATCAAATCATCATACGGCATGATCCGACGCACGGCTTTACGTTGCCTAGTTTGCTTTCTTCCCTCTTGCCACCACGTCGACTCGGTCCAATGTCTCAATCCAGCAGTATCCTCCGCAAACTCTTCCCCCCAGCAATCCTAATCGGTGCATTGTGGGACTGCTTGAACTCAAGATCAAGGAAAATGGTCGGCATAACCTCATGACGAGTCTCTTGAACGCAAACCATGTGCATCTCACCGTCTCAAGGCCAACCATCGGTCATCTTTCTTTTCACGAGGGGTTCTGTAATGATGTAAGGCCCCTTCGGCGGCCACTCGTGGAGCAAAATCACCCTTTCCTGAATTGACGTCGAGTTGCTACTGGATACCCCGGTTTGGACCAGTCTCTACAATGATATGCTATATATGCTTTATCGAGTCTCGGGGTCTACTCACATCCGCAGAATCGCCCACTCATGGTTGCGTCTCCAATACTCTTGCTTGCCCTTTCCCTACTTTCGGGTGTCAATGCAAACACCGTTATCCGGCGCGCTCCGCCCAAGGCGCACAATGTCATCGTTCAGGTTCTTATATCCCTGCGCCTTTCCTGCATTCTTACTCACCTTTCGCTGTCAGCTATTCGAATGGCCATGGGAGAGTGTAGCGGCCGAATGCACGAATTTCCTCGGCCCCTTTGGATATGGCTACGCGCAAGTCAGCCCCGCGATGGAACACAGCAAGTGGATTTAACTCGGCAAACCCATCGTTGGCTGATATTGGGCAGTTACGGGAAACCAGTGGTGGACAGACTATCAGCCCGTGTCCTATACCCTGACATCGAAACGCGGGACCCGCGCGCAGTATGCCAATATGGTCTCGACATGTGCGGCTGCGGGTGTTGGAATAATTCAAGATGGTACGCTTTATTTATCCTTCCGATCCTTCGAACCATTAATAACCTCCATCTCAAGTTGTGATGAATCATATGACGGCGTAAGCATTCACCTGTATGGGAATACTCCGAGGACCTAAACCTTTGCTGTAGGGGGTCTGGAGTGGGTTTCGCCGGAAACAGCTACACGAAGTACAGCTAGTGCGTAAGATTTCCCGTTCTCCCTAGCCTGACTGAACGAGACCAGCCCGGCCGTCCCATACACTTCGTCCAATTTCCACTATTGCGCGGGCAACGGCGAGGCAGCCGGAGTCACTAACCTCGAAAACGTGACCAAGTACGCGCCCTCAACTTTCCAGTTTTTTCACTCATCAATTCCTGCCTTCTAGTGTCCGGTTCTGCGAGGTTGGCTGGGACGTTCAAGCCCAACATTTTGATTGACCGCCCACACAGCTCGACGGCCTCGCTGACCTCGCACAAGAGCAGCCGGCCGTGCAGAAGGCGCTCACGGCCTACCTTGAAGACCTCGTGTCCCTCGTCAGCAGGCTTCCTATGTAGTTAATGGTATGACACTGACTCCGAGGTCTTGCAGGGCGTCGCTGGATTCCGCGTGGACGCGGCAGCGTACATGGAGCCCGCCAACCTATCCGCGATCTATTCCGCCCTCTCAGGGTCCCCGTATCGTACCCAGGTCGGTGTCTACCCATTCTATTCTCAACCAGACAGTATTAACACAGAAATAGGAAGTGTACGACGGCGGGGCGTCGGACCCGGCTATGTATGACACCATCGGGTAAGCTTGTTTCGTCGACGTTTTGAGGTTTATGCGATGCGCTTATGCATGGGCCGAAGGGATGTGATCGAATTCGGGGCGACGTCGTATGTGATGCAGGCGTTCCTCGGAACTTCTGGGACTTTTATGACCACCGTGAGCACACTGTCGCTCATCATAAGTCATTTCCTACTCAATTCGTTCTCAGGTGTCCAACCTAGTCACTCCTGTTCCCATGAACACGGCATGGGACCTGATCCCGTCGAACGTCGCAAACTTCATCATGGCGAACCAAGACACGGTGACCCGCCCTAACTTCTCTATCTGGGTATCACAATGGGATTGATATGAAGCCGCCGGTACTTAGGAACGCAGCTCCCCCGGTGACTCGCTTAACTATCTCAGCCCCAACAACGCCTATACGCTTGGAGCGATCTTTATGCTCGGGTTCAACTGTTCGTCCTATTTTTATTCCGACCACTCGTCGATTTATTTATAGGCTGATTCCGTTTTGGAGACGGGACGCCGACGGTGTACTCCGGGTACGATTTTGCGACGTATGATATTGGGGCGCCGCAGGACTCGAAAGGAAATACCAGCCCTGTGACTTGCTTTGAGAATGGGTGGCGCTGTACGTCTTTTTGCCTCCCTGCTGTTTGTGGTTTCTGAATTCTTCGTTGGTTAGGCGAGCAAGAGTGGATCGCCATCGCGAATATGGTGCTGTGAGTCGTACTTGACGATGTTTCGATTCCGTTATGATTTTATCTTTAGATACCACAACGCCGTCGGGTCTGCGGCCCTGACGAACGTGTTCGTGGGGACGGAGCAGCAAGTCGGTGAGTATTCCATAATTCATTCCATCGCGGGATGGTTGAACAACTCATACAGCGTTCGGACGTGGGTCGATCGGGTTCCTGGTCATCAACAACGATCGTACCACGTGGAGCGCCACGTTCAAGACGTCGCTCCCCGCTGGGACCTGTACGTCACCTTCCTCTCTCATCCCCAGTATCCCATACCTGACGCATCCCGTTCAATTTAGATTGCGATATCATGTGTGTACCCTCTCCTTCCTTCCTTGCCGTATCGTCTGATCTGTCAACCGCAGCCACGACACCGACACGGCGCCAAAGACGTGCTCCGGGCCGTCCTACGTCGTATCGTCCTCGGGCCAGTTCACTGCGTCCGTGGCGGCGTTTGATGCGCTTGCTCTTTTTTCGGGTGCGCCTTTGATTCATCAATTATTTTTTGGCTAGGCTGACTCGGCGCAGGTTTCTCTTAGGCAAAGATTGAGATATTCGTGTACTTTTTTCAGTGTTGTACTTCAGTGTAATGTCAGTGTATCTTGTTTTGTGATGTTGTGCTGCTTCGACCGCGATCCACGCCGAGTGTGAAATTCAAAGGGAATGACTCCGGCTCCCAAAGGATACTGTGACACCATCGTGGACCAAGATTGGTCGGCCTCCCCCAGTTGTCGGTGATTGTGGCGTTGGATCTGAGGGAGACGAAGGTTCGATTCCTTCTGGCGACCTTCAAAGATCGACATTGTGAATTTTTGTTCCCACAGATCGAAATCCTCTTCACGTTGGTCGGATGTTCCTTCAAGTCCAGAAAGAGGATAATCGAATTTCGCAGGTACTGTGAGTCGTTCTGAAGCAGACCCCAGGACACCGCACGAACTCACTCAAGCTTGATGGCCACAACGCCCTAGATGTTCGCTCACTCCCACGCCGCGAAGGGAAACCAGGAAGCCATCGTATATCAGTGTGGATTGCCCTCACATCGTGGAGCTGAGCGACATTACGATTAAAATGCCGAGGGCGACGTGGGTTCGATTCCTACCGATTGTGTGGCGGAGGAACCCATGCATCTTTTTCCTCCCACTGGAACTATGTGAGCGAGCCTGAGCATTCACATCCAAGTCTGGTCTGCAAGCAAACTTCCTAGGCGGCCGGCTGGTCATCAACGCAGCTCGCTCGGAGTAAAAACAAGACCTTGACTCTCTGAGTTTAAATTGCACCTAATGTAACTTACCTTTAAGTATTTTTTCTTTGTAGCTAGCCAATATTTTGAATTGTGAGCTGAATCCTCGCTGATATTTTTGGGGGTTATTTCTTGCAGGCCATTTGAGGTTGATTTCAGGCCAGAAACCCAAACCACATGCTCAAATTTTAGAGTTGCGAGTAAGAATGGTCCAGGAACTGGTTTAAATGACACTTAGCAAGGGTAGGGAGCCACAGCAATTTTTATACTGTTTTGCACGATTTTTCAGCGGTGTGACGAACCGCTGAACCTATTCGACACCGACCCTCGTGACGCGTGACCTCGACGAAAATTCGATATCGACAGGGGGGTGCGTGACGCGTGACTGTCGATTTGAACGAAATGGTACAGTACCATATTCCCCATCCTCCGTTCGCCAGCCGACTTGAAAGCTTGGCCTGTAGGAACACGCGTACAACTGCAAACTCCAGTCTATAACTCCCTTGCCCCACCACCCCGCGCTTCTCCGATCCCTTGACGCCTGTAATCTGTGGAATCTAGCACGAACTCTGACTCCTGCCCCGCGATGTGCAATAAATCTCTGTTTTGGACTGCGCTGTACTTCCTGGAGCTCCATTGAACACTCTGAGAGCGATTCCCGTGATTTATCCACCAATACTACGCGTTTTATCACCCCAAATTCCGTGTTGGTACTTCCTGCAGCAAGAAATTGTCTCGCGCGACGCTAACCCGAGTTGAACTCAAAAATATCTGCAACAATGAACGGAAAGAGTGCGCGCGAGCTGTTCTTCTAATTTTATCTTTCTTCTGATCTTTCCCGGGCCGCACCGTGACCTCCGACTCGCTCCGAGTACTCGATGCAATCTTGGCCGAAAGGTTGGGTTAGTGAATTTATTCGTATTTTCGGGCCAACGTATAATTGCATCTCATCCACAATTCCCGTAGGCTGCACTGGGCCGCCTTGATTATATCACAACACCACAGCCTCCGAGATGATAATTACTTATTAAGCAGTGACGATCAATGTCATTGACATGGATGATATAAAAGGCTGTGGGGTCATCAGATTGCCCCCTTCCCCTTGTCCTCATCTTCCTCAGCCAATCCTCAGCGCCTATGAAAATCGCAGACTTTTACTGTGCGTGACGGCACCCTTGCTCTTGTTATGTATCCCGGGCTAACTTGTGGTAACTTGTAGCCCTTGGGCTCGCCCTTTCGGTCGCTCAGTGGGCGTTAGGCTGGTGGACAGTCATCTACTTGCCAGCGGCTAGCGATACCGAAGATACCGAGGGTCTCAGTAAGCTTACGGCCAAACACATGATTTCTGTCTCCAACCTCTCTCTTTCCGTGTAGCCTATCGCTCTTTCCTGAATCTCACTTCCAGCGGTGCACTTTACAGTACTTTCGGATGGGTCCTCTTGTACGGCGCTTTCTTCCCCGTCGCTGGCTATCCGTGGGGGTCTGATTTAATGGAAACCAACTCAGGATTACCATGGCCCGCTGGAAACGCGCGGACCCGCAGCCGAGGCGCGCGGGCACCCACTTTCGGTTGATTTTGCTCTATACTTTCTACCGGATTTTCATAGGTGCGCTATGGAGCACCCATCCAACGCTTGAAATGCGAATTTCCTGATTTGGTTGACAGTTATGGTAAGCGGCATTGAGAAGCCCGCCCCTGAGTTCACGCAGCTGTTCACCCGTTGTGCTTTCGGGGGCTTCCGCTCCTTCACCTGCGCGCCGCTCGGGGCTCTCGTCTTCCTCCCCGTCGTCGAGATCTTGATCGGTACGCACCGGACACACACACTCTTCCTCTTCCTTTCACTCACATGCGCTTTCATCGCAGGCCTCTCCGCCGCTTTCGTAGTCCGTCACCGCGCCGTTGCGAGGCACGGCAAAGAGAAGGTCGAGGTTCCCCCGCCTCCCCCCACGTTTGCTGCTGCCTGGACCTTGGGAGAGGTCATGGAGCTTGATCATACGCCGGCTCTCTCAGCGGAGGGCACCATCGAGCTTAAAGTGTAATCTGAAGTACGAGTTGAATTCTGTTTACGTTGACATATCAGTTGTTGTCCCGTCCTTTATTATATGTGTATTTCGGCGAAGACATCGTACGAAACTCGCCGACGAGGAGCAGGAGAAGAATATGCGGACACCAGATTGCGCACGGCAATCTGGGCCGCCGCCTACGAAAGACAATTGCTCTGAGTAGGAAGGACGTCGGAGAAGAATCCGGTCGGGGATGGCGAACTAAAGGCATTAAAAACTGGTGTTTCGTCAACATACGAGGTGTGAGTGAACAGTCGGTGAGGTGTCTGGCACACTCCGAAAACTCTGATGTTTCAGACTTCCTGATTATGGTTCTGAAATTTTTGGTATCAGCAGAAGTTTTCTAGTGCCTGATACTTGCCTGATACTTGTAGTATCAGGAGCAATATCGCGCGCGGTCTGTTCCGGGCCGCCCCGCCCCGCCGCGGACCGTTGGTCCGCACCCTGATACCATGTACAATACCGCTCCTGATACTGTAGTATTACGACCACTAGTTCAGGTGACGGGTGACGGGGAGCTGTGAACTGAACTAATTGAACTCGGTGACGGTGACAATGAGTTTTCCTGGCCCAAATAGGGGTTGAAAAACACAAAATTTCGCTCCGGCATTCGCCGGATTACCTTTTATAGCAATTGTTGACTGATTGCCGAAGCGTGAACTTCGATCCCAGTGAACTTTTGTGGTGACGGGTGACACCCCGTGAACTAGTGGTCGGAATACTACAGTACTGAAGATATCAGGCCTGTTGAAAATGATGTTGATATTGAAGATTTTGGAAGCGTAATTGGGAGGTGTGAAACATCGGCTTTTTTGGAGTGGCAGGGCATACTGTGTCAGTCTGCCAGCCTTCTATGCGGCGCCTGAGAGTGTACAGAAACTCAATGTTGTCTACGAGTCTAAGTAGTTCAATTGAACTGCATGCCTGGCGGCAGTTCAATTCCTCCACATGGCAATTCCAAGTGAGCCGAACGATCTGTTTAGTTTTGCTGGGTACGTGTTCCTCCGTATTTCTACTCCCGCAGCGTCTTATTTTTCTTCAGTCCCGGCAAGTGTCAAAGCGCCAGGTTGTCGGAGACGGGGATTGAAATTGAACGTCTGAATCCACGCAAATAGTTTTCTGTGGGAATCAACAGCTTTTTCCATGCTTCCGAGCTACGTCCTCCTTTTTGTTCCTTGGCGATGGAGACAAAGTGGATATTTACCTTTACAGTGTTCTGCGGTTCCTTGATCCACTGTGGTTCCTTGATCCACTCTGGTTTGCACTATTCCTCAGGTCTTTGGGCCTCAACTTCGGCTCATGTCTTGTTGAATACATTTATAATGAATACTTGTGGTGGAATCTCGACAAAAGGGCCTTGAGGAACTCAGGAAATGATTTTTTTATTTGGGTGTGATTTGCTCCTCGAGTCCTTGATCCACTGGATCTCGACCAAAACCCGGCGGATTTGGCTAAATCTTGGACTATATATGGGGACCCGCATATAAAAAAGTATGGCATACTAGATTTGACTCAAAGGTGACCGAGGCGAGAGGTAAAGATCGATTAAAAGTTGCGGATCAAGGAACCGCAGAACACTGTACATTTATAAACAGTCCACGTGACCGCGGGAAACGACTATAACCCATCACCTCGTGCTGTCACGGTCACATAGCCTCTTTCTTCCTGCCACCATCGCGAGAACTTCTCAAACCCCTTTTAACCAAAACAGTAGAGAAAATGGCTGGCACCGGAGGACGTGGCTGCTTTAATTGCGGAGCTTGTGCGTTGTCGTTGTCGCCGTTTTTTTTCGTCGGCTTTTTTATCCATTTCCTTCATACGACCCTAACACCCCTGTGTTACCACTTTTACTTACATTGGGCTTTCCAGTCCATCTCCTTCATGACGTCCACTGAATCCACACCCACACCCTCCTCTACCCTTTACTTACCTACACCGGGGACGTTGCTGACGATGTTTTTCGATTTTTTTCTTCACAATTTTCCACTACGAAATCACCTGGGGTCGTGTCGTGTCGGCGGACGGACGGGGGGCGAATATAATCCTCTTTTCAAACAACAATGACGATGGCTGAAAACTCGGGGACGAATGCGAATGCGACGGGGCTAAAACTACTACGGGGATGTCAATGAACGCTGCGCGGACGAGGATGGGGACGGTTACTCACATAGACGGACACCAAGCTTCCAGTTGCCCCAAGGCGGGGACGCCCACTTGGTGATTATTTTCTTCTTTTGATTGAATCCGTGCGCGGGTGACGAATATTTTTCTTTGTGCAGCTACAACTGCGGCCAGGAAGGCCATGTCTCGCGCGACTGCAGCGCCGAGGCGAAACCCAAATCGTGCTACAAGTAAGCAATCCTGTTTCTCGCACTTATATTCCCGATTCTGAATTATTTTTCTCAGATGCGGTCAGGAGGGACATATCGTGCGTAATTCTTTACATCCTGTATCTCTTTTCTCGGAGTTCTTGGTGATTGCGCGACGCGCAAAATGGTTCCGTTCTCGCTTTCAGCGCCGGCGCCTAACTATAGGCGCGCGTGCGCTGGCACGTTTTTATGACGACTACGCGATAAGAGCCTCTCGCGAGTAGCAGGGGAGCGCCTCGTCGTTCATCTCGCTGACCAGCGCTACGCTGTCGTGCCGAATTGGAATCTAGAGCATGATGTGCACTGGCGCTGTACCCTTCATGGTCTTCCCTATTCATCCTTGACTACTCGAGGCGTCGCGCAGTCTCAGGTGTTGATTTCCACGTCGTGCTTTACGAACGCGGTGCTTTTGTCGTCGTCGTCGGGGCCTCAGCTCGTACCTCCTGCGATTCATGTGCGCGGCTGGACCGTATTCTCTTACGCGGTGTGCCACCGAGTGCATCAGCGCTTGATTTTTCACTGCGCGGAAAATCTGCTCGACCGTTGGCTGTGTGGACTAGCAGCACCTTCCCTTACTCGACCGCGCACACCGCGCGCCCTCATCGGCACTTCTTCTTTCTCCTCTCGTTTCTTCCTCCCGCCTGTCCTCCGTCTTTACTTATCCTTTCCCCAGTCCCGCGACTGCCCCGACAATTCCGGCTCCGCCGGCGGTGCGTTCTCCGGCGGCGCATTCGGCGGCGGAGGAGGAGGACGCGGCGCTGGGACCGAGTGCTACCGCTGCGGCAAGACGGGCCACATCGCGCGCTCGTGTCCCGATTCGGGGTACGTCTCTCCCGCCATCCCTTTCTGCCACCCTCGCTGACGCGCATCCCTAGTGCCTCCACCGGCTACTCCTCTTTCAGCCCCTCCAATTCGGGCGGCGGGTTCTCCTCGTCGTCCTCGGGCGGCTTTGGCGGTGGGAGCAAGACGTGCTACACGGTGAGCACCCTTCCTTCCCTCCCAGTCTTGGCGACACGAGGCTGACGTGTCGGTAGTGCGGTGGCGTCGGCCATTTGAGCCGCGACTGCGTGCAGGGCAGCAAGTGCTACAATTGCGGCCAGGTGGTGAGTGTTACTCGCCCTCGTATTCTGCAGCGTCTCTTCGACCCACGTCCACGTCGACCTCACCGCGCTTTGCACTCCTCTGCGCTGCGCCGGGGCTCTGATCCTGCTCCCGACGGAGTGCTGTCCTGGCCGGAGGTGGACCTGACCGCGCTTCGCTGCGCCAAGGTTCTCTTCAGACGTTGGGACGTGGCCAGCGCGCTGCGTGGGGACCACGAGGAGATCGTGGTACTCGCCGTAGTATTGTCCTCGCCGTCCCCGCGTCGAGGTGGTGCGGCACCGGCGCCGATCGCGCTTTGCACTCACCTGCCTGCGCTACGCCGAGCCTCTGCTTCACTTCACTTGTTCTTCCGATACGCCCACGATGCTAACGATTTTCTTCCTTCTCCCCAGGGCCACATCAGCCGCGACTGCCCCCAGGCGCAGAAGCGCGCTTGCTACACGTGCGGAAGCGAGGAGTGCGTCCATTCTACTCTTGTCTGGTCTCCCTATCATTCCGTTCCGCGTCCTCGGATTACCCCTCCCAGTCCTCTACCGCCCTTTGCCCCCGCGCGCGTATGGCCTCTGGGAGGACACCGCCAGCCACGCTGAAGTACCAATAATTTCCTTTTTGGGAATTTGGCGGAGTGGTGGCTGTTTTGGGATGACTTCGTCTTTTGGTGTCATGACGTTGTCCTTGCGGGCTGGCATGCGAATAATCCCTTTTGCCCTATCAGTTGTTTCCCTCCGCTGCCCTCGGTGTGCATCATGGGTCGGATGATGTGCCCTCCTCCCTTATCTTTATACGACGAGCAGCACGGCGGCTGATGGCGCAATTCCCCGCCACCGCATGGTCGAGCTATTCTGTCTCCTCCCTCTCCTTTCTGCCTCCCGCTGTTGTTTGACGGTCGCTCACCCACCTCTACAGCCACATCTCGCGCGACTGCCCCGGTGTCGGCACCGAGGCCTAGTCTCTACTCCACTCGCCGCTGACGACGAAGAAGAAGCCAAAGAAGATGCTACTGTTGTTCGATATTGACTGAGTGACCGAGACTGATTGAAAGAGTACTGATTGACTGAAGAAAAATAAAAACGGGCGGTAGATATGATGTATCTGGATCCAAATTTGCTGCCTTGCTGTTGAGTCTGAGTACCATGTGCTGCGAACTTATCGACACCTATGTACCAATTCGATTACTAGTAACGAATAACCTTCGCGCGGAGATCAATCAGCAATTTCACTGTCGGTGGCTATTTGTCAGTCCGCGAGCGGACCTGGGGGTATATGTATTCCTCAATACGAACCGGTGACTACGCTCCTTCCTCCCCGGTGCCTCCACTCGTTCGCTCACATGTACAGATCATTCATAGCTGGTGGTCGGACAGCAGATCTGTCGGCCCTACTATTTGCGACTGGGTACTAGGCCAAAAGTTTGAACTCCCGCAGGTCGACTGCAGTGATTTTTGACTGGACTTGGCGAAGAAAATCTGTGAATAGTTTCAATTCGTCGTGGGTATGAATAATGTAGGGATATGACGGCCAACTAAACTCGTCTACTTCTCAATTAATGATGCCTCACTCCTCGTATCGAATGAAGTAAACGAGGACGGCCGCTGCCGTCGTGCGGATCGCCTTATAACTGGCAGCTCCTCTCCCTGCATACCCAGATCTAGCGTGAGGCGGTCTCCGTCTGTTTCATGCCCGAACAGTTCAAGAGTGGAAGCCGTTCGTCTAAGCTTGAATTCCTCGCGCCCATACGCAGTGCTGATGGCCGTCGCGGGGTCGACGAGTCTGTTTTGTGCGAGTGCGGCTTGCGGATACTTGCGAGTCTCGAGAATGGCCTCGACCGTCACCGCTATCACGAAAGTGCTATTGAGAACCAGAAATTCAGCATGTGTATACGGAACCGAGTAAAACACACCAGTATACGGTTGAGATGAGAATAAGCAGCGAAAAAGGCGCCAACGGTAATCGTGATCCAATACTTGCTTCGATGGACTGAATGTCGAGCGCGTCAGCGGGTTCCATGACATAGGAAGTCATCGACAGCGCCACCAACGAGAGCTGGTTGGCGAAAGAGTCGTTGTAACTTCCGGAAAGTAGACCGGCGCCGTCGACGGCCATGGGAGCATAATACACGGCTGCCTGAGACCCATCCGCGACGCGCTGGCCCTGCGCGACATCTGAAGCCGTGCTCGCAAGCATAGTATAGCTTCCGTTGAAGTAACGGTAGGTAACACTGAGCGAGTGTACGTCGCAGAGGAGGACGTTGTAGGCTCCCTGGTCTCCATGGACGAAAAAGCCCGTATCACCGACAACTGCACTCCTGTGAGATTAACCGTCGGTCCATGGATAGGTATATGTACGCACATTTATCACTACCAGTTTCGTCCAGCGTGTACGCTTGCGAAATAACGGTCACACCAAATCGGAAGTCGCTAGTAAATTAGTGAGATGGCGGACGATATTTAACGGAAGCACTCACGTAGAGTTCGCGTTTTGAGTGCAATTAAATGGTTGCCCGTTGGAATTAAGGGGTCCTCCTGACGACGCCGAGACCCCGGGGCCTTGAAAACGAGAGCAGCCTGGCGAGGACGTGTTGTAATTGACCGAAGCCGGACAGTTTATCAAGAGCTGGGCATTGGAACCCAAGTTCGTCTGGTCGATGCATTGCGAAGTCATGCTGGTACATGAGGACTTTACGCCGTAGGTCGTCGCCGTATATTGCAAGCTATGAGATAAATTGGCGGTGGGTGGGACCATGATCGCGGTCGAATCGTCGGTGAAAGCGATGCCATTACTTCCGGATGCACCGTTCATGGTGCGAATCTGGGCCGAAAGGGCCGCGGTGTTACCACCGCTCCTACGGAACGGATTATGAGACACTCGAGCCTGGCGCTAATGAAGTACATACCCACGACGAAGGCCGCACTGATACGGTTTGTTGTTGGCCGAGTCCTTCCACTCGTCGCAGAGGGTTTGGTTCACCTGACGGCCCAAAGCGGACATAGGCTCGCCAGTGTGTCCGAGTGGCGTCGTCACCGCGTACATGACGGCCTGCGAGGACGCGCCGAGCCAAAGTTCCACCACCGAAGAACCGTACGACAGGGTGAGGAATATGAACAACATCAGGACGGCGTGGCGCAGTATTGGTGGCCGACCCAACGTTCTTCCGCCAGGGACAGAACCTCGTCCCAGGATGTACAGAACGCCAGTCCAGAGAGCAGGCAAATTCGCGCCATGGAGCGTTTCCATCAAGACGCCGAGTCTACGAAGCCGTTGAGTGGGAATCGGAGGTATAAATAGTACTCACTGGTATGGAGTTGGTCTGTTTTGTCCTCCATCACTGGAGGATACCAGCCATTTCCCTGCTAACCAATATGCACCCAATCCGATCGCAAGCGGTGCTGACACGGACAGGACAACGGAGGATGTATGAGCGATGGTAAGGGTTCGACCGAGAGGTGCCGTGGTGTAAACGGAACCCCCAGTGACGTGATAGTCGTGGATGAAGAACACCTGGAAGAGTAATCCCAGAGACACGAGGAAGACAGCGAGGACGATGGAGGAGCCGGTGAGTACGATTTTGAAAGTGGAATCGTTGGATTTCGAGTGCCGTGAAGCATAACCCGGCGAGTCCGAGGGTGCTTGAGGGGTCAGTGGGAGCTCATGCAAGTAGTGGTCGTCCATGGTGGTGACGGTGGTGACCGCTCTGGTGGGCTAAGGAAATGCTTGATTGTTGACCTGTGATGCGAGAATGCAGTTATGTTGGTATCCTGAAGTGTCGCTTGAAGCTTGCCGTACTTGTGCCGTACCTTGGCAATCCAAAAGAAACATGAGTCCCCCAGAGTGAACGGCGGAGAAGAAAAACCGGGAACTAATATTCGACTGAAATACATGAGGTTGAAATATTAATATGACTCGGACTGGCGGTCGGCTGGATGTAAGTGGAACCCGGAACCAGAGCTAGTGGATCTCGGTCAACTCGACGTCGGCGGAAATAAAATCGATTTCTTGCATAAGATCCTCGTGGGCGGGAGGACTCTCTGCAAGGCTCTGTAAACGCTGAAACATCTCCGAACTCTCAGATCGCAGGGGCACGACCCAAGTGCGCACATTCATCCCCTGGAGAACCTGGGCGACGTGAATCTGCAACAGCCCATCACTCCGCTTGGCACGCGCGACGATGTCCTCCCATTCCAGTCCCACTGACCCCAGGGCGCTCGCCAGTGTTGAGTGAGTCCCGGAATGAATATCGATCTCGACAGGTCCGCGGCAGTAGCTGAAGAGCGTGATGATGAACTCGCAGTCCGGGTTGGCTGCCATGAACTCCACTTGTTTGGCGCAAGTGGTAAGGAAGTCCTGCTCATAATCGTGGTGGACTAGTGCGCGGAGGAAGTTTCGTTCACGATAAACGAGGTTCGGCCGAGCACCCTCGCCTGCGGACGCTCTCAATATTGGGTAGTTCGTGACGGTATGTGAACTCACCGAGAGTCAGGTAATGATATGAGCTACAGGCCCTGCGATGACCGCCCTCCTTCCAATCGGAGATCTGGCATGATTTTGAGCAATAATAAAATGCCTGGCATCCAGAGCATCGTTGGAAGGTCCATTTCTCCTCAATATAGGCGCACTAGGGGACGATTATAAGGCGGAAGACTGGAAGTAATTGAAACCAACCTCCAGGTTATCGCAACCTCGCGAAAGCGGAAAGTCCGGCGTATCAAACTTGTCCAGGAGCTTCACACGATCGTCTGCGAGGGATGCAAAGCGTTCCCATGCCTCGAAGATAACACATTGACGGAATGCATCGGCGGCCACGAGCTCCCGAACTTTCTCCAGGGATGTTTTAAGTTGGAGGATGGTATAGTAATAAATCAGGCCGTTGGGTATGATGTGTTGAAGAAGGAACGTCAAATGGTGGTTGATTTTCCTGGAGCATTTCATTGTCGCGCATGTAACGATGATGCGAATGAGGCCGAAATCGAGAGCCTCCTCGAGCCAGGTGTATCCGGGAGATTCTGTGAGAATGCGGTCCAAAAGCTGCAGGCATTCGTTCAGTGTTCGTCCGGTCTCGGTTTCTGGAGGTTCTGGAGTGGGGGATGTACTGATGGATATAACGGCAGCCACCGGTTCTTCGACGAAGTCGTGGAAAGGAAGAGCGCCCGATAACGGACCGAGCGGCACCTTGATCCAGTCCTTCGCGTCGGTGGGATAGAGATCGGCGTCAGCAATAAATGAAAGGAGCCCGTGGATGAGGTAGACGTTGGCGCTACGAGCCCGTGCGCTCCGCGGGAGATATCGTCCGAGCACGGTTTTCAGATAGAGGACGCACACGGAGGCGAGGTTGCCGATGTCCCCACCAGCACTCTCCACCATCTCCACCAGATGTTGACGGTCTCGGGCGCCACCATCAATAAGGAAGCCGCACAGGTCATTCAGAACGATCTCGAGTCGGTTCGGCTCGTCCACCTTGGGAAGAAGGGAAAGAGCCTTGACGAGTATCG
Organism: Mycena metata; assembly: GCA_029378385.1. NCBI lineage: Eukaryota > Fungi > Basidiomycota > Agaricomycetes > Agaricales > Mycenaceae > Mycena > Mycena metata. Next base: position 74,588 of record JARKIB010000227.1, read on the forward strand.
CCCGGAATCCCGGTGTGGCGAGCATTATTTCAGAGGTCGGCTCATCGTCGTGGAATGTCCCGGCAAAGAGAATGAAGTCGGTATAGAAAATAACCGCGGACGTCAGCTCGACTTTGTCCGCAAGTTGTTCGTGGTGATCGTGCAGAAACCAAAACCACGGCCACACGCGAGACCACAAAGAGGAACCCGCGTCACGCGAGGGCCTGATATGAAAAGCGGCGTCCAAAGACAGAACGACGCGCGCCACGGTCGTTTGGAGTTCAGGGCCAAAAGTCTCCAGCTCTGCAGACGTAGGGATGTCTGCAGGATCAAGGTGAGCAAAGAATAGCGGAAGAAATGCAATCCGCTGGGATGGTGTGAGATTTCGTGAATCCATAGCATCTCGGGCGCGTTGTAATTTTTCCAGAGACCGTTTGTCGTTGCACGACATGGTGGCAATATGCTGAAAGAAAGGGAATTAGACAAAGGGAAGATGAGGGCCAGGCAACTTACACGGAGAGAAGGTGGAAGATTCTTCAGGCTTTCGATCTGCACGACTGGATGCATAGTGGACGCAGTGAAAGAGAAAGACAAAGACCTTTGATCCCAACAACTCATCGTTGATTGTTGATAATGCGGTCAATCCGGCCCGCTTTCTGCCTTGTCTTTTGCAACTTTACGCACAGCTAAGTTGCTGCATATCCGCCCGCGAGACAGTACTTATGTTGTAGTATTCTCGGTGAACTCTTCCATCGTAGCCATTCATAATTCCTCTAGCTGTTGGCCTTGAACGGGTTCAACTTTTTCGGATGCGTTCAAATTTTCCGTTCTTTTCCTCGTTCTGTCAACGTTCTGTCGACGTCTTTGCAGCTCCGGGGCCCCGTAGAATACTTTCCGAAGAAATTTCAAGTCCACGTGTAATTTTCTCGCGAGAAGGCACATAACTACCATCAAACCCACAACTGCCACTGGACGTATGCTCCTTCTTCCCCGATCGCCGTGAAGCTCCCAAAAAAAATGAAGAGCGGTAGAGAGCGGTATTGCACCAAAATCAAATACCGCCTATTTGGCCGTTTAGGTCGCCGGCCCGGGTGAACTGCCCATCATATTCCCGACCATCGCGGCCGAACTCGGAGACCATCGCCGAACTCCGCGTTCGGCCGCGATGGTCGCCAATGTGATGGGCAGACAGCTCTCGAGCTCCCACAAAGTCGAAACCGCATGGTCTTAATGCTTGCTGGCTGCTGCAGGCCAGCTCGAACACTGGGTGTAGCTTCCTTCTCCACAAGTTCTTCTAGACATTCCTACAAGGACACTATCAAGAACTTGAAAATCGGTGCCGATACACGAGTTATCTTCCAGGGCTTCACTGGACGGCAAGCAACAGCTAATGCACAAGAATCTCTCGCCTGGGGTACCCAGATTGTTGGCGGTGTTACTCCAGGGCGGGAAGGAACCCATCCAATTCTGCGTGAACTACCTGTGCTGCCGACCGCGAGTCTTCTTTTTTTCCCTTCGACGCGCTCTGGTAACACGGAAGGCTTAGGTTAGGGCTGCGATGGAACTCCTCAAGCCAGATGCGACTGGTATTTACGTCGCCGCCCATCAGGCTTCGGCAGCGATTGAAGAAGCCATCGAGGCCGAGGTTCCACTCATCGTTGCCGTCGCTGAGCACATCCCGGTTCACGAAATGCTGAAGGTGAAATAGCTATACTCCTATGACCGACATTATTGAACTGATTGCCTCTCGCAGATACACTCCATGCTTAAATCGCAGTCGAAATCGCGTCTTGTGGGCGCCAATGCTCCAGGAATCATCTCCGCCATCGGTCGCTGCCGCATCGGTTTTCAGCCGCTTCCCGTGTTTTCACCTGGACACGTTGGAATAGTGGCGAAGAGCGGAACGCTTAGCTATGAGACCGTCGCTTCGCTAACGCGTGCCGGGCTGGGACAAAGCCTCTGCATTGGTATGGGCGGTGACATAGTAGCGGGAACGGATTTCGTCGACGCCCTCAACGTGTTCGAGCACGATCCCGATACGCATGGCATTATTATTGTCGGCGAGGTTGGTGGTCAGGCGGAAGAAGAAGCAGCAGCGTGGATTGAAAACTACAGGATTCGTACTCCGCAACCAAAGTAACTCAAAACTTGTCCGATTCATCCCAGCGCTGACATACGATTTCCAGACCGATTGCAGCGCTGGTTGCGGGGAAGTTGATAAAGCCAGGCTATGTAATGGGCCACTCAGGCGCATGGGCAGGATGGGGCGAGAATTCCGCGGAGCAGAAACACCAAATCCTAGAGAGGGCCGGGGCCGTCATGGTCGACCACCCTTCCCAGTTTGGGGAAGTCATGCAGCAGTTGCTGTTCAAACCCGACAAATCCCTCACTCTTGTCTCAGGCCACAGACATGTACAACTGTCCCAAACCATCACCTCAGACCGGCCCCTTCCCTCCGGCAATCTACACGAACTCGAACGAGCCCAGGGTCCTGGCGACGTTGGTGATTTCCTTGTTAGCCAAGGGATAATACTTGACGACTTCGGACCTTGGGCTGAGTCGACCGATGGCATAGGGGCCCCGCGCAAAATCGCTCTGGCTATTGACCGTTCGAAGCGCACGCCCCACTTCCGAATCTGTCAAAGCACCGATGACAATCCAAAGGTTGCCCGTGCTAAATACATCCCTTTCGACTTCCGCTCAGGCCCTACTGCCTCTGGCATCGCAGAGGCTCTGGAGCATCTGGATATCAAGCAATTACCCTCTCTTGTCGCCACGCGGAATCTGCTTCTGTCGCTATTTTATCTGTTCAAGAAGTACGAGGCCATCATTCTCGAGGTCAGAATCGCAGTGGAGGAAAAAATTCCCGACCTCGACCCTGAGGAGAATTTCAAAAATGACCTAATCATCTATGACCCCCAATTCGTCTTCGACCCGGCGGCCTTCAAATCGGGCAACCGCCATCCAGAGATCCACGTCCCCGAGGCGAAAGCCCAAGGATCGGTTCCCCTCCCCGAGGTCGAGGTGGTCGCCAAAGAAGACGGCATCGTCTACGTGAAACTCGGCCCTTCCGACAGCAGCGATCCCGAGTTCAGCAGTTACAACATCGGCACTTTGGTGAACGGCGCCGGACTCGCGATGAACACCGTCGACGCGCTGGCGCTCGCCCCGCACCATGGGCGCGCGGCCAACTTCCTCGACACGGGCGGCAAGGCCACCGCGGAGACGGTGAAGAAGAGCTTTGCGCTGCTCCTCGCGGACCCGCGCGTCAAGGTGATCTTTGTGAACATCTTTGGTGGGCTTACGTTGGGCGATATGATCGCGCGCGGGATCTTGTTGGCGTTCCGCGAGCTGGGGCTGGAAGAACGGGGTATGCCGGTGGTGGTAAGGATACGGGGAACAAATGAGGCGGAGGGGCAGCGTATTTTGGCGGATAGCGGACTCAAGATTTTCGCGTTTGATGGGTTTGACGAGGCAGCGGCCAAGTGCGTGGAGCTTGCGCGTTCAAACTCTTGATGAGATAAATGTAGACACGTCCTGTAGAATAGAGGAAGAATTATCCTGCGATGTCGCGATTCAAATTAACGCAAGGTACAAGACCTTGGGCTTTGGTAAATTTAGGATTGACTTATTTACGAGTCCGTCGATGATCATCGCGCTCCTCCTCCTACATAAATCCAGACGCTCCCACCATGAATCATCTCATGGGATTGTTCACAATTTCTACACAACCTCTCACTCAAAACGTGAACTCCTCCCCAATAATTCCCTCCGTGACCGTCCACAGCTTCGCCGCAGTCTCCTGTCAAAGTTTGTTGTGAGCAAACGCGAGAACGACAACATTCAGATAGGAAGGAACGTAGTACATACCGGAACAGCCTGCGCGGACCGCAGCTCGTTCGCCGGCACGCAATCGACGAGGTATGCGCCGGGGGTGGCTGTCGATTGCATATATCAGAATTATTGGAAGACGACTGAGGAGGGAGAAAAGACAGACCATCGAGTGCAGGGTTGAACGCGGTGGATACGGTGCTAAAGTAGAGGTTGAATATTAGCATTAGATTGGATTTCAATGCAGCGGAATAGATAGAGAGGGAGCAAGGAAGTGAAAGGAGTTACGCACGTAGCGGCTCCCTGCGGGATGGTTTTCCACGTCCATCTATCGGTGTTGGGAGTTCCGTCGGTGTTGAGGAGGCCTGCGTACGCGAGAGGGGGTTAGCACTGTGCTGGAGTCGCCGACCATTGGCAAGCACACAAAGGAAATAAAATGGGACGCACCGAATTGCACGAAATCATCTTTAGTCTCCGCTTTCTGGTGGCTGTTCGTGTGGATGGCTGTAGTCGCGCGCTCAAGAGGGGGTTGAACGATATATGATAAAGAACGTACTCCCAGGATGCAGACTATACCCATTGATCTTCCCCCCAGAGCGCGTGCAGAGTTCCATCGCGCTCAGAACCCCCGCGAGCTTGACCTCAAAGTACCTCGGGAACGGTGCGAACTTGTCCGCATCGCCCCTCGCGACCGTGTCAAAGTCGATTCCGGGTCCAAACGCATGTCCCATGCTGGATACGTAGACGACGCGCGGGGTGTAGGTCGGGGTGCGGGCGGCAAGGAGCTTGGGGGCGAGGAGTTTGGTGAGGAGGAAGGGCGCGATGTGGCCGGCGGACATCTGGTCTTCGAGGTTGTCTGCGGTGAGCTTGTACTTGCCGCCGGGGGCGCAGGCATTGTGAATTAGCACCTGGTGCGGCGCGTCAGTGAATTGAACAATATTAATTAATGAAAACCCACATGGAGCGCCTCTGGGTACGCGTTAACCTCCGCGGCGGCCTTGCGAACAGAGGCGAGAGAATTGAGGTCGAGGATGAGTGGCCGAATATCGGCACCGGGAGTTTCTTTCGTTATCTCATCCTTGGAGAGCTTCAACCTACATACAACGCGTTGGAAAACATGACTGAGGCATGAAATCAACCCACCGTTCGGTGTTGTATCCCGTAATGATCACAGAATTCGCGTATTTGGCCATGGCGCGCGCAGCCTCGAACCCAATCCCGTTGATAGACGTTCCAGTTATGAGAACTGCAAAATGAAAAGTTCAAGGAATGCATTATGCACGGCACAGGGAAGCCTTACCGTTCTTGCCCCGGATTTCGTCTTGGAAGACGGAGGCGACCTCTTCTGCAGTCGTAGCAGCGGTGAAATTAGGGGAAGACATGCCAGGAGGATAACGAGTAAAGCTATCCTAGCGTTGGGTTTTATAGATGCCCTCGTGAGTCAGTTTGAATGACCAGGAGCGGCGCGGCGCTCATTTGATCCCATTGATATTCGTAACGACTCCCCGCGCCTGTGTTGGACCGCTCGCGTGTATGGTGTACCATTTCGTGACGGTGGGATTAGTCAGTTGTAAAGGTTACCTCGGCGGGGACTCGGCGGCGATCTGTAATCACAGAGCAAGCGGAAACACGGAAACACGGAAAGAGTAAGAAAGAGGGGCTTTGTTTGCACCGGAGGGTCTAGTCCCCCAGAACAAATAAGTGTAACTCGTTGCTCCTGACCCTCGTCTGTAAATCTTGGTTCATCGCTTTGCCAAACACGTTTTGGTCAATCCGGCCATATACCACGATAAAATTAATACAACTACCTGCCTGGTATAACCCAGTGGTCAAGAAATCCAAGTTCCGAACCTTTGTCACGAAAAAACGCACAAAATGTGTCGCCTGCTTTCTTTGTGCCAAGATTCTTCTTTCAAATGATTATTTGGGTCTCCAAGATACATTAGTAGTGTGGAAAGCCATTCCAGCCCATCTGGATAATCACGGGGATCGACGGAAAACGTGAAAGTCGTAAGTACCAGGAAGCTCCGCAGTGATTTACCCTGGGGTTTCGTGTATTCTGGCTTGTATTCCGGTTGGAGAGGACGCTACCATCCCCTATGTGCTTGTCGGCTTCAGTTTCACCCTGGATAAAGACCCGCCGCGTACCGAAGTGATGCTTGCAAAACTTGCTTCATAGTCCGGTACGCGCTTCTTTCACTCTTTTGCGGTCTTTGCTCAGCTCGAAAACGCCCCAGGAGCTTCCGAAGGACTCCCATCAGCCGCTCCAGGCTGTGGAACTCACCGCTGTGTCCAAGTCTCTCGCGCTGTTTACCTGGAGCTGATGCAATGAGAGATAGCAAACGGTATGGACGACGCATTCTTCCGACTTCTGACCTAAATTCTGACGTGACATATCAGAAAAAAACGACGTTGCCGAGAGATCGAGACCTTGATAGTCGGAATACCAGGTGCCCGGCACCGTTCTATGAATGTCTATATAGTCCTCGCCGACCAAGATAGGACGCCCACACCTCTCAGGGTGCTTACTGCCTAAAGCGATACGATACACCTGTCTTTCTTCAGCGCCAGCGCTTCGTTCGTAAGTTTATCTACTTACCACCGTTCTTATCAGTACCTAACTCGCTGCCTAGATATCTCTGCGCGAAATCCTCAAAGAGAGCGACGAAAGTGATCCACGGTAAGCCTCCCCGCACGGTGGCATGCAACTGCCTGATTCCACTCAGGCCAGGATATGTAGCCGATTCTCGGCATCGGACGTAAGAGCCTGGATGAGACCTCCTTCTCCGAAACTTCGCCTTCCTTAGCGAGTATGTACCCTCACCGCCAGCATGGTCGACGTCTAATTTTCGCGGCAGATATCTGCGCCGAGATTCCGTATCGGACACATCGCTGTCTTTCTTGCTGGGGCGCAGGCGTGAATAGGTACCAAAGCGAGCGAGGGCGGCTGGATGTGGGGCTTCACATCGACTCGACACGCAAGAGCATGAAATTCGCTGGACCCTCCCTCGTCCTTCGACCCCGCAAGTGCTTGGCTTCGGCATCTGTCCTCCTTCGTCCTGCGTAGAAAGGAAGATATCCTACCACTGCGCCTTCTGGTAGGCGTCCTTCCGCTGCGAGTGTCGCACCAACTGACTTTGGCGCAGGTTTGTCTCTGCGCCGTGTACGCTCAGCCGTCAGGGCTCGGTAAAGATGCGCACACCCCGGGATGTACGTCGATTTTTCGCCCGTCATCCCTCGCAGCATCTCACTCGCCCTATATGTAGGTATCTCGGCGCAAGGCTGGCGTGGACCTCGGCATCTAGCGTCGTGCGTACGACTTCGGTGAGCTTCTGGCCTGCGGATGCTAATATGGCGTCCAGGATACCCCATCGTGCGTGATGTCGCGCTTAATAGCGTCCATGATTTGTCCGGCTCGTCCTACTTGTGCACGATCGCGACACCGACGGAGCGCCATCGAGCGGCGATATGGCGGGTGCGAATGAAGGCGACGCCCACGAGCGTCCTGCCCTACTCCTCCCCGCTCGATCTCCATCCCCCCTCCCCCCTCCTTCCCCGACTTGATCGCCACGAATGCATCTGGATGCCAAAATTCCCATACTCGGGCTATTGCCCGTATACGCCGCCTCGGACGCGCTTGTATCGTCGTCGTTATGGATATCTTCCGCATCTCCGACGACTCTGGCTGCACGTCCTTCTCAGGCAAAGGCGGATATCTCCCCAGTAGATGCATGACAAGCGTCAAGGCTCGGGCAGTATGCGCAAGATCCATAGCTTCACGCAGCGCTTATGGTTTTCTCCCCAGATGTACGTCGATCTCTCGCCGCCGTCCTTCCCAGCATCTCACTCGACATTGTAGCTATCTATGTGCGGAAAGCTGACAGGTAAGTCGGGACGGCGTGAGCCTAATGTCTCGATCCTCATGAGTACAGTTCCGGTGAGCTACTCCCCAGGACGGTGGCATGCGGATGAATACTCATAACGACGATCAGGATACCCAATTCGCGCGCACAACGTCACTCTAACAGCCCCCAAAGTGGCTCGGCCTCCCTACACGATCGCGACACTGATGCAGGGCGCCGAAGGCTCGGTGAAGATGCGCAGACAGTAGACGGAGCTTCTGCTCCCGTCTATCTTCTGGAGAAAGGACGACCACCTCATCGCGCCTGCTACCGCACCTCTCCCGCGCTTTCCCGCCCAGTGCCGCGTCCTCCGCCAATCCAGCTCGCCACCGCCGGCGTCCTCGTACCCTCTACGTACTCGACGTCCCCGCGTCCTCCTCAACAATAGTCTCGTCGGCGCGCAGTCGGCGCGGATGACTGTGTGGCAAATGAGGACTGACGGAGACATGACGGTCTCCGGCTCCAGGACGACCACCTCGGCGCTAATGCGCTCCTCATCGACTTTCCACCTCCACACCTTCCACCACTCTCCGTCGCCGGCCATACCGCATCCTCCGCCCGTGCAGCTCGCCGCCGACAGACGTCCGCGCCTTCTCCTCGACCATAGTAGTCTCCTCGCCTCGCCCAAGCTGCACTACACGTGCTGCTCACGGAGACGAATAGGCGCTTTCCATCCTGCACCAATAACTCCCGACCCAGCCACAACCTCGGAATCACAGGCATTGGAGCACATCGCCTCGGACGTCGTACTCCTTGTCTGTGCCAGTCCTTATACGTCCTCCTCGTGTCCAGCAGCACCAGCGACCCACCGCGCACGGCTACAGCTCGCAGTCCCCGCGGATTGGGGCGCTCAAGTCATGCTACAGCACTCGTCGCCGCCCTTATCATCATCGCCTTCAGCGCCGCCTCGTCGCGAGCCTGCGGTCGTCTCCGTCCTCTCGGTGTCTAGCAGTCCCCCTCGACGCGCGGGTCCCACCTTGGAATCGCAGCGACGCCTTCCCGCGCGAGCCGAGTCGGTGTACCCCTTCACTCTCGCCATCGTCCTCATTGTCTTGAGCATTGGGTGGACGTCCTCGTCCCGCATCGATGGGAATTTGACGCTGGCCTCGTCGGCAGCAGCACCCCGCGCCACTCCACGCGCGGGTGGACCATCCCTCGCTCGTCGGCTTCTCCGTTCTCTCAAGCACCGCATCTGGACTCTTCGTCGTCGTCTGGGCTCATTTATCGTTCGCTGACGGCCTCGTGCTGTACGAAAATCTGTCTCGACACTAACTGCGACACCACCTTCTCCGCGTTCTCGACCAGGGCGATCTCGTCCTCGCTGATCACGCGGATGCACCGACGTCGCCCACACTCTGCACCCGCCGTGCATCTATATATACGGGTACATCCAGCTCGGCGCACCGACGCCCCTGCACCGGGAGAATCAAGACTCCACACCTCGCGTTTCGTGGCACGATGAGCGCGCGGTATGGTGGGTGGACCACCGCGCCCATCTACGTACTTGTCCCAAACGCGGAACGCCGACGTCGCACAGGCATCTCCGCGCGCGGGTATCCATCCGTTTACCCTGGCGGGATGAAGATCCAGATCCACGCAGCGCGGATCCCTGTCTATCGGCGCAGCTGGGTTGGTCCAGACGCGTCTACCTCGGACACTTTCCACCGCCTGGATCACGGATGGGCTTGCGCATGCTCGACGTCGGAGACGAGTAAAAATGATATGATCTCGTTCCCTACACGGCGACCGTCTCTTCCCGCGTCGTCCGCAGACCTTTATTCTGGCTCTCGACATGCGCGCACGTCTCCCGCGTCCTCCGCTTCCCCTCGATCTCGACGCACTTGCTTGCCTTTGGGTGAATCGGAAGGATAGGGCTGTGTACATTGATATTTTTGTGGAGAGTGCAGTATTACTTGGCGCTCAAGAAGGACGGGGCTTTATCTCGACACCATCCCCTGCTTCGCCTTTTTTTGTAATCTCTCCGACCTCGATTTTCGTTTCGTCCATTTACCATGCACACTTGGCATCATCTAGCCGTTCTTCGTACCGTCCATTTCGATTCGTATGTACCGTGCGTAACCATTCCGATAGAGGATTTGCCCTGCAAGCTCATGCTGTTTCGCCACACAATAGAAAAGGGATACCCTCCAAAATTCATCGTTCTTAATATACGGCATTATTATGGTATCTACTTCCTATCCCAGAGCATTAACAAACTCGGCGGGACCAACCCTATCGCGTCGTAACCATCCTCCCCAAGAGACACCAACCCATCCATTACAGGAGGAAAGAGCGGCTGCGGGTGATGAAGCGCTTGGAAACGAATCCACAGCCAGTCTTGCCTGCCTGGGTCTGCGCACCGACGCCCGAGCAGATGCCCGAGGGACCAGCGCAGCATCCGGAGGCGCAGTCAGCAGCGCTGAGGCACTGAGCACCGATGAATTGAATGCCTGCAAGGAGGGTTGGTTAGATTCGCGCAAACGTCAGTCGATAAATCGACGCACCCTTGCCGTTACCGACGTTCTTGGCGCCAGAGGGGTCGAAGGGGGGTCCACCGGCGGAGGCGGTGCCAGCGACGGCGGCGGGGGCAGCAGCAGCTGGGGCAGCAGCAGCGGGCGCAGCGGCAGCGGGCGCAGCGGCAGCGGGGGCGGCGCCGTTGACGAAGCCACAACCGGTCTTGCCAGCCTGCGTGGCGGCACCGGGGCCCGAGCAGATGCCCGAGGGACCAGCGCAGCAGCCAGACGCGCAGTCAGCCGCGGCGAGGCATTGTCCACCGATGAATTGGATGCCCTTGCCGTTGCCGACGTTCTTGGTGCCAGAGGGGTCGAAGGGGGGTCCACCGTTGGCGTTGGAGGTGGCTACGGCCGCGGGGGGTGCAGCGGCAGCAGGGGGCGCGGCTGCGGGGGGAGCGGCTGCGGGGGGAGCGGCTGCGGGGGGAGCGGCGGCGGCTGGCGGGGCAGCGGCGGCTGGGGGAGCAGCGCCAGCAGCAGCGATGGCGAAGGAACCCGACGTGCTGAGGACGTTGTCGATGTTGTCACCGGTAACGGCCTGGAGCGTGTAGGTACCCGGGGGGATTTGCCCGAGGCCGACGTTGGTCGAGAGGGTCGTGGGGACGACACCGGTGGCGACATCAAATGTTTCTGTCGCGCCGACGAGCTCGAGAGCGAAGGTCCTGCGAGTGGCGACTTTGTTCAGAAAAGAAACACGAAATGGAAGCTTGAAGACTTACGGGTCCCCGGCCGCGGTGGTCCAGGTAACCGCAAGCGTACCGTCTGCAGCAGACGCCGCAGGGGTATTCAGAGTGAGACCCATCACAGATGGGAATACACATGCTGAGGCCAAAAGAATGCTGCGAACGCGGTGAGCACCGAGGGATCCGCGTACAGCTAGGACCGTCCTCACCTAGTGGTGAACATTATTGTAGGGATGAAAGAGAGTCGTTGAATGAGACTAGCTCGAAGAAAGAACAATCAAGTGGTGGATGAAGAAGAGGGCACAAAGAGATCTGCTGCCGGCTGCCCCTTATATACCTATTTCTATTTTGGTTGTTGCTACCACACTTGTGGGCAACAAGCATCAAAAATCAAAACACATACCATCGGCGTATCGCCGTCGGTTGGGCCTGACGACGGGACCGCCATCGTCGTCGTATCGCAGCGACCGCACAAAGCTGTGGACGGAGCAAGGACGGAGCAGAGGGTCAAAGAATTCATCGTTCGTAATCTAGGGCATTTTACGGTATCTAGTTTCTATCCCATAGTATTAGACAAACTTGGCGTGACTATCCTGCGCACCACGAGGACCCACTACTCGAACAAGGATCGGCGGCTGCGGCTGATGAACCGCTTGGAAACGAATCCACACCCCGTCTTGCCGTTCTGCTTCGCCAGAGCGTCAGTCGAGCAGATGCCCGAGGGACCAGCGCAGCAGTCAGACGCACAGTCGGCAGCGCTGAGGCACTGTCCACCGAGGAATTGCTGACCTGCAATTAGGATGGGTTAAATTCGCCCTAATACTCAGAGCATGGATGGACTCACCCTTGCCGTTACCGACAGCCTTGGCACCTGCGGGGTCGAAAGCGGGTCCACCTGCCGTCGCTTTCCCTGCCTTCGCTGTCGCGGTGGTCGTCGATTTACCAGCCTTCGCGGTCGTCTTGGCGGCTTTCGCGGTGGTCGTCGCCTTACCAGTCTGCACTGTCGCTTTGGTGGCTTTCGCGGTGGTCTTAGCTACAGTGGTTTTCGCAGCAGGTGCGCGAGCGGCGACAAGAGCACGAGCGGCCGGGGCGGGAGCGGTCGAGACGAAACCACACCCGGTCTTGCCAGCCTCGGTTGCGGCACCGACACCCGAGCAGATGCCCGAGGGACCAGCGCAGCACCCGGAGGCGCAGTCAGCAGCGCTGAGGCACTGAGCACCGATGAATTGAATGCCTGCGATGGAGTTGATTAGATTCGGGCAAACGTCAGTTACTAAATCGACGGACCCTTGCCGTTACCGACGTTCTTGGCGCCAGAGGGGTCGAAAGGCGGTCCACCGGCGGCGGGGGCGGCGGGGACAGCGGGCGCAGCTGCTGCCGGGGGTGCGGCGGCGGGTGGTGCAGCAGCCGGAGGTGCGGCTGCTGGGGGCGCTGCTGCCGGGGGCGCGGCCGCAGGTGGGGCAGCTGCCGGAGGTGCGGCGGCAGGTGGGGCGGCGGCCGCGGCGGCTGCGGCAGTGATGGTAAAGGGGCTGGTCGTGCTGAGGACTGTGTCGATACTGTCACCAGTAACGGCCTGGAGCGTGTACGTGCCGGGGGGAATTTGTCCGAGACCGACGTTGTTCGAGAGGGTCGTGGGGACGACACCGGTCGCGACGTCAAAGGTAGACGTCGCGCCAACGAGCTCGAGAGCGAAGGTCCTGAAGAGCGAAATTGTTAGGAAAAGGAAAAATGAGAAGGATGAGCACTTGGGGCTTACGGGTCTCCGGCCACGGTGGTCCAGGTCACGGCGAGCGTACCATCCTGAGCGGTGGTCGCAGGAGTATTCAGCGTGAGTCCCATCACAGATGGGAGCACACATGCTGAGGCCAAAAGAGTGCTGCAAACGTCGTGAGCATAATGTGCAGATATAGAAGAAGCTGTTCTCATTGCTCACCTAGCAAAAAACATTGTAGGGATGAAAAAGAAACGTTAAAATGAGCCCAGCTCGAAGAAAAGAACGATGAAGGGGTGGACGAAAGAAGGACCACACAGGACACTTGTCTGGCTGCCGGCCCTTATATAGGGTGGGGAACTCCATACCAATCGGAGTCGCGACGTCGAATGAGCGAAGAAGTTAGCAGATGGAAATTAGGCGGAACTGGGGTCTACTTCTGTAGTCAGTAAGAATCCTCACAGTCGTAGCAGATGCCTGCGAAGCGGATTGTTGGTAACGTTTTTGCGCAGTATCGGAACCAGGAAAATCGGCGAGAAGTAACATCATGATCATTGGCGCCAGATCCTCGCCGCTGCACTCGTTGGTCGCCGCATTGTGCATGCTACTGCGCTATGGCAATGTTATTTTAGGGCTGTACTGTCGGAGGATATGTACCGACGTTAGGTGGGATGGGGGAGAGACAACAGGGCAAAAATATGCGAAAGGACGTTCAGTGGGAATGAACGCGCGCGTCACAGGAATTCCGAACACGGATCTGTTCAAAGTTCAATCATATGAGCGACATCGTATCACGACGGAGAGGTTTCCGAGTACGCGACGGAGGTGAGATTGAGGCTTTTTGTGGTCGTTCTCATTGTGGCAAGGTGTAAGTACTATTCGTCGCGAGTTTTCCCGAGCTCCACTTCCACATCGAAGGCTTGAAAGTTGACGCGGCAAATATCAGGTCAAGCAAAGCACGACACATTAAGAGATGCGCACCGCGGTAAAGCTCGAAGGAGTCAGGGCGACAGTCTGTTGAAACTTGAAGCTTAGCTGGCAAAGAAACTGAAGGATGGGACGCGTCAGACACTCCAAGTTCGGCTCAGCACAGATCTGCACAGATTCGAACGGCGAGCTTCGCGTTGCTGACGAAAACGCAGTGTAGATTGACACCCTCCAGGATGTCCACGGGCGGAAAATCCGTTCCAAGACGAAAAAATGACTCGAAACTTGCTCGAGCATCGAAACCGACTCGAAACGCAACGATTCAACGAAGTACTGGGTGACTTTTCCGTGTTTTTTCTGTGGCAAAGCTCGGAGCGTGCGTATTCGACCGCATATTGGAATCGGGATTGAAGGCGACGAAACAAGAGGTGAGCGATCAGAAGATCCTGGCCAACTTCCCACGACCCTACCCTACCCCCGAATCGGGAAATTGTTTGCTCAGGACAAACATCGGGCGAAGTTCCGACAACGAAACAACCCGCGTCGTTCCTCAAAATGGTGTGAAGAGGTAAGCTGAAAGGTTGTAAAAGTACATTATGGGTTCCCCGGGGCTCGCTGGAAGCCTTATATGTATTTTTCGTCGACCTTCGGACGTACTCGGAGTTGGTTGACATCGTGGGACCGTAGGACGAGATCACCCGATCACTCACCTCTTGCGACGAAAAGTTCGGTGCAGGTGATGCCTTTGTTTGTTCCGGGCGCTTTGGTCCTCCAAACCAAACAATGCCACTTCTAGCTTGGCTCCAGCGCTCATGTCAAGGAACCTGTATTTTGTATCGCTGTCTTTGGGCGCGCGTTCTCCGAGGATACGAGCCGATATCGATATGGTTCACTCGCCGCTTTCTAGGATACTTCGCGGGCTTAGAGGCGTTATGCTCGACGGCCTTATTCCTGTCTCTCCACTCTTGTTGCCTGTTTAACCCCAATGCTCTTTTTCCAGCAACGCTTCGACGTTAACTTATGTGAACCTCGAAACTACTCGTGGTAAATTGTAACTTACTCGCAAACCAAGACCGTCGTTAGAAGCCATGCGAAACCAGCGGCAGCGGCCAAGCTCTGAAACCATCTCCATAATAACTTATAAGCGGCTGACCTCGAAATCCCAATTTCGAAATCTCCAATACCGGCCCATACGATACCTTGGCGATTCTCTTCATGGACGAAGCTCTGGCCTTGGTCGACTCGAAAACACCGGCATACTCGAGATATTACCTTCTCGCCGTTTGCTGCAGGCTGTTGAGCAAAACAGTGACCCAGATATCCTTGACAAAATTGCAGAGCGCAAGGATGACACGCTGGGCCTACGGCCGGAGTTGCGACGGACGGCTCTGAAAGATAGGCCAGCTGCTAAAGCAGACTGGATCAAGTACACAACCCATGCAAGAAATCAAGTAAACTAACGCTGGCCCCTTACCCTGCAACCGCACCATCTCCTACTCTCTCCCCTCATGAATCTCGCGCCCTTCACCTTCTGACACCAGGCCGTGTTATCGCGGATATCCTTGCTCTCGACCACCACGAGCCGCTGCTGTAGCGCGAAGACGAACGCGTTAACAAGCTCTTGCGCTTCTTTACGTGAATGAATAGTCCTCCATGTACGACACGACGATTTCAGCTTGGGACTTTCGCCTTTCCCCCAGGATGCACGATCCTCTGGTGTGGGCCCAGAACGCCTCTCGACCGCATCTCGTCGAGCACCAGGCATTCTGGGTTAGACCTGTAGATCTCGTACGCCTGCGGGAGTAATTTTTTCATGTGCTAAGGAAAGGGCATGGTGTCAGTGACAAGCCTCCATAACTTTGCCAATCCATCTGACCGCGATGCGCTCCACCCGTGGTGGATGACTCTGGAACAGCTGCGGAATGGCATCGCCCTGGCTCAACGCTTCACCCGCCACTATCAAGTTGTCTACGACTCTGAAAGATGTGCCGTCAAATGAGGTTCAACCCATAGTAAGACTCTCACCGTGGTAAAGCGGCGGGATCGTAACATGCGCGAGACATAAGTCTCAATCCCACGGCGTCAGCTGTTAGTAGGTTGAGCGGAGATGCAGTGAGAGCGCCAATACTCGATGCTCACCTTCCATTTCCATGGCGGGCGAGCGGAAGGCCATGGATTCGAAGATCACCCGCTCATCTCCACCAAACAGTTTGAATAGGATAGCGAGGGGGAGGAAGAACGGAATTTTCATTGGGGCAAGATGTTCAACGGTGTGCCGCATTGCGACGTGCCCGATTTCTGTCTGGTGTGGGCCGCGGGTAGGAGGAGAGGAACCAGAACGAACCGTGTGCGATGACGCCTGCCAAATCCTCTTCAGTCCGCGCGATAGACATGACGCCCGTGAAGACGCACACCAACCCAATTGTTGCAAGCGCATTGACATCGTCGGCGTCGTCAACGACAAGAAGGACCCATTTCGTATCCGTTAGTGGGCGCGATATTTCGGCGGTTGAAGTGGTACTTCGCCAGGTATTCATTGGCGGCTGTTCTCCTTCGAGGTGTCCGAGATTCGACGAGGTGAGTATGCGCTGAGTAATTCTGCGGACTAATTGGGTGGTGGGATGGTGGACTGGGAGAATTTTGCCGTGGTACAGCTTCAACCTTGCGTAAAGTATCTTGAGTCGAAAGTATTCCTCGTCTTGTTTGGTGAGTGGCATAAATCTACGTCGACCCGTTTCTGGAGCAGTTTCCAAACTGCGGGCTCCGTAAGAACAAAGAAGAACAAACGCGACTTGAAACAGACTGAGCAACGTAGTAGCCGCCCAGAATTAGACCAGCCACCACAAGACCGATAACACGGGGGGGAACCGTCCAAGGCGTAGTTTCGTTCTGCTTCACGGTGCGTTCCACGGCGTAGAGACGTTTGGTAGCGAACTGACTCGGATTCCTAGCTCCAGTGCGGGAACGTAGCCGCAACGAGATTTGACGTAAGACCTTAAGACTATCCGAGTCAAGACCAACCTATGGAGAAGGATAAAATAAAGACCGTTAACATGAGTGAATAGGTGGGTTTTCGTCGATGAAGGTGGTGGTTGGAACTGGACCAGGCCGTGTAGAATCAAAATCTGATGCATCGGCAATTTGACCCACGTATGCATTCGGCCACCATTTGGCGCCCACAGAACCTTTTTTGTCACGAGATGTTTGTTTAACGCGCGTACTCGGCCACATAAGCTACCCCCTTAATCATATGTTTGTCTGTTTGAGGCCTTTTAGACTCGGCACAAACTCCGCTTGTCGGCTCCCGATGCCGACTCCGCGGATGAAGTGTACTTAGTTCTGAAGTTTACTCGATGGGATACCAGTCTCATGATCATGCCGGATTTGTGCCGGATGGACAACAGTTAAAAAAAATGGCTGCAACTCCGGGGACTGCCGTTTACAATTCCCTGGCCGGGCCGGCTGTCGCTGGTGCCGCCCTCTCTGCCGCACCCCTATAAGGGTTCATAACCAAATTAGCAACCGAAGTCATGATGGTCGTGCTGTGTCTTGGCTGTGTCTCACGTCCTTTCGGATCGCCCGTTGTGATTGCACCTCCCGTGGTTGTCCGTTGCACTTATCTTGCGAATGTAAGAGTATACCATTTGGCGTCCTCCTGACTCAATCTCCAAGCTCACCGACCCGAGTCACTGAAAACCTCTCCGGGGACTAGCGAGTCGCCATCTTGCGAGACTCTAGACACTTCAAGCGTCGAGTGTGGACCTCGCCGAAGCACCAACACTTGACCTTCCACCTCAGTACGTTTACTTGACCTCGGAGAGAGTTTCGCTGGTATTCAACATACCTTAAGACAACTTGGCCGCTATGGCGCGCGTCCCACAGGAACTCCTTAGGCAGATCATGGACAACCAGCTGGATATTCGCACCGCGAAATCCTGTGCCCTGGTCTGCAGGGCATTCCTTACTCCCGCGCAGACCCGAATATTCCACCACCTCGATTGTATCATGGCGGCTCGGGAACCATTCCTGAAGCTACACGGCATCCTAGCCGAGTCCCCTCATTTCATCACCCACATACAAAGCGTCAGGATCCGCTTTCACCAAACGCCATCCCCCCATACAGTTCCCGTCTTAAATATACTTTCCAACGTTCGGTCTCTTCTGCTGCAGGAGATATTTTGGACGATACAGTCGACTGAAGTTTTGGACGCCATATATGGCCTTTGTCGGGGACCCAACCTATCCAGTTTGCGCTTGAGTCAGGTCGTCGAACTCAGCGGAGAAGTGGTTTCTCGCCTCGTCGCCTCCCCGGCTTTGACGCATCTAGCTCTCTCCTCCGTACGATTCGCGAACACGGCGGTCGTAGACGGCTTGTCGTTCCAACATAAAACTCACCTTACCAGCCTGGAGCTCACAACGTCGAGCATAAACCTTCTGGTACCGTGGTTAGTGGAAGGGGGTTGCCTGACTGGCCTGAGGCACGCAACCTGTTCCTGGGACTTCCGCAAAGAGACGACGCTGCAGACCCTCCTCGACGCTTCAACCACATCACTAGAAGAGCTTCATTTGGACACGACTTTTGAATGTACGCCGCTCGACCTGGGATGCATCTTGCGTGCGATTAACAATTGACTCTTTAGTTACGGCTCTGCGCCGTCCCCCGCAGAACCTTTCCTTCGCGGTAAACACGGCGCTCCGTTCCCTCGACGTCAAACTCCTGCTCCATCCAGGAACCTTCTCACCTTGGCTCGTCGAACTCATCGGATCCCATTCCAACCCAACCACCCTCAGCAGAATTATCCTGACCGTAATACTTCCGCCTAAACCTGGGGTGACGGATTGGGTTCTATTTGCGCGATTATTCGACGAGCAGCGGTTCTCTGGTCTACAGATCTTGGAGTTGAGATTTCAGCGGGACGCGCGCACTTCCTATCAGGCATTGACAACCGTCATGGCTGACGCCAGCGAACCTTTTTCTCGTCTGGAGCTCAGTGGGGTGTTCCGATGTAGAGGCGACGGCGAAGATGAACGTGAGGGCAGCGATGAGGTTGAGGAAGACGAAGAGGACGGCGAGAGCGAGGACGGCGAGGAAGATGACGAGGAGGGCGAGAGCGAGGACGGCGAAGACGATGAGGGCGAGCGGGACCCCTGGAATATCTAATGAGTCAAGCTTGTATGAAAAACTTTATCGTTAAATAGAACAGGACGGGGAAGAGGAAATGCGAGTAAAGTAGCAATTTGCGCGAGGATGATCGCAACCGAGAAGATAACTTGTTGAACACGTCTTGTGGGACCTCCATGCGAACGACTTGAAGCAAATGAGTTTCGGGTGCAGAGACGCATGAATGAATTTCACGCGTGCCTAACTACGGACAGGTGAGATGTTGAACTTGGAGCGCGGCAACACTTCCCCATCGCGGCCAGATCGCTGCCGTCACTGTAGGCATTAGTGTTGGGTTAAACATAGAGCACGAGAAAAACACACTGTAAACCAGTGATTTGAAGCGACAGCTCTGCGCCCACCGGCCATAGCATCGTAGTGAGCTCGTGGAATGCCAGATTCCCTAGAACTTTCCATGTCCATCTCCGAGTCGTGGTGTTGGTTGAGGCCACTGGCAGAAGGTTTGAAAGGAGCTCTAGATCTAGAATTTCGGCCTCAACGGCGAGCCAATAAATCATCTTTCCCAGTGCCGATATCGCAACGCAATGCGTTGCGATATCCGGATCACTGTTGTTGTTAACACTCGACGAGTATATATATATTCGAACACGATACCTGACTTCCAAACATGGTTTTGAGTTGACCAAGCCAGCGAGCTGACTTCGTGCAACACCGACGTATTGCCGAGTCCAGTAGACCAACGAGGAGGCTCTCCTCGGAAAGGAAAGAATGGACTGGATGACAGGTACGTCCTCCCACCGTTCCGCACGGGTGCAAAGGTACAACATGCGAGGTACGAGCGTAATTTTGTTGTAGCGTCTGTCTAGGAGAGACTAGTGCAAAGGTGATGAGGATTAACGTCTTCGTCAACGACGATATATATTTGTACCTGCGGCACACATGAGCGCGGGTTGCAGAGTCAACGCGAGCACCTATGCCAGATATCTCCATTGCTGCTTTCGACAGGGGGATACCGCGATTCCTCTTGATGAAGGCGCGTACCTGCTCGCGGTACATGAACTTGTGAAGAGGTTTGGCGGCGCCATTTGACCACCAGGTGTGAATGCTTGGGGAACGAGTGAGTCGATGCATCGAGGTAACTAATTGGATGGAGTAGAGGATACAGTTTTGCGGTCGGCATCGCACTCAGATTCCTGATCGGCAGATAGGCACCGGATGCAGAACGGAAGCTGAAGTCTTCAAACGTTCAAACATTTAGCCTGCAGGATACTTATTACTTCCAGTCACTCCAAGGTTCCTCAAGAGCAGAGAAGTGTGAGGCCCCAGGCGACGCAGGTCTCTTGACAGGCTAACCCCTCGTACGGGCCGTCAGAGCCAAGGGGAGTCAAAGATTAGACTCGTAACCAGTCTGCACTACGGCAAAAGAAAGGGTGAGGTTGTTTGCCGTAGGCAGACTGGTACAACTCGGACTTAATCAAAGGGCTGTACCCGGAGTTTGAAAAGATTTCCCCGAAGCTGGATTTTGCTCAAATCGGGGGGTCTATCAGAACTTTTTTGAAAATCGGTAATTTAGAACCTTTAAACTTGAGTTCTGTCTCTTCAGAATAATATTTTATGGCCCAAAGGCTGAGCTGTGAAAATGTTGATTTTGGCGGGGAATTGATGGCTGAACACAGCCACCCGATCGGCACCCTCGGCGCCCGCCAAAAAATTCAAACTCCGGGCGCAGCCCTTTGGCGTGGCCCGAGTTGTACCAGTCTGCCTACGGCAAATAATCTCATCATTTTCCTTTGCCGTAGCGCAGACTGGTAACGAGTCTAGTCAAAGATAAGAAAAAAGGATATCACCTACAACTTTTTTTTTCCAGGCATTTTGGCCTCACCCCCCCTCCCCCTACGTAATATGATGCCATCAAATTGCCTTTTAGAGAAGGACATCCGAGGCAATAAAATATCGAGCTGCGAGATTTTGGCAGTAGGAAGTGGCCTTAGCAGTGATTTGATAGCCAAGTAACAGCTCTATATGTGAGAGTGAGCTCGCACTGAACCATTGATGTCCTCGCTTTTGACATTTACATGGCTTGTTTGGTTGAAACTTGGTTCAAAATCAAGGGGAACTCGGGATTCGAAACTTGGAAGGGGGGTCGATAGTTTTTTTCAGTCCTAGAGCCCCCCCCCCCCCCCTCCCCCCTATATAGGGAATGTTTTTCCCACCCCTGGCACCGGGCCGCTCCCCCCGGAGTTCCCGCCGCTTGCTGGATCTGGTTCACACCCTGGTACCACTTAATTTGTATGTGTGAGGTACATGCCATGGTCCCAAAACCCATCTGTAATGCTGCTAAGGCCTTAAGTAGACCTCCAGAAATTTATTGAATCTCACTCCAAGACCACTTGAAGACACCTTTTGGTTGAACTTGGGTGAAAATATTGTGTTGACATGTCCTGAAGCAAGTAGGAAGCAGAATTCGCAGTTTTTCACCTACTAGGAGCTCTACCATGCTTCTACCAGCCCTTTTCTCCCCTCCCATAACTTATAGTAAGAAGTTTTTTTCAGCCTCGGCCAGACCCCCCCCCCCCCCCCCTCCCCCCTTCCGATATTTTAATCCCGAGTTCCCCTTGTTCAAAATGAACCACGGTGACCCAACCTTGCTAATAGGGTGAGTGAGAGGCCTGCAATAGTGTATTTAGTCTCTAAAAGCATGTTTGAGGTCCTCCGTGGATCCTAAACTCCCCAGCGGACCTCCCTGGGCAAAAATAAAATCACATACAATTTTTTTTTCCCGCGGAGCCTCGACCCCTCCCCCCCTCTACCCCATATGGTAATCTTTTATCTTAGACCCCCCTTGGTCAGAGCTGAGAGTTGTATCTTCGTTGATGGCAGGCGACGGTGGCAGGAGCGGGTCCGGATTCCCGCAATAACTGGCAGAAACCGAAAACTGGCCGAAGCAGCGGGCCGCAACAGCTTTAGAGAGGTTCCAGGGCAGATCATGTCATGGTTGACCGTAAACTTTGAAGGGGCTTTTGTTTGACCAAGAGGCTCAAGCCATCTAGAACAAACAATGGACCTCGCCTCCTGACGGCAACCTCGAATCTTGCTTCCTCAATTGCCACCCGCATTTCGCTCAATTAAAAGCCATCCAACGATAATATCAATGGTTCTCCTTTACATATCCAAAGTTTACACGGAATTCTGCAGTTTTGAGCTCTTAACTTGCAAAACGCGCAAAATTCAATCGACTGCTTTTGCGTAATTCTCAGGGCAGATATCCGTCTTTGGACCGCCCCATTGGATCCCCGTGAGGTTCTAGATAGTGGAAAAAACGAACGCGCGTTCAAAGTATCCTGGATAACTATGGCGATCGCTGTCGACTTGAAATTTGTGCCAGAAATTGCGCCATCCGATGATTTTTGCCCTGGACGTCTCTGCGTCTTTCCCCTCACTTTCTTCGATGTATAGCCTCCTTACCATTTCAGCTCAACGCTCTCGCCAGCCTCACACCGGCGCTCGAGGCGCTTGAATCCTTGTACTCTGGTGCGCGCATTCCTCACACTCGGCAGTACTTGCTAAACGGATGACGGGGTAGGATGCTCCGACATTCCTCGCAATTCACCCCGATGCTGGGGTTGGTGCGCCTCGCAGAGACTGGCTAAAGGAGGACGGCCCGACCGATGAAGAAACGGTATGCAATGCGCTCTTTTTGGCTGTCCTCTCCGAGTCTGACCTGTCATGTAGGAGGCTTTGGCTCATCCCAAGGAAAGAGCGGAGAAGGATCTTTCTTACTTCTTGCTCTGACCTGACGCCCGACTCTAAGATCTTGCGCGACATTCAAGTCCCATCGTCTCGAGCAGGGCGCGAATCTCCGTCACCAGCTCTACGTCTCTACAAAACTCGCCCGCGGACACACCTGCGCCGGGAGTAACTTAAAGCAAGCCCAGTAAGCTCCTCGACCCCACGATCTCGCCGCCTGATTTCGCCTTTGATTTAAACCCCCGCTCGCCCTTCTGCCGGACTGCAATACCTCCAGCTGCCAAGTGGCGACGCGGACGACAAAGCGGAACGACTGGACAGCCAACCGGCCGGCTCTACTGCTTGTGACGTCCGTTATCTCTCGTCCTGCGACATCCCTTTGCCCGCAAGCTGAATTCAGCCGTCTTGTGCCACCGCGGC
Organism: Mycena metata; assembly: GCA_029378385.1. Lineage (NCBI taxonomy): Eukaryota > Fungi > Basidiomycota > Agaricomycetes > Agaricales > Mycenaceae > Mycena > Mycena metata. The sequence goes on from JARKIB010000227.1 coordinate 97,420, forward strand.
TGGACCATCACAAGCGCCGCGAACGTTTCGTCTTCCTCGCCCTCCACGGCCCCACATCTACGCGACGTCCTACTCCGCCGACATGTACACGCCATCGCGGCCGGGGTCTTCACTGTCGATGCGTAGACAGCGGAGCTCCTTGGCGCTGTGTCTCCGCCTCTGAAGGTTTCGCAAATCAAGCAACATCCATCGACCGCTGAATACCAGTCGCTCCGTTCCCCGCCCATATTCTCCCGACTGTCGAGGCGTACCTGGAAGGCGAAAAGGACGGATACCATCTGTGCTCGTGAGCGATTGCCTGGGCACGGTGCTTCCAAGCTCTTCGTCGCATGACGGACACTCCTGTACGCTTGAGGTGCGGGGGATGCAGAGTGCGCTCTTACCCTGTTCGCGCTCAGGACGCCGCAGCAGCTCCCCCTCTTCTCCACGCGGCCATTGCGAGTCGATACGATGGGCCAATCTTCCTCCGCTTTCCGATGGTGCTTTCAATGGCGCAAGGGACGCGGCGTGCGTGCACTACCCATACCGAGCGTCATCTCCCGTTGCCGTCGTCTTCTCGTGAGGGACGAGGAATATGACTCGCTTACCTTCGTGGCGGTGAAATCTCCAGACCTTACAATCTCCTTTTCCTCCGATTTTGAGCGCGCGCCACGGGGTCGGGTGTCCTCTGCCGTGCGCTTCCCTGCGTCGCCTCGCCGGCGCGCGCCTTTGGGTGGGCGCGCACAAAAATTGAGTGTGGCTGTGCACTGCGAGAGGACATGATTTGCACAACGCCTCGTTTAGCGGATTCGCACTACGTCGTCTGCTCCGTAGCCCCCACCTCCTACAGGTTGACTTGAAATAAAAGAAGAAACTCAGGTATGTCGCACAGCGTGAAAGAAATATCCAAAATTCATCACATTTTTAATAGTTGTTCTCAATATAGGGCATTACTATGGTATCTTCCAATCCAGAATATCATGCAGTCGTCAATCCACCAATTAGAGGAGCGAGCGACGGCTGCGGGAGATGAATCGCTTGGAAACAAATCCACAGCCGGTCTTGCCAGCCTGGGTCTGGGCTCCGACACCCGAGCAGATGCCAGAGGGACCAGCGCAGCAGCCAGAGCCGCAGTCGGCAGCGCTGAGGCACTGTCCGCCGATGAATTGGACAGCCTTGCCGTTACCGACGTTCTTGGCGCCAGAGGGGTCGAAGGCGGGTCCACCGGCGGAGGCGGTGCCAGCGACGGCGGCAGCAGGGGCGGCGGCGGGCGCAGCGGCAGCCGGTGCGGGTGCAGCGGCGGGTGCAGCGCCAGAGACGAAGCCACAGCCGGTCTTGCCAGCCTGGGTCTGGGCTCCGACACCCGAGCAGATGCCAGAGGGACCAGCGCAGCATCCAGAGCCACAGTCAGCAGCGCTAAGGCACTGAGCGCCGATGAATTGGAGACCTGCAATTAAGGTAAGATGCGCCTGAACCCCAGATGATCCTAGACTCACCCTGGCCGTTACCGACGTTCTTGGCGCCGGAGGGGTCGAAGGGGGGTCCACCGGCGGAGGCGGTGCCAGCAACGGCGGCAGCAGGGGGAGCGGCAGCGGCGGGCGCAGCAGCAGCCGGTGCGGGTGCAGCAGCGGGTGCAGCGCCAGAGACGAAGCCACAGCCCGTCTTGCCAGCCTGGGTCTGGGCACCGACACCAGAGCAGATGCCGGAGGGACCAGCGCAGCATCCAGAGCCACAGTCAGCAGCGCTGAGACACTGAGCGCCGATGAACTGGAGACCTGCAATTAAGGTAAGATGCGCCTGAACCTCAGATGATCCTAGACTCACCCTGGCCGTTACCGACGTTCTTGGCACCAGAGGGGTCGAACGCAGGTCCACCGTTAGCCTGAGCGGCAACGTACGAGGCGAACGCGAGGAAAGAGATGGCGGTGAAGGACTTCATGATGATTATAGGTGATTGAAGGAAAGAGTAAGGTTGACAAGTAACGCAAGGAGCACCTGGCTCGAGAAGAAAAAACTGTGATGAAAGAAGGGAGGTAAGGGCCTACCTAATTCGTCGACGTTAACGGCTTTTAACGGGAACTCAGGCACTTTGTCAGCTTACAACCATCAATGTCTCATAGGAGCCGAGTGACAGATTACATTTCGAGGCTGCAATCCAGATCGCCCTGAAAGATGGTCTATTATCTGGTATCTGGATTTACAAAGGTCCCTTCTCTTTATTATTTCGCTCAGGATCCCTTCGACTCACCTTGTCTTCTTTCACGGCCAAAACAATGTTTTTGCTTCCCTTTGGCTGGCGTACGAGGATCTTCGATTGAGGCTGAAACGTATCAATCACTTGCACCTATTCGCAGATCGGCGACCATCGCCGTCAACTGCGCGCTTGGCAAATTGAATCGCCGATCTCCGCAACAGGACCGCTTTCGTTTCACGGACAGCAAACGGGCAGTGAAAAATCCTTGTGGACGACACTAGACGACGTAGAACGACGCCCGAGTCCACCGACGCCCCCAAGCTTTGCGACACCCCCGGGCCACGGGCGACCATCAAGCGGCGTGCGGGCTTCCGATTCTTTTCCGAGTTCCAGTCTCTCGCATCTTCTTCCCTGTCCAACAAAATCTGGAACACTTACTGACGACCAAAAAAGCGATCCCTTTTTGGTCTCGCAGGACAAGCTTTCCGGTGCGCCTTGCAGCTGTTGCTTGCCAATGCTGCCATGCCTCGCCTCGCCCAAGCCTTGCCCAGACTTGTTGCTGATATTCCACATCAGTTCACATCCTGGATCCAGGTTACCGTTCGGCTCCGTTTCTCTTCGGTCTTTCTTGGCACAACGGACTAACAACGGACTGCAACGGACTCTGCTGCGCATATAGATTTTAACCTCCTTATGTTGCCGCCCGACTCGGAACGCCTCTTCGGGACGCAAGTTGCTACTTACCAACATTCAACTGACTAACTTGATTGACTGCAATTTGGGTCAACCGGAACTTCAACCTCACGCAGTCCATCAACGAACATCGCTTGCAAGTTGGTCCCTTCTCAGCGCAACAGATCGCAAGTTCGATTCGACCTGACTCTGGTTCATCTTATCCACAAGGTACGTACTCTTCCATTCATCCTGACCGGCCTGCAGGCCTGACCCCTCTAGCGGCGATGCAATCTAATCGATTTAATTTTCGCCTGACAGCTAAACCCGAATCTAAACACCGTCGCGCGCAAGTGTTGGAGTTCTGTCAACGGCCTGTCACAAAATATACAGCTCACTAGCCCGCTCAGTTACATCGCTGGCAACTTGGTCTCCGATTCCGGCGCCCTAATTTTACGCACAAGGGCGCTCCAATTCCGGTGGATCCCGCGCAACACCAAGCAAGACACTTCAACGTCTAGTTAACATTCCGAGGTTGCGAACTACTAAATCAGCATAATTTCAGGAGTCCCACCGAAGTATTGTGGGAGATGTGGGGACGGTGGTCACAAAGACGTGAGTGCCTCCGTTTCCAGGCGTGGTTAATCTCAATGCCAGGGGCATCATAATCGACCGCAAAGTCGAGAAGCACTCCGAGCAGGGCGGCTGCCCGTATGATTACGAGGTACGATTTCTTTTTTGTGGTATACAGTAGCATCTGTTCAGCTTAAAAGCGACTAGGACCTGAGACAGTAGGGAAAGAGAGTCACTTATGAACCCGTTCACGATGCCAGCGGGTGGGCCCCAGCGCCCTAGAATAGTCGTTGCTTGCGTCCTTGGTTCTCATGTAGTCGTCATTACAGGAACCGCCCCACAAAATCTTACGGGACGCGCCTTGTGTTCTCCATATTGCTTACGGATTGAAGGAACCACTGATATTGTTCGCGGGCGGTGGTAAATTTCGGCAGTCAAAGCGATAATGACTGGGACACAAATCTCGACCAAACATATCCGTTCAAGTTGAGTCCAAATATTAGGTTCGAGACGAAGCTTCCCCTCGAGAAATAATTTATAACGGTTACACAGAACACAATTCGCAATGCCGAACATTTAACGCCGAACACTAAACCGTCACGATCAATGACCGCGTTTTCGCCCCTTCCCTTTCTCCGTCTTCATATGCTCATGAGACTGTATCGCGTTTCAGTGGTCCATCGGGAAGGAATATCGGAATGTGCTACTCACAGCGTGAACCACAATGGTCCTCGGGGGCGGTACATAAGGCACGTATCCCTCGGTTCTCATTCCTCCATGCATCTGGGGCGGTGGAGGCCCTGGAACCCACATCTGCGCCTGATGCTGAGGCGCATACTGAGGGGGTGGATTCGGGACGGTGGGCTGCAGGAAGGGCGCGTGCTGTTGGATCGGTACTGCGTGCTGAGGGACCCACACAGGCGGCAATTCCCTCTTGGAATGCTCCTGGCGATGATGGCTCGACTTGTGCCCCGCCGAGCTGTGGGATTTACTGCTGCTGCTGGGTTTATGATGCTCGGGTTTGTACTGGTTTGTAGCCTGCACCCAGTGGGCGACGCGCCGCTGCTGGTGGGGCTTGTTTCCCGGCGCGAGGGATTTCGACGACGCAATGCTCGTGGTTGTAAACGCCGCGATCGTCTCGTTGTCAGAGTCGGAGTCGGAGTCCCTGCCGCGCACCGTCGATCCACCCCACACGGCCCTAGTGGAGTTTGCGACAGTATTTTTCAGGGACGACGCGGGGTACGTTTTGTGAGATTTCCGCGGTGGAGCATACAGCGAAGGATTTGCAGGATGCCACTGCGGCGGAGGATGGATCGACTGAGTCGTAGGAGGTGGGTGATAGTACTGCATGAAGGGGAGAGACAAGAGTATGGGCGGCTACGCACGAGCGCGCCTCGTGTTTGCATGAGAGTAGACGTAGCGCTAAACTCGGCGTGGAAGCTGTGAGCCAATCTTCTGGAAAGCCTCGGCGAAGGCAGTGCAAGTGTTAGAATTTACAGAGGAAAAATTCGGAACTCGGAGCGGCGTGTTTGGGAGGCTGGCTGCCTCTATCCGATGTATTTGAACCGTGTTGCAACCGTAACTTAGACAGAAATTCGGGTGGTGCGTGGGCGCTTGTAGGTGCATCAGTGGCGCGGATAGATGCTTGACATCCGTGGCGCACTGCTCCCGCGAGATGTCATGAAACTTCCGCCAGAACCAAGATATTCAGGCTATCGGTTGGCCATCTTTGCATTTCTTCGGAAAGTTCAGTGGGGATCAATATTTGTCAACGTTTGGTTCCAACGCGTCTGCACGTGAGCCCATAACGTGATCACTCTTCACCTGTCTCCTGCCACCACAGGCACACCATGCATCACCGTCTACGTCTAGCTCTGGCAAAACTTGACAAAATCCCGTCGTAATCGTCCCCTGGTATACTCTGGATGTAGAACTCCACTGCCAGTGGTGCCATTTCTCAAGAGTCAAGAGAAATTCGTCGAAGCTCAAGAACAACTTTTGGGCGTAGAAGCCCCAAACTTTTAATGCATTCGATTTGCTGTGGCGTCCGCTTCAATCTAGTGTTTCCTTCAACGTGCCAATCTTCTTTTATGCCCTTGCGCAAATACAGCAAGTACCAGCGATTTGCCTGGTAAAAAAATCTGCTGGTAACTTCCTTACGGGCTTTGATTTTCCATCCTGCGGTTCCAGCACGCAGTCGACAAGAAAAGGCCAAGATGATATTTTCCTTGCCATGCCTGGTCTGTGCGCGATTTTTGGACTGCTAGTCGTTCTGTTATTCGATTTGCTCTGGGACGGACTCGATAAATCAAAGGACCATCGCGAATCCACTCTCTTCCGCACCACTGTGAACGGCTTCCTGTAGCGGAGGACAAGGGTTCTGCCAAGCCTCCTCATTTCAAACCGGTCAATGAGCACCGCTGCTCGGAAATCGTTGGTTGTTTTTGCCAAAGTGGCCGCCTCTGCCCGAGAAATCATGTCTACAGAGCGGGAAGGGCTTTGGGTCGACCTCCACCTCGTCTTGTAGCTCCGCTGGTGAAATCCCGTGTTCAGCATCTTGGGATACTGACGGCGGTCGCACTGGCTTTCTTGACTACCCGTCGTCAGTTTCCCTCCGACCTTTATCAGTAGTTTTGGGAGGACCGGGGACAAACTCTCCCCTCCTTGAAGTGCGCTGATGGACCCCTTAAAAGGTGCTTACGAGTTCGGCGACTTGGACGGTACGTTGAACCGAATCTTGTCCCACGTTGTTTGACACGTGTTCATTTTCGTTGACGCTGATTCATGTGTGGCGCAGGGCAGACCTAAGAAGGGTAGTGCGTCTAGTACAGGTAGGGATTGCGCGACGGAGGAGCAATAAAATTCATAAAAGCTCATAGAATTCCGATTTATATCCCGCGTTGTTCCCGCCTTTGTGCCATTGCTTACGATGTTCGAAGCTTCGATGTTCCTCTGACCCTCTTTCTTGACGTGCTCCCTTCGATTGGCGCCCACCACTGCTTTTCATTGTACCTGACGGAGCGCTTGCCTCTTCCTACCTCTTACCACAATGACTGGCCACCCTGCTCGCAAACCGTACTCTGGACCTAGGACGCTGGTCATTGGAATCGACGTCGGTACGACGTCTAGTGGGCTTTCATACAGGTCGGCTCATCCCCCTTTATCGCCGCAAACGCTGAAGCTACCTCTCGGTCTTAGCATTCTGGAACCTGGACATATTCCGGTCATCAGGCCGATAACGCGGTTGGTTATCCACGATCGAAGATGGTCTCATTGCTGAACGACTATAGCTTTCCCGGGCAGCAAGATGTCGGCGGTGATTCCAAAGTCCCCACCTCGATCTTCTACTCCCGGGAGGGCATCATCCGGTCGCAGGGAGCGGAAACAGCCCTTGCGGAGCACAAGGAAAAGGCAGAGGATGAGGGCTGGGAACTGGCGCGATGGTACGTTTTGTATCCGTCCGGATCACGAGCGTGAAATATATCGTCCTTAGGTTCAAGTTGCATCTACGTCCCGATATCAAACATCCAGATATTCCCCCTCTGCCTCATCGGACGACCGCTGTTAGCGTTTTCGTAGACTTTCTGCGCTACCTCTTCGATTGCGCAAAGACATATATCGAGCAATCTCATCCCGACGGTGTTGCTCTCTGGTCGTCCCTCTACCCCAGCATCCGCATTGTCATGACTCATCCCAACGGGTGGGAGGGCAAGCAGCAGAATCAGATGCGCCAGGCAGCGGTGATGGCGGGCCTGATCCCGGGCTCCGCCGCGGGGCATGCCCGCCTTCAGTTTGTGACGGAAGGCGAGGCTAGCCTTCACTTTTGCATTCAGAATGGGCTTGCGACGGAGGCCCTTGCGGTCAGCCATTCTTCGCATTATCCCTGTATTTCTGATTGATTCGGCGCAGAGCGGTGAGGGCGTTGTTATCGTTGATGCCGGCGGGGGAACGGTCGATATATCAACATACCACCAGGTCCAGAAAAATGGTCGCAAAACGTATGAGGAAATTGCGCCTCCACAATGTGAGTTCTCTCTCTCCTATTTTCACTGCAACGTGTGAGTAACGTTCCACCAGGCTTGTTCAACGGCTCCATATATATCACTCGACGCGCTCAGGATTATATCGAGGGTGAAGTCTTATTGAAGTCCCACACTCTTTTACTAACCTCTCTCCGTTACAAGACCGGCTGCGAAATTCAAGATATCGGGGCGATATTGAGAACATCACAGAGATATTTGACACTTCGGCCAAGTTGAGTTTCAAAGGCGACGAAGAGTTCTCTTTCGTCAAATTCGGCACCACGCGGGACGACGAGCCCGGCTGCAACATTCGCCGTGGCCAGTTGAAAATTCCGGGGTAGGTTTTATCGTCCGATCCTTGGTAACTGACTCAGTTGGCGAAGATCGGAGGTTAAACGCTTCTTCGAACCATCTATTGTTCAAGTGGTCAGTGAAGTGCGGCGACAGTGCATGTTTTCTGCTGTTCGAGTTTCCGTACGTCCTCCTGCACCGACCCGTGATAGGATACTCATTTCCTTTTCCTGAAGTCCGTATTTGTCGTTGGCGGATTCGCAGCGAACCACTACTTGTTTTCCCAACTCAGGTTGCGACTGCAAGCTCACGGGCTGGATGTGACACGTCCCGACGCTCATGTGTTCGTATACACTTTTGTCATTACCCCGATGGTGCCACATGCTAATAATTTGCCTCAGGAACAAGGCAGTCGCAGACGGCGCGGTGCTCTTTTACACTCAAAAAAACGTCTCAGTGCGGGTCTCGAGATTGACTCACGGTCTCCGCATCTCAGAACCATTCAACCCCACCAACGCCGAGCATGTCATTCGTGCTGAGAGCCGCTACGAAGCTGTCGACGGGCAAAGCCTCATTCCCTCCCGCTTTGACCCTATTTTGTGCAAGGTACGTTGGCTTCAGTCTTGGCTTCGCCGGTTGGATCAAAAGTATGTGAAGGGAGTCCAGGTTGCCGAGACCACAGAATTCCGTGCCGCATATTCTCGAAACAGCAAAAAAGTTGACGCTCTGAACCACTTCTCCACGGAACTTTGGATCTATCGTGGACATGGGGAACCCACATGGATGGATGTCAATCCTGGTAGCCCTCCTCACGCCATTGATTTATTTCATTCTCATTAGTTTTCCAAAACACTATCAAGTCGCCTGCACTATTCAAGCCGATACATCAAGCTTGATCAAGAAACCCACGTTTATATGGGAGAATTCAAAGATCAAGCATAGCTTTTTTATCCTTGAATTCGAAGTCATTCTCTCATTCGGTTTGACCGAACTGCGGGCCGAGATTGAGTGGGATGAGAACGTATGTTGCTGAGCCAAATTCCTACTTGAATACTAACTCGACACCAAAAAAATAAAGGGTGTGAAAAAGAGGTGAGTATTCTCTCTATTACTAACTGTACGAACTCTCACCTCATTGCAGAGGGCCGGCACAACTTATATATTGATAACTATTATGTATTGTACGCTTGTTTGGTTGCATGGGTCCAGCGCGTTACATCACGTGCTGTGAATATATTTATGTCCTTGTCCGATTCCGCGGCCACAAGCACTCCCCTTTTCGACGTCCTGCGGGGAGCATGTTGGTGCAAATGCCATCAATGGCTCATATAATTTATAGACTTCATATCACTAGCTGGCCCAGTGTCGAACGGAGAAGAACCTTGGGTTTCGTCAACAGCTGCGGATATCCGCTTTGTCCTCTCTTCCGCAAGCCCAATCCTGTGGTGCAAACCACAAAATCCAGGGCTTTGAGTCTTCCATCGCCATCATCCTCTGGCCACATGTTCTCCATTGTCCTCGGGTCGAAGGTTGTCCCTGAGTCCACGAACGCGGCCTCTAGATCCTCAGAAACCACGCGTACCCCGATATCCCTGTTCAAATCCACGACCAGGTGTATCACGGCTTCAACTCTATCCCCAAAAGCGCTCTCAATTGTCTTCCGGCTTATCTGTTCCTGGGTCCCAAATTTCGCCAGGATAACGACGTCGCCAATATACTGAAGTAACGATGTTCCAAGGTCGGGGGGAGAGGCGCGCTTCGTCAGCTGTTTCCGAGCCATTACTCGCCATCTGGCTGCGTCCTTTGGATCTTCTATTACATTTTCAGCGACGTCTTGCAGGCACCTAGCAGTCTCAACTAACCCGTGCGACAAATTTGGGCGTACAAATCGCTCAAGCATTTGCCAAGCGGACCGCTATTTCTCTCCAAAATCCAGGCTCCGATATTTGTACAACTCCAGGTTGTCATGACGGCCTGTAGTGCTACCTGCACCAGGATCGGTGGAGAGGGGTGGGATCTTCCACTGGTCGATAGAAGTCTGACGAGTTCATCTCCCAAGACTGGACTGAGACGACTGACTTCAGACTCCACTGCCCTCGGACCCACTGGATTAGATCTCGACGATCTATCCCGCCAGTCAAATTCCGAGAGCGCGGCCGCAGTCTGGAAGATCTCGGCGTCCAAGTCCTCGAGCAAACGACGGACGTCGCCAGGCGAGGTCAGATTTGCCGTGACGCCGAATGCTTGCGCTGAGACCTCCATATGTCCCAAACTCGTCCGACTGCGTGGAATCTGCGTAGCAATTTGTGTCTTGTATCGGCGATTTTCCTCCTGTAGTCGTGCTATCTCGGTTCGCATTGCCTGCACATCCCCGGTCTCTGGAGCTCGCCTCTGTCCCTCGTTATGCCTGGACCCCTCCCGTCTTGATCTGCTGTCCTCTTGGTCGGAGAAAATGGCGTCCGAATCGAGCCGACGGCTGCTGCTCCTCTCGTGCAGTACCCGCGGTTGTGGTCGCCCAGCGCCTGGTGTGGCGGAATAAGATCGCGGAATTTCGTAGCTTCCCATGAACTCTTGAGCGAGTCCCCAAAAACCTCTGCCCGCTGCCTGTGGATCGGCCTGCGTCCCTCTGTTCATCGCTGAGGCCTCTGGTTCGTGAAGCGGGCTTCAGAGCGACCGTGGTCGTTGTGAGCCTTGGGAATGGAAGAAAGAAGCACTTGGGTCAGATGATAGCGCTTCACAGCAGCTATACTAAATCAAATCCTCCGGATCCTCAACGGCCGCTGTCGTTTGTCGCCTGTAGGCCTCATATAGAAGCTTATCTGGGTTCCATTAGGCGCCTCTACATGAATAGCTTGCCTGCCTTGAATTGCAAGCCGCGCAGCCGCGCTCAAATCGGACAGTTTGGCCCTAAATTCGGACAACAACCTGCAAATCCGGTAAGTGCCAGCGTCTATCCACAACAAACGCCACCCACGCCGCCCATACAATTGCCAAGTATAACTAAACGCCATGTCAAAGTGCACACCTGCTGTGTCGCGCTTCCCACGCGACCGTTCTGGGAGCAAAGTGCTGTTCACGTAGGCGCCGCGTTTTCCGTTTACTTCCATCCACCATGACCGCTAGAAAGGTATTCTCTGGTTCAACGCGGAAATGCATTCTCGGTATCGATATCGGTACGACGTATGCTGGAATGTCTTACTGGTATGTAGCAAATTGCGTTTCGTGCGTCGCATTCACGGGACACAGTCTTATGGAGCCTGGGAGGATACCAGAGATCTTGCCGGTTACTCGGTAGTTCATTCTACCACACCAACCCCGTTAGATTAATTCCCCATCCCGGCAGATTTCCCGCGCAGGACCACGTTGGGGGGGACTCCAAAGTACCTTCGGTTATTTACTATGATCGAGCGGGCAGGGTCAAAGCGTGCGGAGCGGAGGCATTGCAGGAAAGCGTCGTGGAACAGGCGATTGAGCATCGCTGGGAGAAGGCCGAATGGTATGTCTCATGTCTCGAGCACTGCGATCAAACTCAGGTCCTTTCACTCAGGTTTAAACTCCACCTCGGGCCCAACACGAGCCTGCCAACCTACCCCCTCAGTCTTCCTGCCCTCCCAACGACAAAGAATGCCCTCGAGGTGTTCTCCGACTTTCTTCAGTATCTGTTCTACTGCGCCAAACAATACATCGTGGATTCATACCCCAGTGGCAGCGCCTTGTGGATTGAGCTCGAGGGCAGCATGGAGTTTGTCCTGACACACCCAAACGGATGGGAGGGTTGGTAGATCTTTCTAGCTGTTTTGTGTGTTTCTTGACTCCGTCTGCTAGGTGTTCAGCAGGCGAGGATGCGCAAGGCCGCTATTAGAGCGGGACTTGTCCCCGACACTCCGCATGGTCATTCCCGCATACACTTCGTCACGGAAGGGGAAGCCAGTCTGCACTTTTGTGTCATGAACGGGCTTGCAACGGACCCTTTGCGGGTACGTGCATTATCTCCTCTCATTTGCTGTTCACCGATTGAATTCCTCGCCTAGCTCGGCAACGGTGTGGTGATTATCGACGCTGGCGGTGGTACCATCGATATTTCATCGTATCGCAAGGTACCCGGCGCCGAGGGCGATGTATTCGAGGAAACGGCTCGGCCGCAATGTAAAGCGGCTGCCCTTACCCTGATGATCATTTCATCTAATTTTGTGGCCAGCTGTGTTTTCGGGATCTATCTGGGTGAGCAGTCGCGCCCACGCGCATCTTCGAGGTAAGCTGGTAGCACCCCATTCATATTCACTGACCGATTGCGCGATGCCAGCAAAACTGCACGGCTCGAGATATGCGGGGGATGTTGACCACATCAGAGATTGTTTCGACAAGACAACAAAGCTGAGGTTTCGACGGACCGACTTGTGGCAATACATCAAGTTTGGCCGCCCTAGCGACAAAGATGAAGCATTGAACATATCCAATGGGCAACTAAAGCTTTCTGGGTAAGGCTGTCGATGATATCTGTGTCCCAATTCACTCGGGCCATCACAGCGAGATAGTCGGCGGGTTCTTCCGGCCCTCGTTGGAAGCAATTTTGGAAACCTTGGTCAATCTAGCGCCACTAAGCCCAGTGTCGGTGAGAATTATCGGCGCTTGTGTCGTCGATTAACCGGGCTAATCCACGTCAATTTAGTCCGTTCTCCTTGTCGGCGGGTTTGCTGCGAGCGATTGGCTGTATTCGGAACTCAAGATGCGCCTAAAATACCTCGGACTGGACGTCTCTCGTCCCGATTCTCATGTAAACAAGGCCGTGGGTGACGGGGCGGTGTCGTATCTGCTCGACTCAGTGCGTACGGATTCGTACGCCGAATTCAGCAACTACTAAAAAAACCACGAAGATGGTGTCGGCCAGGGTCTCACAGCACACATATGGCATCGAATGCTTAACGCACTTCGTGCCCAACAACCCAGAGCATCGCGCGCGCAAACCAATTAGGGATGCTGCTGGAGACTTAATGCTCCCGAAGATGTTTTCTCCCATTTTATACAAGAACACTCGTGTATCGGAGACACAGGAATATCGGCAGCATTATTGCAAGATGAAGGACGATCCCAACGAATTGAATTCAGTAAAAATCCTGGTCAGGTGTTATCGCGGTCAGGATACGAATCCTCGTTGGATAGATGTTGAACCTGGTACGAGTGGATAGTCTGTTTTCGAATATTACTGATGCGATCACAGATCAATATTCCGTCCTTTGTACGGTCCATGCAGACACGTCGAAAATTGCACAAGGGCTGCCATGTAAATTTGGCGCAAACGGGGCTTACTACTGTTTGGATATCGACGTGGTTCTCTCGTTTGGATTGACAGAACTGAAAGCTGAGATTGCTTGGGATGAAGATGTAAGGATGAATCTCTTCTTTGTGGCGTCAAACTCACCGAATTTCACCCAGGGGATCGAAAAAAGGTGATATTAAACCGAGCTGGGTACTCCAATGAATTGCTCACGATATGTCAGAGGGCCGGCCAAGCTAATATACTGACTTCCCCGCAGCTTGAACAATGGTTGGAACTCAATGTAAAATTAGCAATCAATGTAACCATTTCGTGAAGATCCTGGAGCCTGAGAATGACCAAGGACCAGCCTTCGGTGGATTTGGATTATTACCCGATTTGGTTGTCGGCGTTGAGTCCCAATTTGGGACGTCAACGTTCAGGGATCCATGGCAAGCTAGCCCTCGGCCAGGATCAATCGCTGTATACCTGCTCCTTATTCAATGCATCATTTTCATTGCCGCAGCTAGTATTGTGTCGGTTTAGCAGTTGAACTCCACCCAAGCCGACCCGGCCGATCGCAAGAAAACTTGATCCGCTGATACGATGTGATTAATTGATGATGGCCGCGCTCGTGCCAACTCGGCGGATTCAGAAGATTATTGGCGGATCCAGGGATCAAGCACCTCTTGACCCAGCCAATTCTGCTTTTGTTCACTAGTCAATGCCTAATTTGATTCCTTAAGTTAGTGTCTCAATGTCATTTTAGAGTTGCTTGGAATGTTGAGAATGACCTGGTTATTATCTCGGGCTCGGATAGTTGGAGCAACCCTGTTAGTTCATTTCGAGGCCGGACTTATCAAGCCCCCCGGCCGATATGTATCCCTAATCATACAAACCCTACTTCATTGTATTCCTTGGAGTTCTTTCATTGCCGCCTCCCAAGTCGCCCTGCGGCCGAAGTGAGCTGGACATAATAGTGAGAAAAAAGAAGACCTACTCGTCGTCCTCGATTTCTTTCTGGCGCTTATAATCCCCATCTTTGGGTTCCTCGCTTGATCGAAGTTAACTCGGTGAATTCCTAGATCCGTAGTTTACGGAGGAGCTAGGTCTACTTTCACTAATTGGCTGTCCGCATCAAAACTGCATGATATTCCCACGATGTCTTTGTAGCACTGCTTGTCTGATTCGGTGATTTCAGTTCGCAACAGGCCCTCTGGGAGGTGGAAGCCAATAAAATAAAAATTAAACCAATCCCACTCCCGTAAAAAGCGACCCAAGAGCCACATCCCTCCCGGAGGGGAAGCCAATGAAATAAAAATAAAATCACTTGCGGAAGCACTCGAAAAAATCAAACCACAGTCCGACCGGAGGTGGAGGCCAATCAAGATGAAACCGAGGACTCACCCTGGCGATGAGGAAAAGAAAGAAAGAACAAACAAACAAACAAACGAAACAACGAAACAACGAAGATAGAAAGACAACCAAAACATAAAAAACCCATTACCACACACATTGTGTGAAATACAACAAGCAGTGTGGAAACCTTTCAAGAATCTGCACGGAGGATCTAGGTGTGCCCGGAGGGCGTTAATATTTGTAGGTAGCAGAGAGAGTTACCCGTCCTTGGTCCGGTATTTTCCATACCCCCAACTATCAAGAGGTCAGTGTACTGTCACGGCAGACGGATGCGTCGGACGCACGGAAACAGCTCTTTCTCTTTGAAGGCCAGAATGCTAGCCTCCCAACGCTCGCCCTCGGGGACGTAACTTTTCCACTTTTCGCCCTTGGGTTTTCCTTAAATGGCAATGCCCTTTCGGGAACGGCATCGCGGCGGTCAACGGCACTCGCGGCAGAGCGTGGCGATTTCGCAAGTGCTTATTACAGTAGTATCAGGGATTTAACGAAGAGAAGGCTGGAGAACCGGGATTCATTCCAATATATGTGTATTAAACATTGCTCTATCTAGTACAATAATTACGGGGAAAAACTCCTCATCGTTCCAACTCAAGGCGGTGGCAATATGATTCGGTGAGACGGCGAAGCGGCTACGCAGTAAGGAAGGGAAAGGTGGGAGGAGCAGAGGGATGGGTGGCAGGGAAAGGGGGGAGGAGCCAAGGCATAGGTGGCAGGGAAATATCTGCCACTATGGATGCTCCCCGATAGGCCGTATGCGCCGGTCGTGTACGTGACGCAGCGGTACGCGACGCCGCGCGTCGCGGTTGCCCACGACGTGATGACTCTCGAAACACGGCCATAATGTAGGGCCAAGAAATGGCGACACACCTGCAAAATGAGAATATTTTTGTGCACGATGCACGCCGCGACGGTGGCAAGGTAATGTTTTGCAGCGCACGTTGAGACGGATGAAAAGCGGCAACGAGCCGAAGGGCGATGGGCGGTGTATCAGTGTTGAAGGATGGGGATGGGGGGAGCTGGGACCTGAGTGGCAACTCGTTGTGGTGGTGGTAGAAGGCAAGAATGGGTGAAGAGGCGGAGAATGAAATTGTGTGGCAGGCGCCGAAGGCTGCCGAGATCAGCCTTCCACATAAGGAAATGCTTAGTCACGAATCCAAGGGCGAAATGTCAAAGACTGGGGACGTTTTCCCGCAGCGCTTTGCTCATGTTTGCACGACTACTCATCATTAGGATCGATCAAGACAAATATATTCAGATACGCACGCTTGATCCTCTAGCGCTTGAGACTCCAACCTTTGAATCCAGCGGATTTCGTCGTTCAGTTCAGCGTCGGTCGGTTTGAGCTCAGGGTCCTCCTTCACGAGCCGTATCGCGTGCCAAAGTGTCTCGGCCGCCATCCTGAGGTCGCTCTCCTCGACCTGATAAAGTTTGCACGCCCATGCGAGCTGTATTGGCGCAAACACGAGATCTTCAAGCGGACGGTCCGTGATGCAGTTTGGGCAGTAATTGACGGCGGCGCGGAGGGCGAGCCACCCACATTCCGTCTCAACGAGCTGAAACACCGCGCGCAGCTCTTGAGAGCGAGCACTGGCCATGGGAGGAGGAGGAGACGCGGTTGACCGACTCGGACGCGCTGATTGCCGGCGGTAAAACCATGTGACCTCGGCACCGCGCTCAGTCAAGGGTTTTATTTGTTAGTTGTTTGGCTTTGTTCACCTTCCTCTACTCACAAATGGCCAATTTGATTCCCTTGAGTCTCAATATCATCTCAGAATCGCTTGGAGTGTTGCCTTACACTGGCGGCGTTCATCCGGTGAAACCTAACGACCTCATTTTATACTATGACGAGCAACATCCTCCGTGCGTTTCTGTTTTTCGCGCATTCTTCGGTGGCATTCATCTTGGCCATTAGTCGGATCGATTTTACGACTGCGGCGGAATAGGATCTCGCTGACCTCGACAATGACTGTGGCACAATCGTATCCGAAGGTCACAACGAGATTCCAGAAATGAATATCAAAACGCTGAACACTAAATTTGCCACCCGCTTCGACCTTGCCGGTTCTGGCCTCCTTGATACCATTAGCCCGGACTTTCTCGAGAGTTTGGATGCAAGCGAAGGACAGAGTCTGAGAGCAGAGATGTACGAGCTCAACGTCTATGGTAAGTGTTTATTTCGTCGGGCTTGAACCATAGTTTTTAATTACATCCCAGGTCCCGGTTCATATATGAAAGCGAACAAAAACATCGCTGGCGGCGATGGTATGGTTGGCAACCTCATCATTGTCTTTCCTACGACCTACACCGGAGGCACTCTCAGTCTTATTCACGAGGAAAGCTGGGTATTTGCCCCACCCCCTTGCCCCGCCGGCACTCTGGCCGTTCAATATGTTTTGTTCCGCAGCGATGTGATGCACGCAGTTGAACCAGTCCACGCAGGCTACCGCGTCACGCTCACATACAATATATTCCTCACCACTCCCGGTTCGAACGCGACTCTCAGCAACCGCATCACTCCCACGCACGAGCGTGCCTTCGAAGATACACTGCGCATGCTCCTGGCGAATCCATCGATGGCGGCTTCCTTGCGTACGGTCTGGCGCATGGATACCCGCTTCCCTTGACCCCATCCGCCCCCGAGAGCGACGAAGCAGATATGATGCCTCCTAATCAGATCAGCCCCATTCTTGAACTACTCAAAGGGCGCGACCAGTGTGTTCGCGATATGTCGGCGCGTGTGGGGCTGGAGGCGTAGGTGAAGTTGCTGTATGCCACGGGGTATAACATGGAGGGGCACGACGTCCTGCTGGACAAAATAATCGACCTCGAAGGTGTCCATGAAGGGATTGAAGACGAAGACGAAGGCTGCGGCACCGCGGATGAAATCATCGAGGAGGAGGGTGTGGTTCTACTGCGCGGGGAAGAGCGTCTGGCGGCGATGAGAGATGATCTGGTCGAGTTTGGGGGGATTCCCTCGGAGGATGAATACGAGCAGCCCGTAGGAGGGGTAGCCGTGCATTGGATGACGAGAGTTACTCCGGAGTTGAATCGCGTCAAGTCGGAGTACCTAGGCGAAGATAGTATGATCTGCGATGCCTTTGGAGATGCAGTCCTGGTTGTGCCAGTTCCGGCGTTTGGGGTCGGCGTCCGTGCTGTGGCCGAGTAGTTCAAGATAGACGGAGTCCAAGATGAGCCTGTAGATACTTTGTGCTGCGATATCGTTTGCTACGAGATACTTGAATATAAACAAGCTGTACGAATACAAACCTGAAGACAACTTTGGAATTGATTACATAGCAACCATCGTCACCAAGGACGTGGGCACTGGTTGGGCCGGAGGATCAGCATTGCCCAGTCCCAGGATAATGTTTACCCACTGTCGAGGTGCAAAACGGCAATAAGTATACACTATAACTTGAAATGCAGCACCCTCGCGGTTTAATACTCAAATTTTCTCCTGATTCCTTCTCTGCAACTTCGCTGCCTTTGGATCTTCGATGAATTTTGCTCGAGGCTGCAGGATCAGAATAAGGTGAGATCAATCATTGAGCGTGTTCTCAAATTCAACAACCTCTGAGTTCAAGCGGTTGAATTTCGGTTGAAAATGAGAAACTTGGGCGAGAAATTGAATTGGGAAAGGCCCAGTCAGACCGAGCGTGGCCCTACGACCGGGCCTGACTGCGGCCCGCGGATGCACGAACGACTCAGACTTGAAAAATTTAATTGACTGCCGAGGATACACAAGTTCAACCAAAGCTCAACCACTCGGCACGCCTCGGCCCGGATGACCTTGCCGGGCCGACATTCGCATCACCGCACGAAGCACCGCCACGGACTGACACGCGCTTCTTTCCCGACTCCGACGAGCCAGCCAAGAGCCAGCGTCACACGCGTTCTTGCCACCGCACCTTTCCCGCTGAGTCGCTCTCCGCACCACAACCCTCGAGGTTTTGGAAATCAGAAGTTACGTCGCGTTAAGAACAAAACGCTGAGTGCCACGAAAAAAGCCTCTAGTGCTCTGCTACTTCGTCCGCTGACAGTGGAAATAAAACTACAGCCGAAATTCTGAATTGCGTAGCACTCAACACCTTTCGGGAAGTTTCTGATCCTATACGTCTACAGATTTGCCAACCGAAGAACGCGGAAATCTAGGGTAGTTCGCCGGGTACTATTTTACGCCGTGTCTCCATTTACAGGGGTGCGTTATTATAACTATGGCTCGGCCGTCAGCCCCGAGTTTTTCACATGGGAGAACTCGACTTTGGACCTCAGCTGGCGCCACTCTGACTAGAACTGAGTGCCAACATCCGCCCTTGCTTTCTTCCTACTCTTTTCTGGCGGGGCTGCGGTTAGTTACCTTCGGGACGGGTCAGTCTTCTATCCGGGAGGCTCTCTCGCCTCTTCGATTTCTCGCCACACTTCGTCATACCGGCTCTGTCCGCATAACCAAATACGAAACGGGATGAATCAGCAAATGGCCTTCCGTGCAGCCCGTCTTTAAAAAATCCCGTCCTGATTTGCAGCGGAAGTATCGCTCCAATGCATCTAATACTTTATGCGCTCTCAGCACTGCTGTTGCACTGCTCTTATGTCGCGGCTCAAGGCTCTTGCGCTTGTTCGCCAGTTATCATTCCCGTGCATGTGGACGTACTGGTCCCGAAGGATCCCACGGACCAGTTCGCAGGTCTTAAGAGCAACGCAAGTGCGCTGCGCCGTGTGGACGCTACATACGACATCTATGGTATTTTCTGCGAGCCGGACACAACTGTTTCATTGCAGAAGAAAGGTACGTCCTTACGGATAATATTCCTCAAAGTGATTTACCGTTATCCCCTTAGACGTCGTACAGCTCCTCGTCCACGGACTCACGTATACCAGCCAATACTGGTCGCCTGCAGTGGAGGAGTTCCGAAACTACTCCTATGCGGCCTTCTCATGCGCCCACGGGGCCTACTCCTCCCTCGCCGTCGACGTCCTCGGAGTTGGACTGAGTTCCCGACCCGTGAACGCATCAGACGTGCAATATCCTACCTCCTCAGCTGCCCTCTTCCAAATCGCACGTCACCTCAAGACCACATCTCTCCTGCCCGGCGTCGCCGCGTTCAATAAGGTGATCGGGATAGGCCACAGCGCAGGCTCGGGTCTGTTGAACTTCGGCGTTATCGTCGAGGGCCCAGAATCCCCCTTCGATGGCCTTATTCTCACTGCCGCGTTGAGCAGCGTTCTCAATGTTAACACCCTACCAGTCCCCACCAGTGCGCGCGATGTCGACCCGCTCCGCTGGGGCTCGCTCGACCCCGCGTATTTCACCCTCAGCAACCGCAGCAGGTTCTACCCCACCGACACCAGCACCTTCTCACCCCGCATGATCCTCCTGGACGATTTCACGAAGGACGTCGGCGCTGAGGGGATCCAAGCGCAGATACGCACGATCACACTGACGACGGGGTATACTGGGCCCGTCGCGAAAGTCGTTGGGTCGAAGGACCAACTGTTTTGCGCGGCGGGTAATGATCCGTGTGGGGACGTTGCGACGCTAACCGCTGCGGAACGCACGCTGTGGCCGGCCGCGAAGAGTTTCGAGGTTGTTGTGGAGCAGGGTAGCGGCCATGACTTGAATTTGGACTTCTTCGCCATTGGGCCGTTCAATACGTTTCTTCGGTTTGTGAAACAGTTTTCGGAGTAGTAAATCAACATGTGTGGTTGAAACTGTCTGATAAATAAAACAAAATGACTGGGAATCGTAGATGGGTGAAATGTGCGAGAATTGCTGGAATGAATAGGTTTTGCGGGGGCGTATGGCCGTCGGGTTGAAATTGGAACCGCCGGGCTCAATGTGAGGTAAGTTGATTCTGGACTGGTGCCGTTGACGGTCAAGGTGCAGAAGCATAACCCTATCGCCCCTCACCGGGACCGCAATCTCAGTCAGAGAATCCGCCCGATACTGCTTGCAACGTCCTTGACGTTTTTTTTACATACAACACCATCAGTCAGCCCGCTTCTTGTTCTTCAGTCTTCTTTCGACTTCGATCGACCGCACACTTCCCTTCCTTCCCTGCGTCCACCAGTCTTCAAAATGGACCAAAAGCCACCGCCTCCCTCGGCGGCACACCGAATGCTTCCCGAGCCTCAAAAAGCGTGCGTGCTCGTGGGTGGTCATTTGCATCTCTAACGAAATTTGTAGGGAATGAGAAAGTAAAGATGGGTGAGCACCTTTTCTTCCTTTTGCTCTCTTTTTGTTCTCCTCCCTCGTGTGTCCTGACGTTTCTCAGTCGCCGAAGACGCCAGAGGAGCCCAAGAGACGGAAAATCAAAGCGAGTTGGGTGAGCAGCTTTTCTTCCTTTGCTCTCTTTTATCCACTGACATTTCTCAGCCGCCAACGACGCAGAAGCAGCCCAAGAGACAGGAAATCAAAGCGAGACGGGTGCGCACTTTTTTCTCCTCCCTCGTGTGTCCTGACGTTTCTTAGTCGCGAACGACGCCGACGGAGCCCAAGAGCCGGGAAATCGAGGCGAGACGGGTGCGCGCTGTTTTCCCCCTTTGCTCTCTTTGGTCCCCTGACATTTTTTCTCAGTCGCCAACGACGCAGAAGCAGCCCAAGAGACGGGACAGAAAGGCGAAACGAGTGGGCCGATTTTCTTTCTTCTTTTCTACTGCCTGACATTCACTGCGTTTCCCGGAAAGTTTGGTCGCCAGTATTCGTATGAATTCCTTTGTATGCGGGCCGTGCATAGTCAAGGGAGGTTATTTAGCATACTCTAATGATGCGTTACGAATATCTTCCGAATAGAAAATAACATCTCGTGAATATGCAGATTGCCATCCCCACGGAATGCAAATGGACAAAGCTTACGTGCACCAGAATCCATACGCCGAGGATGTCTAAAGATATATGTTGGCATTTATGTGAATGCCAGAATGCATTCAAGGATATGTGGCAGATGTTCAACGGCGTTTCATGAGTACACATTTAAACATTGTTAAAGAATGCCTACTCAGATTCTCTTACATGCCCTTCATTCGGTCGCTCGCATTTCACAGTACCGTATTTGTTTCAAAATTCGCATCCAATTCTCAGTAAATACACTGGCAAGCGTCATAAATACACAACAATCACTCCCGCCCTTAATCCCGCCGCCCGTCCCGCTGACGCCCTCCTCTGACGTGGTGCATTGCATCGATACTCACGGGTCCTAAATCCGAGTCCGGCACATACCGACCCGCAAACTTGAAAGCGATATTCAAGCGATATTGGAGAAAGGGGTGATATAGGACTGTAACCTGCGAGGAAAGTTTCAGAATAACTTTCGAAGGCGACGCAATACTGACCAGGTTTGTAGTGGGTATTGCACGACAGAAGTTAATGTCGAGGGCTAAGCAATATGTCACCTGTGTTAGTTTTAGTGTTAGGCTGCGCGTTACCTCAATGAATTGAAATTGCAGACCTTGAAAGTTGAGGGTGAAGATATCTCGACGGCAGGGAAGGATCAGTGGTGGAAGACCATATTTATAGCGTCGGCTTCAAGTATGCCTGGAGGGCAAACACTGCATACACCAAAGTCAGCACATGCAAATCACGAATTGCATTCTCACCGTTTTTCCAAATACTCTTTTGCATTCTAAATAAAACACTTATAGTGTCAACTCAATCTGCCTTCGCGCGACACATGGAGTCAAGATCTCACTCAAGCTCAACCTAGGCCCGAAGCAAGGGGCTCCAAAGCAGTAAATACACTCCTATAGTATCGAGCCTTCCTCGATTTTCTTTGTGCTCGAAGTTGAACTTCAACGAAGGGAGTAAATTGTGTTCCTGCTTTGCTATTGGTGCCGTGTTACACGTCTCCCACTATGGCCTGTGGCTTTCCTTGGTAGTATGACACATATTTCGATGAAAAACGCGTGCCGCGCAACCTTCCTCGCAAAATGAACGACTCTGCAACGCGATCACGTGCAATGACAGCGGAACTCGGAGCCACAACCCGCACAGCATTTTCAAGGTCTGCCGAAAGATTCTCTGAGAATGCACTCTGTATGCCACAATGTAAATTCAAAGAATAATCCAAAGGATACAGCTGTTTTGTAAAAGATAGAGGGGTTTCGTAAATCGTTGATGCTCGTTTCTTGCTTACCTTTGTTGACCGAAAAGCGCCCCACAACGACGTCATCGTTCGCTGTTGGTCCATAGATTCAACCAATTCACCTTTTGCACAGTACTAGAATCACACCCAAGGGTTGTATGCACAGTGTCATGTAAAAGAGCATTTTGAACTTGTTTGAACCCACAATTTTGACTGGATTCGGGGCATCGGTGTCGGCGGCCGAAGATCAATCGGTCAACAAAGGTAAGCAAGAAACGAGCATCAACGATTTACGAAACCCCTCTATCTTTTACAAAACAGCTGTATCAAACAAATGCCGAGGTAGGATTTGGTGGGAAATGAACAAATAAACAGGAATCTTTCTTGGCGAACTCATCGTACGATTGGGAATGTTTGCGGCACACCTCAAGAATGCCGATTTCATCATTTGTTGAAAATACTATTCGGTCTGCGGAGCTGTTTGAACGAAAGCCTGCAAATACCTCCGACATTCGTTGAGAATCATTTGCGAATGTCAGATTCCATATTTTCCAGAAAACGCAGTGATTCCTCAGCCGCCGACGACGCCAGAGGAACCCATGAGACGGGAAATCAAAGCGAGACGGGTGAGCACCTTTTCTTCCCTTTGCTCTCTTTTATCCACTGACATTCCTTAGCCGCCGAAGACGCCAGAGAAGTCCAAGAGGCCGAAGGGAGACGCACGACGCGTGAGTGTACTATACCATTTCGTTTGCTTGACATTTGACCACCGCTCAACAGCCGACAACGCCCAAGAAGTGGGTATCTCGGAAACATCAGCCACATGGGTGCGTTCCCCCTCATTATGCGTATGCGCTGATTCAGCCATCTTACTTACTTACCACTTCCGCCCCGTCAGACGAGCCAGTTCTTTTCTGGAAGGTGCCTGAGGGCGGGACGTTCTTAGATGGCGTGCTGGTGCTTTGTGAAGCTGCCGCACTGCGCGCGCAGGGCTGGGAGATTACGAGCGGTACTTGGCCGGTTGACCATTAGTCCCTCTCTTGTCGGCCTCTTGGACCGGAATTACGAAGGCCTCTTTTACGAAAACCCTCGCCTCGTCAATGTAATGTCGCAGCTTCCTTCTTGGCGGGCCGTTTTCACAGGAGCAGCGCTTCTTTCCCGACTCCGACGAGCCAGCGTCAGTTCTGCCGCTGAGCGCCGAACACCGACGCGTTCTCGCCTCTGCACCACAACCCACGGAGTATTGACTGCAAATCGGAAGTTACGTCGCGTTAACAACGGAGTATTGAGTACCATAAAAAAGGCTCTAGCGCTCTGCTACTTCGTCTCTTGACGTTGTGTTGACAGCCTAAATTCTCAAGTGCGCAGGCACTCGATGCCTTTCGGGAAGTTTCTGATCTTATGCGTCTACAGATTTGCCAACTTTCCCGGATCGTCGTCGAAGAACGCGGAAATCGAGGACGGCCGTCCGCCCCGAGTCTTTCAGATGGGCGCACACTCAGAACTCGACTTCCCACGCTGTTGAACAGACGCGTTGCGCTGTCGAGAAATCCTGGTGGAAAAAGAGGGCCACCTCTAGGGGGTTGGATAACGAGACTTGATAACGAGACACCACATTGAAACGGCTTCAGCATTCAAACCAAGCCGCTGCCTCGTGAGTAGGCCGGGGTCCTTGAGGACTTGAGGTTCTGCTTCAAGGGAACATCTGCTTGAAGAGTCGACGGCAACAAACCGATTGAAACTTGTGGCACACACAGAAGAATAGGAGCTTGAGAATGCGATGAAGGTGGCGACATGATGTCATGAATGGCAGCGAACCAAAATGATCTCATCAAAATGCGGCCTTGAATCCCCGCATCACGATTCAATTGAGCGGCGTTTGAGCTCCGACGTGATTTGCCAACCGTGGCCTCGGATAAACACCTCGACGTGAAACCCGGCACCATTGCAGTTGAAGAACAGATGTTAAGTAGGTGTTTGTGAATTCCTTAAATCTAGTTGAACGTGTTAACGGCTTCCGCGCCGAACATACCAAGTAAGGCATCATTTGGCATGCCAACTGATCGACGGTGACAGATTCCATTGACATCGGATTAGCAATCGCCGAAGTTGTTGTTTGTTGTCACGACCCACTTTTCTTTTGACTCCCTCCCGCCATGTTGGTCCTTGTCACTCTTTTGCTCCTCCACCTCCGTCCTACACTCGGCCATTCTGCACATAACCACAACCACGTCGCTCGCAACGCCCTGCCTGGCGCATGGTATCAGCCCCCTGACCACGCCGTTCGCGCTCTCTTTGCAAGAGACGATTTCCCCACTGTCGGTTCAGATGGTGCCCCACGTCCCACGGCGTTTCGCTCATTCAAAAAGCTAACCATACATACTCTCTAGCATGGGTTGCTTCCCTGCCCCCATTCACCCCTGATGGGTCACATACACCCGATGTCACCAAGCTCCCCCAGGCTTGGGTGGACGCTTACAACGCTGCAAAAGCCGCCGGAAATATCCCCGATATCCCTCAAAGCACCACTGGTGGCTCGTATCCCGGTGGTCTAGATCCCATGAGTGCCGCCGTTTGCTCTTCCTTCGTCAGGTGTCGAGCACCAGAGGACCACTTCAACGTGCCCGATGGCACGTTGGCCCTCAATTTTGACGACGGGCCCACAGAGGTATGCGAGCCATCCATTCAACCGGAATCCACCAGCTCATGTTCTTCCTTCCTTCAGTTCACGGGTCAGCTCCTGGACTTTTTAAAGACGAACAATGAAGTTGCGACGCATTTCGTTATTGGGTACAGCATCCAGCAAAATGTGTCGGCGTGGGAACTGCTCCTGGCCTCTGGACACGATTTGGCTGCCCACACGTCGGTTTTTCACGTCGTTGTCAAGTAAAGTAAAGAGCTGACTATCCGTTGTTTAGATGGAGTCACCAGCAGCTGACGACGCAAACCGATATGCAGGTTGTTTCCGAGGTACTGTACCCTTTTCACGAGTTACATTTGCGTCGTCAATTGAGCCAAATACAGCTCGGATGGAGTATGAACATCATATACCTGTCGACTGGCGGGCGTGTCCCCAGGTAAGTTTGCACGCACGCATTCAATGCAACTCGTATATCAATCTTTGTTCGTCGCGACCAGATTCTGGAGACCACCCACCGGTGATGCCGATAACCGCGTACGCTGGAGTTTCTGCTCTGCTCGTCTGGACGTCGTTGCTCACATAGATGTATATACAGATCCGCGCTATCGCCAAATACGTCTTTGGCATGGAAATGGTCGTCTGGAACCAGGACACCGAGGACTGGAGTCTCACCGAGACCCCGCCGCCCACCACCACCGCCGTCATCGCCGGCCAGATGAACACCTGGCTCAACGGTCAGTCTACCTCCCCCTTCTCCCTCTTCTCTTTCGTCCATCCACATATACTCACTCCCGTATCCTCGTCATCAGGTCCCAAAAGCCCCGGCCTCATGATCCTCGAACACGAGCTCTCGAACCTCTCCCTCTCCGCCTTCATGGCCGCGTACCCCCTCATGAAGTCCGCCGGCTGGAACACGCAGTCCGCGGCGCGCCTCATCAACACGGACGGCGCGTACCGGAATGCGGCGGGCCCGAGCGGGACGGTCACCGCCGCGGGGCTGCTCGACTTCAAGGGCGTGGGGCCGGCGGACGCGACGACGAATGCGACCGGGAGCACGGGGGCGAGTGCGAGTGGAAGCTCGGGCTCGAGTGTGGCGAAGGTGACGGGGAGTGGTACGAAGCCTGCGTGAGTCGTCTCGTTTATTTTATAAGTACGATTTCTGATAACGTCGTATGCAGATCTACCGCCTCAGGCGCCAGCGGCTCGGCATCCGCGTCGGGTTCAGGATCGTCATCTGTGCCCACCGGCGCCGCAACTCGCCTCGACATTGCGTGGTCCAATGCACTGGTGTTGGGCGCGGGAGCGGTGGCGGTGGCGTACATGATCTAATTCTGGACTTTTTCTCTCTAATTGCGTTTCGTTATAATATATGTGCTAGAATACGCCGGTTGGCCGTTTTCGAGTACGTGGTAATATATACCCGGGATTCTAGAACCGATGTGCGAGGAGAGTGAGGATATTGAAGGGAAAGGGGATCACGAGAAAAAGGAGCTTCGACTCGTGATGCCAAGCAGGGTTTCAAAAATAGAGCGTTGTTAATTATTCTAAGTGATGTGAGGACCAGCCTTTCGCGGATGGGTGGTCGCTTTCAAATGTTTTCGGTACGAAATTTCACATTTGAAGGTAAGATACGTGCTATGGCGAATAAATAACAATAACAATATGTACGTCGAAGGTCAAGTCCAACTCTTAAACCTGCATCTCAGCCCATTCCCCATCGAACACGTCGGAAGTGAACCCACCTTCGAGTAGGTCGAGGGCATATTCCGGCGTAAAGTCGTATGCGGGAGTGGGGAAGAATTCGTATGTAGGTGAGGGGAAGAGTGGGGGCAACATCGAGTCGTTGTAGTGAGACTGCTGCGTGCTAAGGAAGAGCGCGCATTCGGGTTCGAAGAAGGCGATGCCCTCGGCGGGGGAGTGCGCCAGCGGGGCCAAAGCCGCTGAGGGCTCGACGATGGGACATTCGTCGCGCATGGAACACGCTGCCTCGAACGTCGGGTCCCACTCCCAGCTCTGCGGAGTGGCCGGCGAGGCGGGAAGAGAGGAATCGCAGGACGAGGACGGGGAGGGTAGGTTGGAATACAGTGCGTAATCGTCGGGAGTCGTGGGAAGGGAGTAGAACGATGACTGGTCATCGTAGGATGCGTTTGGCGAGGATGGGGCGGGTGAGGAGGAGGCTTCGGAGTTGCACGAGTCGGAGTACTCGAAGCTCGGAGATGCGTGGACGACGGGGTCGATCATCTCGAAGAGTACAGCAGCTTTGGACTGCTTCTTGCGCTTCCCGCTTCGCAGAACATATGCGTGGATATTACACATGTGCCGGTGGAGGCACGACGGATCCGCTGTGCAGTACGAACATTGAGTACAAATGTAAGGCTTCATGCCGGTGCTGATTGGACATTATTCTCAGAGAAGTTCAAATGGCGACAAATTGACCGGAACTTACTGTCTCGCCGTGTAATGAGTAATCATGTTCGACTTTTGCAGGAATTTCTTGATGCAGCCGGCCTCGGGGCATTTATACATTCTGCGACGAAAAGTCAGAATATATTGTGGAGAAATTAGACGCATAGACGTACTGCTTCTCGCGCTCTTCGGACAACATATGGGTGGGGAGATGCCGCTTGAGGTCTGACTGACGGCTATAGCTCCACAGGCACCCTGCTTCAGGGCAGCGAAACCTCAACGCTGTGGACGGGGGTATTTTGCCACCCTAGATTGAATGAGGTGAGCGAAAGAAGGAAACGAAACCACCGGCCACTTACGGTGGGGATCTGGCGGGAACGAGTGGAGGAGATGATAGCCACACGAGGCATTGCGTATTATGGTTGAAGGGGACGGGACAGGTCGAGAAGGCAGATGCGGGGCGCTTTGGATGCTTGGGTAATCCAGCCCGCACGCCCCCGCTTTATACCATCCCTCGGGTGTCCAGAAAAGCCCAGTTGATGGATTGCTTCGGCTAAGAGGTCGAAAAAGTACCGAACAAGTCAACTGTTGGGAAACGGAGGTCCAAGCGTTTGTGAGCCACTCGGGCGGATTGGTAGAGGAGAAAATCACCCTTAAAAGCTCACCCAACACGGCCATTCGAGCCGTGTCTGCCGATGGTGTGACGGATCAAGCCGTACCGCGAATGCTGGCTCCGAAAGCGTTAAATCCATCATTTCGAAGCCGTGGTTGCAGCACAAGTACACCAGGTTTCGTCGTGCATGACCAGGCCGAATAGCCAATCAGTGGGTCGGGTATCGCGGCTCATGAATATCCCCAGGGCAACTCGAACGGAAACATACGAAGTCAAGTGGTGCAAAATTTACGTCTCATGTTGAATGCGACGTTTATCGAGAGCTCGTATGATCAGCGAAGACCTGCAATTATCCCATGGATACCCTTTATTGGAGAGGTTTGCAGAGGTGCTGGCGTATAATTGAAGACATGTTAGCCTCGCAAGAGAGGAGCGGCCAGGGTACCCACATTTTTAGCTGCAGCGTGTTCCGCCTCCGTGAATTGCGTCTTACAATCGTATCCGTACCTGAGAGTATTGATTTAGTGCCTCCAGGATACTACTTTCACGGACATACCAGCAGTTCTCTGGTGGCACCCAGCCATCTGGTCAGTTAATATCAGCAGTTGCTCCGAGCTGTCGATGGTGATATCGTTGCTGACCTTTCATTTTCTTGTCGAAGAGCCACAGATAGGTGTGCGATCCAAGTAGCTTATGTAGACAACCACCGCATAGCCCATCGTCCTCGGTCCAATCTTCAAAGCCGGACAGCAGGCCAACGTCGCAGTAGATTCCACTGATAAGGATGCTGAGGTCGGGGAGCGCCTCAGCGTCGGTACGGAGGAATTTGTGCAGGGCTTTTGTCTCTTGGCGGTTGAATGGCAGTCTGCCTGGGAGAAGGTCAGGCAAGTCCGTGTCGTAGTGTTGCCATGCTACGGACGTGACATCAGAGATCGTTGAGAGCGCAGTCAAAAACGTACTGGCGGATGTCCATAGCAGTCCATCTGTGGGTTGGTTGCATCGTTGGCCTATTCAAAGGGATTAATAGTGGAACTACACGAGTGAGTGGAGCGCACAGGAATCGAGGCCTTCGAGCACGGTGTCGAGGATGGAACACAGGTGCTCCGAGTTCTCAGACGGGTCAGACACCTCGCGAGAGCTCCAAATTTCAGACAACGGGTCATAGAAGAACCCCAAATATGGAGCCCCTCTATCTTATGCGTAGTCAACAACAGGGCAAGCGTCGGACATCGTATTCGGATCGCGCGATTGATACGTTGCGAGGATGAGCGCGGGACCAGCCGCGAGGCAAAGGTCGTATGTCCCGTCGACTTTCTTCTTTTGTTAGAACAGCTAGACGGGAGGGAACATAACATACTGTCTGGTTGTTTGAACACGCAATGCAGCATAGCTCGGAGAAACTGGATGACACTGTAAATCTGGCGTAAATCGGCGGTTGGGTATGCGTTGAGCATCTTGAGGCGCTGAGCATAAATAACATGGTTTTCCGAGGGGTGGTCGGATTCGGGTTCGCAGTTAATGGATGTAAAACGAGTGGAGTAGACGAAGACCCGATACATCGCGCGGTGAAAGCGGAAGGTCTCTTCTGCTGAGAGGACGCTAACAGGAGATCTACGGTTCTTGTACCTAGCAATTGTATATAAATGGCCGCGGATGTATTCAATGGGACGGCTTACCATCTGCTGAACAGAGCCTCGAGTCTGTGGACCACGGCATCGTTCTTGCGCAACTGAGGGAGCTCGTCCATCGTTACCGGCGACGTGTCCTCGGATTCAGCAGCTGCAGGGCTAGTGTCGTCGCCACCATCTGGAGAGCGTTCCTTGGGGGCAATGTACACCTCCTGACGGAGAACCCGTAGAGCGTCAGGGAAAATGTCCGTCAAGTTGCGAGCAACGGCGAGATTGATGGAATTCGGGTGCACGGTGTAGATTGCATGGAGAGCCTTACAAGTAGACTTCAACGTAGAGAGGGTTTCAAAGTCGGGGCAAAAAGTGAAGACCCGGTCGATTATGTCGTTGTTCAGAGGAAGAGAATTTGGCGACATGAAGGTCGGGAGCAACCGCGAACACCGTGACCGTGTGAACGCTTCGGTTGATCGGCCGATTTGTTGATTGTCGTTCAAGTAGAGCGCACAGAAGAGCGCATTTTTTTATGCGGGCTTCCGAAGTGCACCTCACGTTGATATCTCACAAGCCGCAAATGAAATCGGAAGCGAAGTGTGAACTTTGGTCAAGTTTTGTTCGAACTCCGCTTCGGTCAAATTTTGTGCGCCAAAGATATCTGAACTAGAACGCGTCACCTCCGGCGCTGCTTGCATAAAAATCCCAGTGACACAACTGGAACGATTATGGGGCGATTGCGATAATTGCAATCGCCGAAATACAGCCTGCACGCATCCGACCGCGCATCTCGTCCATACGGTCCACCTAAAGTAAAGTCCACGCACGACAAATCCACCCAGGAAAAAAATGTGACACAAATTACATTCCGCTAGCAAAACCCCCATCCTCAGTCAAGACGGTTGAGAACCGCACTCCGCCTGTAGGTACGAGCTCAGTTGCAGTCGGGAGGGAGACGGGAGCGGGAAGCCAACACGTACCTCGACGGCGACCCAGTCGCCATGGCCTTGAGGCTCGCCATAATTTGCCCGATGCCGCTGTCCGGCGAGACGTCACCATTGTTGCTGTTCGGCTTCACGGAGGGCAGGGCGTTGCTGCTACCGCTGCTCCCGGAGTTGTTGCTGCTCCCAGAATTATTAATGCCGGAATTGTTACTGCCCTGCAGTCCGCGGTCAAAAAATCGACCTAGTCGCGCGCGGGTAGACTCACCTGAGTCTCGTTCGACATCATGCTAGTGGTGGTCTTGGATCCAGAGTTGTTGTTCTTGTTGGTCTGCTTCGCGGTCAAAGGCAGTCCGAGTCCAACGCGGGTCGACTCACCTGCTCCGACATCATGCTCGTGGTAGTTTTCGAGGTCTGCGCTGCGGTTAAAAAAAGTCCAAATCTAACACAGGCCGAACTCACCTGGGTCTTCTCCGACATCATGCTGGTGGTAGTTTTCGCGGTCTGCGCCGCGGTCAAAAAGAAAGTCCAAATTTAACACAGACCGAACTCACCTGGGTCTTCTCCGACATCATGGTCCTGGTAGTCGTAGATTTGCCGTTGTTATTGTTGTTATTCGACCCAGATCCACTAGTTACTGTGCAGTCCTATAGGGTGGGGTGGGTGGAGCGATGGGTTAGCGAGAGGAAGACTAGGGCCGGGGTGCAATAGGCAGGCAAAAAATAAACAAGAATACTCACGGCACCATTCAGCGTCTTCGTCATGATGTCCGTTTTGGTTACGGTCACGGTTTTCTCGGAGTTGCCTTTGTCCATGGTGACCGTCTGGGTGACCTACAAGGACGAGTCAGGTCCGAAATGGAAGGAGTTGGGTTAGACCGCTCGTACCTTCTCAGTTTGAACGCGAGTAACGGTAACGGTCTCCTTCGAGTTATTGTTGTTACTGTTCTTGTTGTTCATATTGTTGTTGGACGACGAGCCCTTATTCGAAGACATAGATTGCTTGTTGTTGGATGACTGGCTGCTGGAGGAGCCGCCATTGCCAGAGTTCGATTGGCTCTTCTGGTTGGACTCTCCGGGCATCATGTTAGACTCTCCGGGCATCATGTTGCGGCGGAGGATCTAGGTCGAATGGATGAAGTCGACCGAGGTAGTCAAGGGCAAGGAGACGCACCATCCCAGATCCCGACTGGAAGCAGGACGAGTTTGTGAGCACGGATCTTTCTACGGGATTCATAACTACACACCAGAGGCATCGCAACCACAGACCCAGCAAGGGAAACGAAAAGAGGAAGGACAGCAAGCTTGAACAACATCGTTGGCGGGGAAACGCGGGGCGAAGTAGGAAGTAAAGAGAGTGAGTAGTGCACAGCACACAGAGAAGGACTGAGCCACCGAGAGGGCTTATTTGAACGAAGAGGAAGAGGAGGGAAGGGCAGAAACGGACGACCGCAGGTCGATGGGCGGATGTGGCAGCAGGGCTGGATGGATCACCTGCCCTGGTATATGTATCCAGACCGAGATCCGCATTATTATCCCCGGCCGTTGCTTTGCGACCGCTTGTGATCGAGGGAATTCCCATGGAATCATTTGGGATTCATTACTCTAAATGTGGATCATCGTTGCCTCGGATGCACATCATATGGTTGTGGCGGGTTGTGGCGTGGCCAAAGGGCCTGAGGAGGACTCTAATTTTTTTCCCTCCTCTCTCTGGGCATCAAGTACGGAAACTTTGATACGTTTGATGACAATGGATGATCAGTATTCCGATGCGGTCCAGGCTTCTTAAATACCGAGCGAACCAAGGGCGCCAAGGAGGCCGACATGCAGCCGAACGCAGCGCTACTCAACGTTGACGGAGTTTGTGTCGTCTGCCAAAGGCCGTCTTCGCTCGTCGCGATTTTATTTATTCCAACGCCCTCCACAAGGCTATGCGTTTCACACCGGAGTCCCAGTTGGGCGGGAATTCCCGGGGCTGGAACACCAAACAGCGGAACGCCATCAAGTTGAATGAAACTTTGACAAAAGCTTGGCTGAACTTGGCTAGAAACCAATCACTACGTTCTGGAGCTGCGTTCAACTTGTTGACAGAGTGTGTC
The DNA here is from genome assembly GCA_029378385.1 of Mycena metata. NCBI lineage: Eukaryota > Fungi > Basidiomycota > Agaricomycetes > Agaricales > Mycenaceae > Mycena > Mycena metata. The sequence continues at coordinate 130,220 of JARKIB010000227.1, forward strand.
GATGTGGTGTTGACATGCGTACGGTCGGCGGCATGGTCGCGGTTGACTTTTGACTTTGAGTTTTGATTGACAGACTTTCGGAGATCAATACATGCCCACGTGGTATAACGCGTCGCTGATTCAAGCAGATAGGGACGTTGATATGCGTATACTGTACCATTACGTTCAAATCGACAGGGGGGGTGACGCGTGACTGGTTCAACCAATTCGACATTTCGACAGCCCCCCGAAAGGTGCGTGACAAGATAAAAAATTCGACATAGGTCGCAATTTTTACCCTTCTGTTAGAGGTAATTTCTTGGGTTGGCACAGAAATATTTGCACAGTGTGTTGAATCCTCGTTGATATTTTATTTTGGGTTCTTTTTGCAGGCCATTTTAAGTTGATTTTAGGCCAGAAACCCAACCACACGCTCGTTGCGGGTATAAATGGTCTAGGAACCGGTTTAAAACACACCCACCAAGGGCAGGGAGTTGTAGGGATTTTTCGTGTGGTTCCACGCGATCTTTTAGCAGCGTGACGAACCGCTAGGCCTATTCGACACCGGCGTCCGTGACGCGTGACCACGACCAAAATTCGATATCGACAGGGGGGTGCGTGATGCGTGACTGTCGATTTGAATGTAATGGTACAGTAGTCCTTAACATGACCTTGATGTAGATTACAATTGGGCTAGATCTACTACTTCACGAAGTACAGGTGCCATATCATTGAAGATAGTCCACCCAGAGAGTGCCTCAAGCTTCGGTGAACCGATCCCAATATAAACTTCCGTCGCCACCGCTTCAAACTCATCAGAAACCCAACGGAAGGCTTCTTTGCGCGGTGTGTCGATGAGGCCGCGAAGCTCATCCAATGCAGCCTGAGTTACCGGGATCGCAAGATTCTTGAGACCATAGTTGGCTGGCATGTCAAAAACAACATTCGGTGCAACACCTGATGGTAGAATCCGATTGCGCTGTCTTCGAGTTTTCTTGTTGTTGAAGTAGTCCACAAACTCATCTAGTCCAATTTGAACTATCTTGGGCCAGAGCCAGCGAAAGAGGCTTCTGCATAATTTTTTTCATGGGATTTTGACATTCAGATAGACCGAAACATGCCTGTGGAGCAAATCTCCTGGAATGAGATGAATACGGCCTTCTTCAATGATTGCTCGAAGTGTTCGCCCATTGAACTGCCGGTCATACGACCAAGCTGACTCAATTGTGATATTGCTTGTGCTTTTCACTGCAACTACCGGCCGCCATTCATCAGTGGAGAGGTCGGGCGCAAAGACCTCTCTGTAGTTAAATTTATCAGAGAGGCTAAGCCCAGGGACCGGCAACAATTCGTACCTCAATGTAGTCTGAAAGGCCGCCAACCAGCCCAATTCGCTGCCCCCATCGAAAGTTACTTGAACAGAGATAGCTGCAAAGTATTCACTTATGAACCAGGGTTACAGCAAGGAAAGTACAACTGCATACCTTGAAATTTAGAGACCATATCTAGAAACAAATGCCCAACGGCGTCGCTCAGCCGCGAGTTTGGGACCACATTGAACTGAAGAATTTTCCCAACATGGTCGCGCATTCCATAGATATCTATTCCTATCCCGGATCCCATTCGAAGTGCCTTCTCACCGAGTTTTTCATGCCCATCCACGTGAATTTCCTGGAAAATCCCGATTGCATTGAGTGCAGTGCGAATCTTCGGACCTTTGCCACGGCCAGGGCGGCGCATGTCAGAGGGCTTTTGACCGACGAGTCCCTTCATTGTAGCACGGACAAAATCCCTCAAATCAAAGTCAGCAATGGATTTACATGGCACTGTAGAAAGACGTACCGAGGAATGGTGAGATTCAGTCTCAAGGAAGCAATCTTCTTGACGGTGTCTGGCCCTTGTCCCTGGTATACGTCTCGAGAGATAATATCCGCGATTGCTCCTGTTGCCTGTTCAACTGCCCGAAATTTGCGTGCGCTGGGTACATTGAATTGACGATTCAAAGCCTTCAGCTTCGTCAATCTGGATTTGTTCTGAGCTCATGATTACACTGAATAGGTAATTTGAAGACATACCCAATTTTAATGTGATGTTTCTTTTGAAGATACTGAAGGCGCAGTTCAAGAGAGAGGGATTTGCGTTCAAAGTCCCAGAGGATATCCTTGAGCTCGTCATCCGGAGGAACTGCACAATATTAGAATGATTGTAAGGCAGCAGAATCAATCGTACAGATGCCGTTGTCAGTGCCATTGGCACCAGTGGGGTTGACCATGGAGAGATGAGATTTCGAGCTTCGCTTTTATACCACAAAACAATGAATACCACTGGGAATAATGATATATTACTGTGAATTTTTACTGACTCGAGCAATTGTACTTACTGACTCAAACAATTGTGCGACCTCTGGAGTCATCATGAGTAATGTGAATAAAGTGGATCGTTGGACGTGCAGAAAATCAATCAGTAGCCTCTAACAATAAAAGTCTTACCGGTCTCCTTTGGGAGCAATGACTCGAACCGTACCAATTCAACCGTGGGAGAAATTCGGCGTTGATGTATACGCAGACAATAGACTACATTCTGGCTTTCTTTTCTGGCCCCACTTTGGTCCGGTAGTGTGGGAGACATTCCTGTGTTGGGAAGGATCGGGTCTCTGCAACAATAGAAGCCTATTTTCAGGTGCGAAGAAAGCAAGTGATTTACAACTTGAAGTGATCGGCCCAGCACTGCACTCATGAGCGTTGGGTCACCTCGGTTGGGTGCAGCAGGGGTATTTAGGCAGTTGCTCATTGACAGTGAAGTGCCGCAACTCCTTCTCATCCTTCTCTCATTGTTCCACACAGCAAATGGCTGGAGATGGCTTGGATATCGATCCGGCTCTTTGCACTGGGGAAGATACTTGCTTGCGTCACTTCCCATACAAAATGAATGTCGGAGCCTGCCATAAATGTGTGCTCTTCGCAAATGCCCCAGAGGCTGAGCATCCCAGAATAAATGTAAGCTTAACCTGCAGTTAAACTGTGCTGCCTTCTCAAACCTTTATCCAGGCTTTGGGACAATGCTTAGGCTGTGGTACCACGTCGGCACGACTCCTCACTGAATATTGCGGCCTCTGTGAGAGGAAGAATGGTACACCATTCCATCTTTTCGAGTTCCAGGACCTAACTGTCTGCCCCTGATGTGTAGAGAGACGTGGTCCGAACACAAATTCATCTGGAGCAGAGCAGCAAGTCAGTGTACAGCAAGGTATTCACACAACCATTGCTCTATGCCTTGCATTAATTATCACCTGCAGTTCAACATCCCGCAACATCCGGTGTTCGAAATATTGGGCAGTTTCATCGTGCCCAGTGGAAGGATGCTGCCAGCTTCAACAGCTCCAGTGTCAAAGCTCAACAGTCCACAGTTGCAATCACTGGGGCCAATATGGCAACTCTTAAAGGCAACAATCTGGCAACAAATGAGTGCTATGTATTTGTTCTCGAACCCTTTGTGAACTCGAAAGCCTGCGATTTTCTACCCACCTTTGAGGTTATCCGAGAAGCTACTATTAAATTTTCCGGTGGGAGTCCTTTCATTGTGTGCGAAGCTCTACTGATCCCGAGTTTCCCCAGACATTGTTGCCAATGGAATTGCAAGCTTCAACTCTAGCTGGGAGGATGCCTCAGAGTCGAGTCTTGCTCGGTGAGCTACCTTATTTTTTCGTCATTGAACCTGGATCTAATACAGACTAAACAGCTCCGATATGAGGCTTTCTCGTATGAACAATGTCCACCTTGAAATCGAGCCTCAATCGACGTTCCGGGATATTTTCCTTGCGACATTGAAGGACTGTGGCCAAAACCTGGATAAAACTGTGCCCACGAAATTTCGCAATCGCAAGTTCGCTACCTTGTATATGGAAGCGCACATTGATATAGAAAAGGTGTGATCTCACTGTTACCTCTTGTCCCGGACACAGAGCTGATGCTTAGAACACAGTTCCACGCTCGCACGGGAGTTCCGCCTCCCCCGGGCCTGTTCAAATCAAAAAAGCGAGCCTGGACCGAGAACAACACCCTTTCTCTTGGTAGTTCAATTCTCAAGCGCACTCGGCTTGGTGCGTCAAGGATATTCCCATCTGATTTCTCTAACATGCGGAATTTATAGCTTCGGGTGGGCCACAGTATTTGAAATCATCCTTTGCTTTGGCGGCTCCTGCAAATAGGGCTGCAGCAACATCTGTAACACTATTCTTCGCTGAGCATACATCCGACCCGGAGACCGGGGTGCAATCGTTCAATTGGTCTACTACCGATGTGGCCGCGCATTCAGCAAGAATCGAGAATGAATCCTTCAGTAAAGGAAGATCCAAGCTTGTCTTCAGAGTCAGTGTTTCTGTGTAGAATTTTGTCTCAACTCTTGGCTTACTCGGTGCTCAGATTCAATACAACGATACAACATATGTGGCAAAGCGGTACTATACCGTTGGCCATGGTCGGTCTCTATCATTGGGTTCCAATCGCGACGAGCTTCTCAAAGAGGCAACAACACTTGGGCGTGCAAAATTCTTTCTAAAGAACTTCAAGGACGGATGTGATGCAGAGGAAATGGATATCTCGCGCAAGTCAATTTTGTCTACCTTGTGTCCCACATACTGAAATACCTTAGACTTTGAGGTCACAGATTTTATTCTTGCTCGTGAGGGTATTGTCGGGTCAACCGACCCATTCAATCCATCTCCAGCATCGGGCCTCACAGAATTGGGCTATGGAGAACTGTCGGATGATGAAAAGGGCGAACTCAGTATCAGTAATGGCATCATAACTTCTGTCACTTGGCTTCTTGAACGGGAAAGAGGCAACGTTCAGTTTAGGAAGTATTCGGGAACACTTGAACACCCACGATATTCTGACAAGCAGGGAGCCACTATCAATGCCTTTCAACATTTCACGTACGTCAATTCGAACAAGGCCCTGGTCCTGGCTGATATCCAGTGTAAGTATTCCGACCAATGTTCAACTGCTGAGCTAACAATATGTATAATAGCGTCCGAAAGCTATGATGTATCAAATAAAGCGGCTATCCTCTTTGATCTCATGTCCCACACACTCACTGGGTATGCTCCATGCCAAGGTTATACAGGTTTGACTTAAGCTCACTTCATGCTAGGGACAGCGGTGCAGGAGATCACGGAGATAAAGGGATACAGACACTGGTGGACCAGCATCAGTGTGGGCAAAGATGCATACAGCTGGGACTCCAGCTGCTCAAGGATGCTGAGGACAATTAGTTACTCATATATACACTGTCCCGAGCCAGTATAAGTTGCAAACACGTCCCTATCTGCTTGAATCAATGACACGTTATAGCACGTGGGCGTGTATTGATCTCCGAAAGTCTGTCAATCAAAAATCAAAGTCAAAAGTCAACCGCGACCATGCCGCCGACCGTACATGCGCCGACTCGGCTCGGTGATGTCAACACCACGTCGGGACAGGTCGTAAACGCCAAGAAATTTGATTCCGCTTGATCCGGATCGTGTCTTGAGACTTTAGGTTGGGTTCAAAAACGAAACACGTTTTTGAACGGCTTAGAGGTTGTATGGTTATCCTCAAAGTGATAATAGCTGCGACTTGACTTCTTATTTCCACCAGCTCTTGATTTTCCTGAGCAGCACTGATACTAGTGTGATTCATTTACAGGCGAAAAGAGCCGTGTAGCGCTAGCATATGTTTCATTCCTTGTTAGTTCGCTCCTCCCGATCAGTTACTTGAGAGCCCTAGGTGAGATGAATTTATCGAGAAATGATAATGTCCATTGAAATCCATCACTGACGAAATTGAACGAAATTGGACCCCGAAATGCGGCCTGAGGACTGACCAAAGGCAGGGAGATTGGGCACTGGTCGACAGCCTTAGGTAGAACGATCGAGATTCGGAGACCTTTCTCAAAAAATGGAATAGCGAAAGGAAAAATCACCGAATTCGATGGGTTCGTCTAATCGGTGTTGAGAGACTTTGGCCCGCGCTGGGCGAATAATATGCCTCGAATCTCCCGGACCTCTGGATGTTCCAATCGACTTCGCGCCAGGCCACGCGTGTGATTGTGACGGTCACGGATGCCTGTTGTTTCCCTTGTCTTCTTTGACGACAATGCGACCGAGTCCACACATGTACAGCAGCTGTGTGGACGTCGGCGTGGTTTCGTCGTTCGTTTTCCCCGAAATATACAACGTGGGCAGAATTGGATATGTGACCGCCCCAATTTTCTGCTACTTCGTCATTTTCTCTTCGCAAATATACGGCACACAGGTGTTCCTCTGGTTTCCTCGGACATTACTACGATCTAAATCATGCCTGGACTTCTTACTTGCGCTCGTCGGCCCTCCGAGTTCACGAACGTCGCATGCTGGTTCATCAACGCTATCGCTGTGCTCGCTCTTCACCCTCCTTCAAAAGAGCGCGCAGCGCCGTCTGAATTTATCAAGATGTAAGAGATCCTCGATCCTTCCCCTTCGCCTCCTATTATCTGCTGGCCTCGGCTTCGATAATGGTTTCCCGCTCCATGGCAACGAGCGCTCTCCGCCGTTTCAATTGGCGATTCAACCCTGGCTTACTTCGATTCGATGCTCTACTCACATCCGAGTCGATAACTCGACGCGCCGTCAAGTCTCCCAACAACGATTCTCCGGGAGTATCTCGCGGCCATCCTTCGCATCTATAGACTTTTCAGTCTCACGCTTCCACACCTCGGGATTTCCTAGCGTGTTAACCGTCACTGCCGATTTCAATCTTTCCTGGCGTTAGTCGACGATACGCCAGATACTATTGTTTTCGCTCTGAAGCCGAAATCATGCTCACGACGACGTCTCCTCCCCCTCACGACGTCTACTCCCTGACCTCTGCTACATCTCTCGGTGCTCTCAAGCCGAGTCTTCTCATGTTCAAACAAGAGGACACAATTTCAATTATTTCCCATCCAGATATTCAGCGAAGCTCAAGCAGCGCCTGGATGCACTCATTACGATTCTGAATCTACTCTATCTCCTGTGGCATTCGCATGGAACTGTGCAAAACAAACAAGTTACCCTGAGTCACGACCTCCGAACAGTCCGCTTCCCACGCGTTCAACTCCGTCATGGTTCATTTTCTCCTGTCTAGCCCCACTCTCCTCCTGTCCGTTAACCTCAAGGCTGCGTCCATCGACCACGAAAGAAAGCTACTGCCATGACCACTACATTCGGAATTCCAACGACTACCGCGCTGCCCTCGACACCAGCGAACGAGTGGGCACAGCGCACCAACGAGAGCCTCGCCACTACTCAGGGCGATGGCGTACAGTCTCCTGGACCATATTTCCCCGGTGCCTATCCGGAGGATTGTCCAGGTCAACACAACATGTCGCAAGATATAGCCGCTCTAGGCGAGACCTTAATTCAGCACGCCAAGGCAATCCTTCCCTCAGGATCGGCAGGATACTTTGGTGCGTTTCTTTCAGGATTTCCCTCTCCCTCTTTCACTTATAGCAGGCGTAGGTGTTGGGGCCAGCGACGCTCAGTTGCGCGCTCCCACAAACCCTACCTCGCCATCGGTATCCGTTGGCGCCCCTCATAGGCAGGACACGGATCTCAGCACCACCTCATCCGCGTCTGCTGCATCCGGCGCATCCATCGTGTCCACCTCCTCTGCCCCGTCCTCAGTCACGATGAACGACTCCCCTCGCGCGGCGGGCTACAGCCTTCTTTCGTCCACTCCCTCGGTCAATCTCCTCGCCAAAAATTCGATGCAATCCCTTGCTCCCAGCACCACCATGGAAAACGCGCCGGTCTCCACCGTGATGGCGGCCAATGCGGATCGTAAGCCATACCTGGACCCCGCACGCGCCGCCGCCGCGTTTTTTGAGGCACCTGCGGACAACGACTATATCGTTCTGGATGCAAATATTCAGAATAGCGCACCGTTTACACCCATCCCTCCTGTACGCGGTTCGGCTCAGTACTTCCCCGTTTCCGTCGCCGAGCCCGAGGCGGAGGCGGAGCCCAACCCGTATTCACCGCTCCTCACCCACGCCGGGACGCACGCGCGCGGGCATACGGAAGCTGAAGACGCTCAGCGTGCGGTTTTCCTCCACGACAGCCCTAAATCCACGTTCGAGGAGAGTGCGCTCGCATCCAGCGGCGGGGCTGACGCTACATCGGCGAACGGACATGGGTCTCCGATAATCGATCCAGCCATTACGGCGAGTACCGCGGCCGCGGGGCACGTCTTCACGGCGTATGGAGTGCACACGGGGACGACGCTGGGCGCGGCGCAGGTGGCGCATGCGGGAGCTTTCGTCGAGGAGAAAAGCACGGATGCTGGGACTGGCGGAGATGGCGGAGAGGTCGTTGAGGAGCAAGGGGTTCAGGGTCTTGAGGGGAAGGAGCGCAAAAAGGAGCACCGGGCGTCGGTGTCGCGCCTCGTTGCAAAGATGAAGGAGAATATGCATGTTGCGCAAAGCCTTTTGAGGATGGTTTGAATATTTTGTACTGTAAGAGTGTAAGATGTAGGTCGAAAACTCAAATGGAGTCAATACTGGGATGCAATCTCTGGAGGTATCAATCGACTAAAATTGGACCGCACCTTGTGGTAGCAAGTGTCCAATGTGCAACGTGAATACAAATGGTGTTTGCGGCGAGAGCGAGGCATAAGAAAGTCGGTTCGTTCCCGCTGTAAGCCTGGCCGAAGCCGAACAAGCCGCAAAACCGAACAAATGTTGAGCACTCAGCAGATGTAGCAGATGTGTAATTTCGGCGCTTTCGGCGCTCTTTGACTTCAACGACAAGATGTATTTTAGTCGGCGCGCGCTGAGGGCTTGACAGAAACTCGTGAACCCCGAAATGAACTTCAACAGTTCAACTTCCCACAGTGAAAACCAAACCGTGGGAAACGCGACGAAAACTTGTAGGTACAACTCCCTTCACGTGGGCACTTTGACCCAACTTTGACCTTAAGGAAAGTCTTCCTAACTAGTAGTAAACAAAAACGGACTGCCCTTGTTTGACAGCCTAAATGCACGCCGACCAATTGCCGGACAACGCCGCATGTAGGCTGGACAGCGATAAACATCTGACTTGTATTAACAGTGTCCAGGCATCGGGCGACCGCGCGCGAGGAATTATAGTTCAGCCTGGCGCTTATTGAACGGCGGTCGTACCTTTGGTGCCTCAAACATAGTCTCTCGCAGCCAGACGCTTCAACTATGACAATGGAAATTTTGCAAATTTGTCGGAACCGCACAAGGAATCGCATCAGTCAAAAGGACCGATGGATATTGGAATTTCTGCTGGCCGCCCACCCCTTTATGGTCCGTCCGACTTTTGTTCAATGGATGTTGTATTAAGCAAGCGCCAACACATTGCGCTCAATCACTATCGCGACAGGAAGATCATTATTTCGACTTGACATGCTATGCTGTTGACGTTTTTAGAGCGCATAAAAGTTGGGGCCAAGTGACATGCAGCATACTCTCCCTTCCCCTGACGCACCACCATGGGCCTCCCACTCACCCTCATCCGCGTAGTCGTTTTCTGTGCGTTTTCGTTCCTGCTGGCGGGAGTTGCAACTTACTAACCTCTGTATTTCAAAGCGACCTCCATCTTCTTTGCCTTACTCGACCTGGCACTAGCGGGGGCAGTAACTTCAACCAGCACGGCATCATTCAACGTATACTTTCCATATGCTGCTCTCGCAATCGCGACCGCCATATTAACCTTCCTTACACTCCCTGCAATGTATGCTCTCACTCGACTCGACTCATCACGAATATGTTTCCTAATCGGAATCATAGGCTCGCCCTCGAAAAATTCCGACCCGGTGGACCCACCTCCATGATTATCGTCGAAATCTGCTGGCTTTGTAAGTGGGATTATACAGCAGAAGACTTGCTCTGACTCGATCTGGCCCAGTTTTACTTTCAATCTTGTGGCTCGCCACGGGAGCAGACGCCGCCGACTACGAATCAGTGGGTTTCTGGTTCGCGTGTGGCAACCCCGAAGAGCAAGGGAGTGTAGACAGGGCGGCGTGCAGTCAGATTTCCGCGATTGCAGCCTTTGCGTTTTTGAACTGGATCATACGTGCGTTTCATCCTAAACTCGGAGCGTTGAATACCCACCTCACATCTTTGCATAGTCATGGGGTATATTGGAACGCTCCTCGTCCTGTCACTCGCTGCCGCAAGCCGCAAGCACACGGGGGTGTGGACATCCTCCGTCGCAGACGCGCCATTCGGGGCTCCTGCGCCTGCGGTCGATCTAGCCCCGATGTCGACGTCGCATGGAGGTCAAGTCGGCGGTACTGCCAGTGGTGGTCAGGTCGGCGGTGTTGGTGGGCATACCGCGGGTTACAGCGCGGGGAACTCGGTTCAAGCCGGAACTGTTCATGTCTAATTCACGATTGTGGTGCTTTATGAGGCGTGCCCAGAAGACTGATCTGATATTGTAAAATTCCACTTCACGCCCAGACATTAGTGTAATATCGCAGTTGGCTTTCTGAAGGAAATTCAGGCTTATGATGTTGGCGATCTCGCTGCTTCGTCTCCAGTGACTGACTCGTCAACGTTCGGATCAGCAAAGTCAAAGCAAAGTGGCTGTCAGGTCGACTTTGCCTCGTTTGTGACCCAGTAATTCACTGCTGGTAGGAATCTACTCTCTTCGAGCTTCCGCTAATTTTTCAACCCTTGTTTAACACAATTTCTTTTTAGTGGCAAATTGATGCCAGTCGTGATGTGACTTCCGTTACGGCTATTTGTTCTCGTCCACCATGGAGGATATGCTTCGAGCCCTCCAGGGCACCACCATCGCACCGACAAGGCCTCCCGCCTTCATAAAACTGGCCCCGTCTGACGATGGCTCATCTTTGCCTGCTGCATTCTTTGAACGTAAGTCTCGCTTACCACTCTCTTTTTTTCGACCCACCGTCTGTGCAGATCCAGACACGTACACCAAACACATCGGCCCCGATGGTAGAATTAGGTCCTGGGGCTTGTATTCCGTATGCGCCCCCTTCGATCCGCAGATTTATTTTCATTTGGAACCAGTATATCCCCCGCGGCCAAGATGGTGCAGGATATGAGGACATCCCCTTTTCGATGATGAGGAAAGTACGACTCCTTCCCACTCCTATTTCTCATCTTGTTTGTTCTTGTGGCATATATTTAACAATATTTTTGCCCAGATGATGCACCAAATGACCTATGCGCCACTCAGTAAACTTCCGCGTCCAGAGACTCAATTCATGAACGCTGTTCTGGCGCGCAGAGTGCGGCACATCCGCCTTTCCGAGAACTGCCGGCTAACTCTATCACTTTAGAAACGCGAGCTCAAGCAAGTCGATTTGGGCGACTTAACGCGCCGCGACTACGTCCTCCGCATTCACATGCCGTGAGTCCAGTGCGTTCTCGATGCTAGTTACACATCCACCAGCAGGGAAATAAAAACGGCGACCGGTGAGGATCGCATCTGGAGACGGTTCATTGTGAGCGGAGGGATGTCCCTGGGCGTGTTCCAGGACAAAGTGTTGGCGCCGCTTATGGGATGGTGCGCATCTTTGTCTTGTAGTATTTGGCCTTTGGCTTCACCCCTTCCAGGGTCCGGAACTTCCATGCACACATCCTGACTGATTACCGTGACGGCACGCAGTACGGGCCCAAGGTTGTACCCGCCATATCATCTTGCTCGCAGTTCCTCATCTTTTCCAGGGAAGCGGCGCCATTGACATGATGCATATCGACGCTGTAAGTTGTCTGTCTACTGCCTGCGGCCTGCCTCATGCACCCTTCACCTCAGTCCGGTTACGATTTCCTCAAGGAGGACGATTATTGCGTGGCCCATCTCATGGCCAAGGTCGGCGACGCATGCCAGTATGAATATGATCTGGGAGATCATTTCCGTCACGATATTATCGTCAGTGCCTTTCACTTCCTTCATCCGGATGCCTAGCCAATAGTTCGGATGTTAGGTGGAGAAAATCGCGCCGCTTGAAGAGAGCTACAGCCGCGTCCAGGTTCTCGGCGGCTCTGGGATCTGCCCCATGGAAAACGGCAAGGGGAACGACACCTGGGCTGAACACATCGAAACGCTGATCAAATCTGGCACTCCCGCCGAACGGCGCGAGCTGCTCTCCGAGATCTATTCCATGCCTAACTACACCGATCGCGGGTGGAATAAGAGACCGACGTTCGACCCGGACTACTTTGATCTCGCGGAGACGACGCAGGCCGTCATGGCTGCGCTGGGAACGAAGTTATCGTACTCACCCGGCGCGAAGACATTCGTAGTCCCTTTGGCGCCGGAGGGGCTGCTTGGATCTTACAACACGAGTAAACACAAGACTACCCGCGAGGTCACCCTGCCCCCGGGTGAGTCGGTTGGGTTTTTCGAGGAGCTGAAGAAGGACGGGAGGGATAGTCGGCGGGCGACGGCGTGTGCTGCCTGTGGCAATCCGAACGATTTGAAATCGTGCTCCGGGTGTGGTCAAAGATTTTACTGTGGGCAGGCATGCCAGAAGGTGAGGCTTCAATGTCGGCGGGAATATGGGCTGACACTGGCTAGGCTCATTGGAAATCTACCCACAAGCGGGAATGCGCCATGGAAAAGAAGAAGCGCACTTCTAGTTAACTTCTAAGTTAATATAGGTACGTCGACCACTGTTCCCGCGTGTACCGAACATATTTCATTACAATCTTCAGCCACGCAGTCGATTTCTGGATGAAGAATGACATTAAGGTGAAGACGTACAATCGAGCAACTTGAGCAGCTGTGGTGCAATATTATGAACTTCATGGAGTCTGAACTCGCTGGGTCGACCGTGGCTCGTTCCAGTGTGTGTGCGCAATCTCTCACTTATACCGGTGGAGCAGAAACCGGTTGCTGCGAAATTGAACTTTGTATCTATTTGGCCGGCAAACCAGACGCGTTCGGGTAACGTGACCAGCCTTTCGTGAGTCGCGCCTCTCGATTGCTTCCCCTTGCAACACTCCCAGTCGGACTATGCAGTGGTTCACTCTCATCGCGTTCCATATCTGACGTCGGACCAAATGCAGACTTTAGCGCCGGCCGAGGGAAAGATCAAGTGACAGGGCTGTGTTGCGAAGCGCCGCTCCGCAACTGGGCGCCTACTCTCCCTTTGCTCTCCCTCTCCCTAACCATGATCATCAAGGACGCATCTCCGCCCGCGTATGGCTCCTCGCAGGTCGAGGCACTGAGAGCCCAGGCGCCTAGTGGGACACGGCCGCCGGTGTATGGTGCGTACCTCGTCTATCAGAAGCGACTCACGATTCACGGAGCCGCAGTTTACTACCGCGTCTATGCTCCAGACGGCGCGATTCCTTCTAAGACGGCCACGGATGTGAATAATCCGTTTGTGGGTCGCATTCGGGCCAAGTCCGTTCCTCCGCCATTGAACGTTGCGTCCTTGAAACGCACTCTCGCCCACGCAGAAGGCCTACCCGATCCTCTGGGGCTCCGGTCGGCTTTGTATCGGTTCTCACTTGACCAGACGCCGATGGACGAAGCAGAGAAGATCTCCGACTCGTTATTGGGAACGGGAAATCTTTTCACTCCCGAGAATGCCTTGACGCTCGTGTATGTATACGACCTCACCGACCAGGAGAAAGAGGGCGTCCCCGCGACCGAGACGGTTCTATTTACCGAACCTGTTCAGTATGGTGCGTCCCACAACTTGATAACTGAGTTCCGAAAGTCACCCGCTGATTCTTGGCAAGTGTACTATCGGCTACACACTCGCAGCGGCAATGATGTCTCCGTGAATGCGTTCGACCCAGAGGAGCCTGCTCTCGGGCGGATTGTCCGAGAGCTTATCGCACCTCCTGGGGACGCACAGGCAGTTCGGCGTTGCATCGCAAAGGTGGAGGGGAAACCCATCTACGCGTTCGCCGATTTATATGCGAACGTGGCGGATGAGGAGCCTCTGGCACACGACGCTCCAGTCACCTTCGCTCCCCCCGGCTTAGAATCCCGAGTCGGCTCGAGTCCGGAAGATGCATTGCCTATCGTGCAGCCCGAGCGACGACCAGGGTTGTATAATCGACCTTTGAGGGTTTTGTTGGCTCAACATGCTACATTTCTCTTCGCCGTATGTGTCTTCGAAGAATTTTTTTCTCCCCCTCATAATTATAATACCTATCTCAGCGCCTCCGTCCACACACAGGTCCAGGTCCGGATCTCGAATGGCTCGCCGTCAACCCAGGCGACATACTCTATACAGATGGCGTTGTTCACCATTCTTGGAAACCCTCCGCACAGAATTTTCACCTGAAGGCCGCGCAAGCTGTCTACGTCGCAGTGGATTCGAGGGGCGGAGGAGGAGGAGGAAGTGCGTCCTGGTTTAAACTTTCCTTAATTCTGCTCACTCGGGTCATGTGTATTCAGTGGTCCTCGTGGGTAAGCTGGCGCCTTACCTTTCTGTGAATGTCCATTAACCGCGAGTTTCAGCGAATGTCAAGTTGCTCGATGAGTAGGTGGCCCCGCCGCTCGTGTCCTGATTATACTTTGTTCTTCGTTGTGTTGCAATGCTGTCATGTTTTAGTGGATAATATGTACTTCAGTTTTTGTTCTCGACGATTGGAGCCATTGGACCCGCCCCATAATTTCATTGGACCCAAGACTTCCTTGAGAGCTATCGAATTGAACGGTCGGCCTGCGAGCAAAGGTTAAACGTTAAATATTGGACCGACTAGGTGGTCGGCTATTTGCGGTGTAAAAATTAAGCTCGGCAGATTCGAGGTGTACCTGGAGGGACAGAATTCGCACGCAGGCAGGTGTTTGCCCCTTGGCCCGTATGTAGACACTCTGTAGGGTTAGAGGAGGATCTCAAAGGGATCTGCGACATCGGAGAAGCACCAACGCACAATATTCGAAGGACATTGGATTTGGGAAGACGGCACAGAGTCGAATGGTTTAAAACGTTGCGAGTAGGGTTCATTGCGTGAGTACCCAAGGCACGAAAGCCTGGAAATATTCTCCAATGGCATAGATCTTGCGGTGGACGGAATTCGTTAATTTTGGTCAAGCGAATGTTCAGCACCTTGACGATTTATTTTGCTCCGCGGCCATCAGGGTCGATATTGAGATTCAACATATCGCTTTGCTTTGCGGTGCCTGATCTGCAGAAATCACGGTTTGTGCAGGTCGGTTTGTGCAAGTCGCGCGTTCGATCCCTTCAGTCACACTCCTAGGTCGGCCTTCCATTCCAGGTACCCAAGTGGATGTCACGGACCATCTGGCTGTTGTTTACCCTTACTATGAATAGATCCATGAAAATTCGACACCAACAAGAGCTGAGAAAATGCGCGTACTTGCGTTCAACCGTGGGAAAGTCCTTTTGTATCTTAGGAGAAGCGTTCCTCTTTGGTCAGTCTGGGTCCGAGATCATAATGAAGGTACCTCCAACGTGAATGACAGCATGGGTCAAACCCGGATATCTCATGGTCTAATTCCTTCGCCGCATCGGTGATAAAAAGGTGTTCAAGTATTGGCACGGGAGATGAGATGATTATACATAAGTAGTACCAGTATGTGTTGGGTATCTGCGCGCGGGTATATTCAGACCTAAAGCAGCGGGCGGCGGTTAAGCAGCCGTATCCTCTTCACTTGTCCGCGCGCCCGCTGTTGGACGTCACAGTTGATGAACTCGATGAGCTTTTGATCCACCGCTTCCTGCAGCATCTCCGTCCACCACCCCTTGAGCTTCTTCACGTCGGGATGGGCATTCATCGCCTCGCTCACTTCAGTGAACGGCAGAGGCGTATCTGCGGCGCCGCCACGCAAGAGGTAGCCCACGAGGTGCTTGAGGCGTGCCGGTACCGCGCGTGGAGCTGAGGCCACGATCAAGGGTACAGATAGTGTCGGCTGAGGACTGTCCGCTGTCGGGCGATGATCGGCTGCCGGTGTTCTGGAAGACGTGGTACGGCCGGCTACAGTCGGTGTGAGATTGGGAGCTACCGGCGGCGCGGTGCTCAGCTCCTGGCGGTGTTGTGCTGGGAGGGAGAACGTTGGCGTCGGAGGCGTCGGGAGCGACGGCAGTAATGCGGCTGGTGTAGGGGAAGTATGTCCCACGGCGAGGCGAGATGCGCCCCCATCCATTGTCAGGCGCGGGCGTACTCGCAGCCTGAGATGTTCCCTCCCCAACAGACTCACACTGTGCTCATTAGCCGCGATCAGAGCCGCGGGGGAGAAGATGAGTGCGTCGCCAGTGCGAAGCAGCATGACCTGCTGGAACCAGGATTCGAACGCCGCAGACTCGCTGCTTCCCGCAGAAACGTGGCGTGCGAGATGGGCGCACCACGCGGGCGAGGAGAAACGGTGGCAGATGATAGTGGATGCGAGGTCCAGGATCGTCGGCGGGATAACCGTCGGCTCTTGCGTCGCGATGATCACCCGGGTGGCGAGATGTCGCTGCAGGCGGATGATGTTGCTCACGGACTGGGTTAAACGGGCGGAATCGCTGTTGGTGAGGTATTTGTGTGCCTCGTCCAGGACTGCGCGCGGAGTTGGATTAGGCACAGAGACAGGATGCTCCGAACGAACGAACGTACCAACGACTTTTCCGCACACCGTTTTCCATTGTGTGAATGCGCCGAGCACGATGTCAAAGAGCACGCCCGCCGTCAAGCCTAGCGACATGTTCAAATCAGTATATGGATCTTTAATTTCGACGGGAGCCCCTACCATCGAGGAACGGGTCCGTGAGATCGACGAGGACGAGTCCTCCCGTAGTGAAATATGATTCGATATCGGCGGCGCTGGGGCGGACAAAGGCATCCAATAAGTCCAATCGAAGCTTGATCATTGCTTTCTGCATTGGATTGAGGCGCTCGAGGCCAATTAAGCGCTTGAATTCTGTGCCCTAGTCAGTTAGGCCGTGAATCCACACCATCCACACTCCACCGCACCTAAATAGCTGAACAAGTCGACGCCCATGTTGCGGATTATGAGCAGCGCGGTGTGCATATAGAGCGGCATTGTCTGTTCAATAGAATGATTACATGTGGTCAAAGCGGTGCGCTGGTGTGGTATACCTCGAGATTATCACAGCCCATGAGTGCGAGCATGCGGTCCGCCGTGAGGTCTTTTTCTGACAAGGACAGCGGCTCCACGCGGACATTGGACAGGGAAGCGTAGGCGCGGCGGCGCCGGTTGAGATTGCTCGGTCTTTAAATTAGTAAGTCGTTGAATGATGATGAAGGCCACAATGGGACAAGCGTACGTACGAGCATAGAACGGTAACCTGGGGCACAGCGGCACGACGTGGGGTATCTGTCGGCACGGACAGGAACGCTGCCTCGCACGGGCGATTGGTGTCTTGAGCATCAAAATGAAAACTATAAGTAGAGGGAACTAGTAAGCCACAACGTGGTGCGGAGCAGCGTTCGAACACGCGTACACAAGAGCGCTCAAAGGTTCCGGGAGCTGGCCAACACGTGGATCCGCAACAAGTGCGCACTCTAGGAGGCAAGAGACGGTATGGCTCTTCCCTGATCCCTAAAAAATGGTCAGGGCTCAGTTCGGGACCTGACACAGAAAATAAAATAACCTGGACACCACAGATGACCACGCTACTGGGTGCGTTGGTGTTAAAGTAAAGTCGCTCCCCTGCGCTTGTCCCCAGTAGTCCACGAGACGGGAGGTCAGCGGCACGATGCTTGAACGCAGAATATGTGAACAACGGGGAAGTTAAGAGTTGGTGGCGAACAAAGAAGTTCGCGTCGGTGTCTTGATCAGTCGTTGGCGCAGTAGCAAGGAAACCAAGTTCTTCGTCTTCCATGGTGGCAGGAGGCAAAGAGTGAAAGAACAACGTAAAAGGCCACGGCATCGCAGTCGGATCATTTTGAAGGTTTTCGCACACCGTCGACTTGACTCTGTCCTTCATCACAACGTGCTGGCCACAGCTCGATCTCGCCCCTCCGATTCCTGTGCCGGTTCAACGTGGCCAGGGTACCACCACCCAAACTCAGCGTACACTATACGGCCGGGGACCTGTTCCACGGCATAGCTACCAAGTACATCTCAGAGACTTGTCGGAGACAAACAATTTCCTGCATGCTATCTACTTTTGGAGCATGAAGCAGTCTTGACTTCTGGAAAACTCGTGCTCTCTGGCTGATGCCTGGGTCCTGTATTTAGGCGCATACATACCTCTGCCGTTCGGATATGACTGAACGCCAAATACCAGCTCCGAGCACCATCTTATCAAATTTCCAGAACTGCATCTTTTTATTTCGGTTGGCTATATGCACTTTCTACGGAATCAGTGTCCAGATCATTTTGTGGCGGTGCAAGCTAACGCGCCCTTTATATCAATCACCATGCTGAAGAACACCGGCCTGATGGTCTAGTAGTATGATTCCTTGTTAGGGCAATAGCGCGTTCGAGGAGGTCCTGGGTTCAATTCCCAGTTAGGCCCTTTTTGTTCGACTCGGGACGAGTAGCCCCCTGGCCCCACCGAACCCACGAAAGTTCCTTCAGGGACCCATCGCCTGCGAACTTTCTTTCAGTTGTTATGAATCCCGCCTGCTGCACTGATAACTCTCATACCCGTCCATTTAGATATTCGACGGTACGATCGGAGTTACAGACAGATCGGCTTTCTGCGTCGGCTCTGATCATCAATCGTGATTGATTTATGCACCGCCATTGCATCGCCCCTTTCCTTCTTACTTACCACCATCACATCGTCGTGAAGTTTCTGCCTGTAGAGACAAATTCTCGAACAGGTTCCCCGCCCACGTCTTGAAACTCGCAGCCATGAGCTTGGCGAAGTTCGCAAAGCAGTTACTTAACTGCCATAATGTGCCAAACTATATACAGTGGGCCTCATCGCTTGGAATTATGACGCATGCAGAACGTGGATCAAACACTCACATTTCCGTCCAAACCGTAAGGCATCGATTTCTATTGCACATAAACGCGCAGCAAAGAATCAGGCGAACTCTTCAGCGCAAGAGCTTGTCTTCACAATTTCTCCAGCAATTGCACGCTCTGTATCAGGCCCCCAGGGGTTCTTCTCCTTAGCATTGGTAGCGTCGCTTGCACTAAGCGATGAGCGCTGGAAAATACTATCTCCATTTCGTACGTATACGACGCTTAATTAGACGAGATCCGTTGTTTTCTCACCTTCGGATCCGCGTCTTTTTTCCCTTCCCCCTCGCCACCCATGTCCATTCGCCAGGTAGTCGTTGACGATACCGACCCCGCAATTCGCTACGGACCCGTAGGCTGGTTCACCGCAGACCCCGGCACCTTGACGGCTGGCAACTTTGGTCCGATATATAATGGAACCAGCCATGCAACGTCGTCAGCAAGCTCGAGCATCAGCTTTAACTTTACTGGTGCGCGTCCAAAATAATGCCCAGCGGCGCCAGGTTTAATAACGACGAGCAGGAAGTGCGCTCATCGTGCGCGGCAGCCTCGTCGTTACCACTGACGCCAACAACGTCACCGATCCGACGTGGGCCTGCTTCGTCGATGGGATACAGATACCCCAAGTTGACTCCACGTTCAAGTACCCGGAGAATAACTGGGAGTTGTGTTCCCAGGATACTGTCACTCCTGGGCCCCACAATCTCACGATTCAAGTGCAGTCCAAAGGGCAAGGATTCTATCTGGACGGTATTACTTATACGCCCACTCCCAACACTACTTTCGAATCTGCGACGACGACGATATACAAGCACCTCGATGCGGCCATCACCTATGATTCGAATTGGGCGAACGTTTCGGGGGAGCATGTAACCCAAACTACCAACGCGCAGGCCTCGCTGAGCTTTCACGGTGCGTACATCCAGACCGTACCTTTCGATCAAAACATCTGAGGTATTCCAGGCACGTCGGTGACACTCTTTGGAAACGCGCTAGGTCAATATCCGGGCAACGTTACCTCCGCATCGTACACCATCGACGGCGGCCCACCAGTCGCTTTCAACGTAACGGGCAAGCTGAACCCTGCAGTCTCCCCTTGTTTACCACGCCGGCCCTCACCAACGGTCCCCACACCCTCGTCATAACGCACGGCGGCGACATCGACCACGCGCCGCTCTTCGTCGGGGCCTTCTACGTCACCGCGACAAATGCTCCGTCATCATCCAAGCGTGGTATCTCTGCTGGTACAATAACCGGCGCCGTTGTAGGCGCCGTCGTGTTCCTGGCGTCGCTATTGGCCACCTTTTATCTCTGCCGCCGGAAGCGAAGGCGGCGGGACGCGGACGCGGAGAAGCCTACAATAGAGCCGTACTCGTCCCCACCAGCTGAGCGGTCCTCGGTGGGGAAGAGGGGTGTTAACTGCGTCCCGGCTACTGTCCCAGATGCGGTCCCAGTACGCCCTGCACGGAAGGTTGGAGTAGCAGCGATTTCTCCTCCGACGGTCCGGCAGCATGAGGACAGTGGAGCGCGTGCATCGCATTCCAACGCACCCGCCCCAATAGTCGTGGAATTGCCACCAAATTACACCCCAAATTAATCCATAATTAATGTTGGATTTCATTACATTATTGAAATTTGTACTCGTACCTCGAGCTCCCCCTTGCCAGATGTATCCATTGGATCTCCAGCTTAGTAGAGATGAACTCAAGACGCCCACTCGCACCCCGGCTGTTGGTGTGTGTAGATGGCACTTTTTGTTCGGACGACGTGGAGCCGTGTGATGTCAATGGGAATATTTTGTTTGAATCCAGCGGTCCCACGCCAGGGTAATGAACCTTCCTCCAGGCGCGGAAGGGGTGCCTAGGGCGTGGAACAAATGCAGTTCACTCCCTAGGTTTCCCTCTCAGTTTTTTGCATCTTCGTCGTGAGCGGACTGCGTGAAGTAACCTAGATAAGTTGCGTAACCTACTCCGTTACTTGCGAATGAGCGAGCCTATCCTGGTCTGTCTTATCTTTATTCAGTTTTGGGTACGGGGCCGGTCTCGGTGATGAAAGGAATCACGGGTGAAGAAATCGGACGGACGTGCTGCCGAATTAGTGTCTTCGAAGTTCTAAACAGACGCTACAACAAGGAAACTTCACAATACTGAACTGCCGAATGCGGCTGCATCCGACGTTGAATCACTCCAAGGAACAGTATTTGCGTTCAGATTCTCCCCTGCTTGAACCCCGTAGTCTGCTGCGGCCGATGAACCAAGATATATGTACTTCACTACCACCGATGTGAACCCGTGGCTCCAACATGACGCTGCGTCACTCAAGATTTGATGGACCTCCAAAATTTGACGTTTTCAAGTGATCGAGGTACGAGTGATCGGAAAACAGGGTTTGCGCATCAACGGCCGACGGAGACGGAACGCTCTTCTCTTCCCACTTCCATGTCCACATTCAAACGACCGTCAAGCTCTCCTCTGGCGACCTCTCTTTCTTTTTTCTTCTTTTCTCTTTCACTCTAACACATCCGGCGACGCCACAGATACGGTCTACTATCCAATGGGCGCATTCCGCGCGACCCCTATCTTTTTGGCCATTCCCTGCCCTTCGAATTTTGGACCTAGTGGATCCCGCAGTCTACAACTCAGTACCTTTAACCCACACTGCCTGTGCTGCTCAGCCCACCATCCATCTCTGGTCTATCCGCTCAAGTGTCCATGTAACGGATGCGAGAGGCGTCGAGATCCGGCACAAGTTCAGACGGGAGGGAACTGGCGTAAGTGGTGGATTGACCGAAGAGCGTAACTACTGACAGCCAGGTATATACTACGGAAATCGCGGAACATGATGGTTGATGAAAAGTGCGACGGCACGGCATAAGGCATAGGCATAGTAAGCATAATTAGATAAATTGGTACCCCCACGGGCATAAGAAGACTTGTCTCCGTCACAGTCCACCCCTATCTTTCTCCGTTGCCAATGCGACTCAAATCAAGCAGAGACGTCTCAAACGCGGTCTTTCATCTGCCCTCAACATTCTACAAGATGTTTTCTACTTGGCTTTAGCCTTCCTCCGTACCTGTATTTATTAGTTGTCACTCCAGCATGTGCCACAACCTATCTACTCTATCCCAAGGGGGAACCGGCATTCAAAAAAACTATATAGGGCCGTTTTTCTTTTTTCCGACTCGACCCCTGGACTAACTAACTAACGTAATGTTCCCACGCACCATATATAGTAATTTATTACGTGTTCAAGTCGCCGGTGCGCTGGAAAATCAATGCAGACCATTGATATCGAGCCCTTTTCAATGTAGGACACCAACTGGAGTATCCAAACCTTCAAAACAACCTTCCAAGATAATTTATGATCTTTCGAGAATTATCATCTCTCTTACCATATATGGACTTGAACTCAGGTAACGAGTGCAGATGGGTAAACATGCTAGCTTGAAGGTATACAACACTCAGAGGCCCAAATTAACTTCTTGAGAACTCGTCAAATGGCGGTTCTCAGCCAAAAAGTGGGAGTTGATTTTATTTTTTTCCGGCCTGGCGGCCGGACTAACTGACCAGCCCTTAGTCGCCGGTTTGAATGCCGGTGCCCCCTTGCTCTATCCTCCGTGGCATTCTGTCCGTTCTACTAGAACTTCTAGCCTTCGGGCATTCCGAAAATCCACTGCCTTCGGGCACTCTGAAATCCACCGCCTTCGGGCCTCTAGCCTACGGGCATTCCTGAATCCACAGTCCTCGGACACTCCGAAATCTGCCGCCGCGCTGCCTTCAGGCCTCTAGCCTTCGGACATTACATCTAGTTCAGCCTTCATGGCATTCTATTCGTTGACAGTCTCCGCGGCACCCGATATTGTGTCATCGGAACCATGTTAGAAAGGAAAAACATTGGGCGCCGTTTGAGGTCTAAAATTGCCTGGGTTGTGCTCAGGATGGGATGTAGCTGGGATGCTGTGTCTGCCAGGCGTACGCGTCAACTTTTCCTAGCCTCCAACGGGGATCACCCGGCTTCCATCAACTGGATCTCGATCTCGACTGCCGCTTCTACCGTCCAATCGTACTCGACTGCCGCCTCCACCCTACACTCGTAATCTCGCCTAAATCTCGACTGCTGCTTCTACCGCCCAACCACGTTCCGCCTATTCCGGTTGAACTGCTGCTCGTACCGTCCAACCATGTTCTACCTATTCCGGCCATCGATTCAACCACGTCTCTCGCTGTTTACGACCGCTAACCCTTCCATTTCCAACCAGGCCTACATACAGCCGATAAGTCCTTCGATTTTGTGTGGACAGTCCACCGCTCTCTGCTCAGCAGACATCGTCTCTGGCCGGGCTGTGACTCTATCCTCAGGCTTTGGCAGCTCTCGAACCTCAAGATGGTTTCCACTCAAATCCCACGCTGTTCGCTCGCCTAAACCCTAAGCCAACGTTCGTTTCCGCATCATTTCGGGACCATGCTTCCACCAGCGGCTGTGTTCAGGCGAATGTTCTGCCTCAATCACGCTCGGTCCAGCTTTGCACGCTCCGCAACAATAATTAGCTTTACCTCTCCATTTCCTACGAGTAACGGGCGGCTATCGATCCGCGTCATTTCGATGGACACAAGTCCTTCCAACTGTCGGTCCGCACATCCCGCGTCCAGGATATTCTAATCCCAGCAATTGATACTTTGGACCTAATCAACCTCAAAGCAATCCCCACCCATTCTTGACCCTCAAACTGAATTGCTCTTCCAGTTCCAACTCCAACCTCGATGCGATGTACTCTGCGGCCCTCAACCATCGATTTTGAATTATCACACACCCGAGTCCACCGCCATTGAACTCGCCGCGCCATTTACTCCTATTCTACGCCAATTCCATTCCCATACAGATCATCGATTTTCCAAGAGATCACCACAGTACCTTCCGCTAGATCTATCTACACCACTAATTTTCCGACGTCTAACTCGAGCGATTTTCCTCGACATCTCCAGTCGACCACGTTCACGCAAACACCTTGCCCATCGATATCATTGTTTTTATCTCCTCGTGGCGACTCTCCACGCGTTCTTTATCAATTCTACGCCATTTATTCAACCAGGCCTCAATCCAATCCACCATAATCCGAGTCGCCATGCGACTTCGCCGAACTTAGACCGACAACTCAAGCACATCACTGAACCGCACCAGTTCAAAGCGTAACAATGCAAAACTCTATGTTCCGTTCACCGTGACCGCCGATCCAACTTTAGAAGCACAACAAGGACGCTGGAATTCTCGTTCTAGAACAGCTCATCCATCCTACCGTCACTCCTTCTGGGTCACCCCTCCCGCGGCTTCCGCGTTGGCACCGTCCCACCGTCGCCGACGTCGGATGCGGCCAAATCCGAGCTGTGTAGTACTCACCAATCTCGATCTCGCCGCCATGCTGTCGCTATCTATCAGCTTCTATACTGTCTGTCTATTCGATCTGGCCTCACTCCGACATACAATTCAAGTCGCGAATCGGCCTCATTCATCCTAATTTTTTTTAAGCTGTTCTTTGACGCTCGGAAAAAACGGGGAACTTTCCCTCTGCGTTCGATTTCTGGCCGGCGACCGGTCTAACTTTGCAACAGTATATTCTAACGCTACTTCGCGGGAGGCCATTGGTCGCCGCAAACCTCCCTTCGCCATGCTGCCCGTCTTTTAAAATAACTCTATCCCCGCCATCCCTAACCAACGGCGCGATAACCAAATTCAGCCAGCGATCGCCAACACAGACGAGCCGGCCAGGCGTCTCGAACCATCGGTTACTACCTTCACCGGACCTGCTCCGTCTTGCGCAAAACATCATACTTTATTCCTACTGCCCTTTCGATCCGCCGGAAAAAAATTCCTTTGGACCTCCACTAGCATATCAAATGTCTTTTGAACCAAGCTGCGCACCATCTCAAAAATTTACAAGCCAAGCTATAACTCGCGCCAAGGCAGCAGAAATTTTGTCAACACCTGAAATTGCCTCAACTCAAAACTCGGACTGTCTTCCTACAATTTATGGGGATCCTGCTGCGCCGATGCGTCGTCCACTCCTACAGCTTCGGGTATCTGCGCTGCAGGGCCCCCACATTGCGTCGGAGAGCACCGGGCTCTCACCCGTTGCCTAATCTATGTGGATTCTGGGCCGCGAGGCCACCACTGGGTCGGAGGAGAAGTGCAATGCACAAACCCCCGCTTGGCTCGTAAAAAGTTGATCGACTTCCCATTGTATATGAGATATGTCGGTGGATCCGGCAGCAATCCGCGTCAACGCACTGTGCACTTCATCGGTAGCTCTGCGCAATGGGATGATCCAAGTCCGGTCACGCCGAGGATGTCGACGAGGAGGTGAAATATATCTTTGCTTGCGCTATCCGTAACTTCCTGTTTAGAGAACGCAAGAATAGCACGCAGGAGTCCATTATTGATCGCCTCGGAAACAAGACGGTAGCCAGCCTGCTTTCTGAACACTGCGACCATCAAATGGATGGAGGTTTCAATGCAACCAATCTTGTCACTGCTTGATACTCTCGTCTGACCCAGTGCGCACGCAGCAGACGTCGTGGCGTACTTCAGAAGCTTGCGGGCGAGGAGGGCTAGATAGACGGCATGGGTTGTTCTAAGGATCTGGATGTCGACGTCGCCGGTGCTATCCGGATCCGCCGGGTCCATATAACGAACGAAGCGCTCGATGACAGAGAAAGAGAGGTGTAGGATGGCAACTTCATAGGCGGAAAGCGTTCCATCGGCGGCCACCGAGCAGTAGCGGAGTTGGCGGATGAGGAGATCGGCCAAATTGTCGACACTGCCTTCTGCGCCCCTCCATCATTTCTTCCACGAAAGTGGGGCTCCGACCTAAGAGCGCAAAAACTTCGCCCAGTCCGTGAGCCCGTTTACGGGAATCAGTTTGCCGGAGAGCGCATATCCATCCTCGCGTGGCAATAACTTGGAATCCTGAAGTCCCCGCTAAACCCTCTACAACCGAAAAATTCTCGCAAATGTCGCGGCTAAAAGTCACGAAGCCGACACAGAGGTGCTCTTCAGAGGCCATTTTAGAAGCTCGCGGAAGGTCTGTAGAAATTGGACCCATACGAATACGCGGGGCCATAAATCGCTCCGAGTGTCCACTGGGATTACTGTATCGAATAAGGCCTGGATCGAGAGCACAGCCACGTCGACGGCGGTTTCGGCAGCCAAGGACAGGGGGTCAAGCTGTTCTTGGGTGGGGATCCGTGCAGGATCAACTAGAACATGGTGAACCGGGAGAAGGTCCAGGAGTTCCGCGGGGGGATGCGTTTTTAAGACACAATGCCGCATAACGCCTGAGGTCGAGTGCCGTCGGACGGGGTACGCAGACGCCAAGTGCCACCCGGTGCGAGGGGATGAATTTGAGCGCGTCCAGTACTTTGTGTTGACTTTGTGTATCGAGCGAGGCAGACCTTGCACCATCCAGGAAAGTTTTGCAAGTTCCTGAGGCGGAGGGATGAATGCATGTCAAGCACAAGGCAAGGAGTGAAGGGACAAGGAAGCCGAAGAGAAAAGATGGCGGCGGAAAATGCCGCCATCAAAGTCAGTCTTCTCTTTCCCGCGGTCTGGTTGTGGCAGGAAGTAAGCTGAATTTCGTGGTTCCAGGATTTGTCTGCTTAAAAATTCGCGCTGAATGCCCTATTCTTCCATAACAAGTTCACTTGTTGATTAATCTCTTGGACCAAACACCGCAGACTATGCATGTGTTGCATCCCACATTGAGGATTCAACTCGGATTCGACGGTGCGAGCGAAACTGTATAAAGATAATAAAATCGAAACTCACCCAGGGTACCCTTCAGTCGACCTGAAGAGTTGAACCAGGAGTCGAGACGGTGGTTCGAATCCACCTACGGACTTCATTGGGGTATCTCATGATTTTATATTGGTGAAGTCAAGCCCACCCGCACACCATTTGCATCCCACATCGATTCAGAGGATTTAGATCTTCTGGGCGCAGGAGATACGGGACTCGTAGCCGTTCAAACTTCAGACTCGCCTACCCAGCAGATGAAGAAACTGAATCGGTCCACGTGGATAAAAGGGAAAGTCGCTTGAAAGGGGAGGACGGAGGTTCGAATCCACCCACGGACTTGAACCAGAACATATGGATGGGAACTTTCTATTCTTCCGTCTTGGCGGGAACTTCGAAGGGGAATCAGTAGTCCATCGCACACACCCTGCATTTGCGTCCCGCATCGAGGATTCGACGGTGCGAAGGCACCCAGAAAGGAAATAACGTTGACGTTTCATCCGACCGCAACTAACCACATCGAGGATTCAAATCGCTGAACAAATGAAAGTCACTAGCATGCGCAGCGAAACAGGGGCGTCGATCAGATTTCAGACGGACCTATCCAGACTATGGACAAGTCCCTGGCGGAGGTTCGCATCCGTTAGTCTGCGGGAGGCCGGTTCCGAGTCGACTCCACATGCGGGCGTGAGAGTGTTTTTTTGCTTCTCGAGATGTGTGGAAGTAAAAAGAGGTATTGGTGCGCCGGGCGGGGGGAGGCCGTGAATTGAATACTGAATTTGTTTTATGGGCTAAAAGGCCAGCGCCACAGAGGGATCGACGTAGGTGCGTAGGTAGTCAGTCTAAGGTAAGTGCGAGCGAGCCACCCACATTGGCAAAGAACAGGGAGCCATCGTCTCGTCGAAGAATCCCAGCCCAGAAATAGCAAACGGCGAAGAGAAAGTGCGAGTTGAGTCCAAGCTGTCGTAGACCCGCGAATGGAGTTACGCCTGGGGTAGCAGTATGCACGCTCCGCCATCGTATATTCCAACGGAGATAGCTGAAAGCGATAATCGCGCTTTTACGGCGGAGTTTCTCCCGGCAGTGTCGGTGTCGAAGTGGAGGCCGACACCGAGCTCGAAGGCACTTACACTCGAGCCGTCACCAGAAGTCGCGGCTGTGGACGACGATGCGGGGTGAAGGGTGTCCCCCTAATACATTTTGCGATTCAAGTTCTTGGTCCAAAAGGCGGAGATGTGGATCCGGAGGAAATGCCGGGGAGCGGTCAAAGCAAGAGTGGTGGCATCTTCGTCCGTGAGCCAAACTCCAGCAGCACGACGGACTGGGTTCAGGCGGACTCACAAGAAGCCGGAGAGGTGTTCCAAGGACCAATGGGCACGGACCCCGCACGAACTTCGAAGTGGAAGCACGGTGGAGGTTGAGAGAAGAGCCCTCGCGCCAGACTTGTGCCGTGATGCGATCACCTACACTGCCTCATTGGGTCTCACGGTTTGGTTTCACTCGCTGCGCTTTGGCATTATATACCTATTTAGATTCGCATTGACCCAAGAGCGATGGATGTTCCCAGAGACAACGACGATTACGACGTCGGTTCCAGTCCACCTAGATTTAGGCGCACAGGCCCTGGCGTTCCACATTCAGGCCCAAAATAACTCCGAAAGCAAGAACATTCTAAGCATCCGCAGAGGATGTGGCTTCTGTTTAGAACCACCTACCAAGTAAATAAACAAAGTGAATACGTCCCTAGCGAGGAAGGAAACTCGCCTCACCCAATATTGAAGGGTTCGATGGCTGGGGCCGGTGGTTCGAATCCATCCAGGGACCTTCGAAAATTGACGCGCTGCTTTTTTTTTTTTTTTTTTTTTTGTAAATGTGGAGATCACGTGACGGTGTCTTCCCTTTTCTGCCGCCCAATGAACCCCGTCAAGCGAGAAATGTAGCGATTAAAGGGAGGGTTCGCGTTGAATGTGACTGATCCCACATCGAGGAATCCACCTGGTAAGTTGTGATCATGAACGCAAGGAAATAAGGCTTTCGTTCAGACGCACCTACCATCTTTGGCAGCCCGCGTGGAGCGAAATTGCAACTGTAACTCCCAGCCGTCATCCAGAGCATCAGCGGTTATTCGAATCCACCCGCCTGCTTTGCCTCTTTTTTCGCACGATGAAGCTGAAGCCGTGAGTGCGTAGACGGATGCGAAGTCAGAGATATCGAGCCGAGGTTTCCCGTTGAAGATTCAAGGCAGCTTTTCAAATTAGGGATTAGATGGTGCAAGGGAAACCGAAAGTTGTCAGCATTCCTCAACGCAGGGAGTTTGGCCGGCGCGCACCTACTCACCCTTCGAACATAATAAACAAGTCCTGTCCGCGCATTCTGGATGAACGAAAGTCAAGGAAGTAACTTTGGTGCCGTTCTAACTTACCCAGCCGATGAATAAAAGCAACCACGTCCGCGTCGGGCCAGAAGAAACTAGGCCCCTCCCATCTGCTCGAGAAATTGAACGGCGGGAGGACGGTGGTTCAAATCCACCCGCAGACCTATGTCCGTTTATTGTCGCTTTTTGACATACGGAATGAATCGACCTCGTCGCGGTCGTCGTGGGTATGTAAAGATCTGATATAGTATATTATATTAGCACTGTCCATTAGCTGTCCAATCTACAATATAATTTATCTATGCGGGAAAGGATGGTTGAATTTTGGTGTAATTCGCCAACGACGTCGGTTCCGAACACACCGGACACTTGGCGTGCTCAGAAAGCGCTTGTTTAAGACATCTGAAGGGAAATTAGCGCTGAACCCGAATGAGCTGGATATCCTGGGCATGTACTGACGATTCGCAGAATAAATGGCCACACGGCGTAACGGTCATGTCTTCCGGAAATTCATGACACGCTGCGCACACTGGTTCGACGTCCCAGGGACCCTCGATCGGTTTTGCAGGCCATCCCGCGTAAACCGTCCCTTCGTCCGCGACATCTCCCGAGGTAAGCAGGGTGTGCTCGCACAACATGCTGTTGTCTTCCATAGAGGCGCCGGACAGAAGTCGAGACCCCGCCCGCATCGCACAACTAGAAATCCCCAATCAATAACCCTCGCGCATAATGACGACGGGAGGACCTACCCATTTCCGATCTCTAAGCTGTTCAGCGCAAAGTTTCCTCGAGAGTTAATATGGGCGACCACGGAGCAGTCATCCAAGGAGACGTTGTCCCCAAGCTTCGGAGCAATTTGAGCGAGCGAGCGAATTACTGAGTAACGGACACGCACTTGAACCAAATCTGGCTCGGTCATAAGACCGGCTCGCCCTCCGGGATATAATGCACAATTTTTGCCAATCCTCGCACCCATGGCGCGGAGATACCAGACAAAATACGCACTCCCTGTGAGACCGCCCAGAACCCCACCGTTACCGAAGCCCTTGAAAATAAATCGCGAAAGGACGAGATGGAGTTGCCAGCGCTGGCAGTAGCTGCTGGTATCCCATGCATACTGCCCATCGCGCCGCCGCCCAATCACGATCCATTTTGTGGCGATGACCCATGCAATTGTTAAGATGGCTTGAAGATTCAAGACGATCACGAAACATACGGCTATAAGACCGTAGATGGTCCCCGGCCGATACCAGGAGGGACGGTAAATCTCTGTGACTCGCTGGCTGTGGTGTAAATCAATGCGACGCAGGATTTGAGCCGCAGCGACTGCGCTGATGGACCAATATGCGGCAGACAGAGCAGTGATGGTGACGTTAATGGCGAGGAGGAGGGTATACGGAAACACGAAGAACCCGGCCTTGCGTTGGTAGAACGCGCGTCCAAAGGGAGTGATGGTGTCGCGGTTGAGGTCCTTGCCAGAACCGTCTTCGAGGCATTCTGGTAATCGATTAGATGCATGTATCAACTGAGAATGGTCTATTTACCTGTGCCGAGCCACGTTGATCCATCCTTGTACTCCGTATCTCGTAGCGCGAGTGCGCCGGAACCCATCACAGTGAACTTGCCGATTTTCACCCCAGGAAGGAGAACGACGCGGTCCGCGATCATTGCTGAGTACGGCGCTGAGTCCTTTTCGGAAAAGGAATAAGGAAACAGTCTTACCTCCATCGCCGATGGTCACTCTCGCAGTTCCGAGGCGATCTAATTATTCGTTCAGGTAAGAGGGTAAGAGCGTGATGGAAACACACCGGTCGTGAAAACTTCGCTCCGGGAGCCAAAGACAACATCGTCACCAATCTCCAGAAGCTCAGGATCTTGGCAAAATATCCCTGAACCTGGCCAATAGACCTAGATAACCCAGTTTATGAGGCGAGAGCAGGGGGGAAGTGCGTAATAAAACGAACCCGCCGACCAATCTTCGCCCCCATTGCGCGA
This sequence comes from Mycena metata, assembly GCA_029378385.1. Lineage (NCBI taxonomy): Eukaryota > Fungi > Basidiomycota > Agaricomycetes > Agaricales > Mycenaceae > Mycena > Mycena metata. The sequence goes on from JARKIB010000227.1 coordinate 161,252, forward strand.
TATATGATCTGGGTAGCAATGAGCAGGAGAACGACCATCACACCACCGTACCGCACCGAGACAGCTTCGTAATGGGTACCGAGTATCGAGAAGGTTGCTCTAAGCGCAGATTTAGAAAGGGTATGCGAGTTGATGTATCGGCGCAGGAGAGCGATCTGGGTGGGCTGGGAGTACAAGCTAGTCGGTGTGTTGAACCCGAATATTCGTTTGACGAGGATGCCAAGCGCCACTTGAAGCAGCGGCGTGAATAAGGCGCGCACAATGCGTGATAATGCGTGCCAGGCGACACGTTCTGGGTTTGAAAACCATTCTACGACCGACTCCAACGCGTTGAGGTTGGCCTTGATGAGCGTGGTGTCGTTTATCATCAGCCAGACCGCCGTGATCCAGGGGATAACTGCAGAGAAAGGTTGAGCGGAACTACGGGCAGTGCGTCGGGGTGCTCACAGGAGACGAAATAGACGAAGAAGATGACAGGCCAGGCGACGAAGAGTTTCAACAGCAGCTGCGGCTCCGGAATCATGGGGCGACTGTATGCGCTAAACGCCTGCGGTGCCGATGGGTCATACGACGATGCGTGAGGCCCATATACGGCGCCATCCGGGATGCTTGCACCTGGGGCTATCTGGGTGTAGGTATTCACAGTGGCGTATCGCCCGATGGAGACGGTGTCTAGGGTGAAGAACCCCTCGCGCTCCACGCAAAACCCACGAATCAAGGCGTTGTCGATCACGCAGCCATCGTTGAATGTTAAGAGATCGAACTCGCCGAGCTTGGCGTGCTTGTCGATTTTGACGCCCTTCCCGATGTGGGCCCCAAGAAGTCGATAGTAGAGAATCTCCAGGGATGGGTGCATGGAGAATATACCGCGACCGGAAATATGCAGCGCCTTGTCCACGATCCAGTAGCGCAGGTAATACCCGGACCACATCCGATATTTACCTGGTTTGTATCTGCCGATGACGAGCCACTTGAAGATGATCGCTGAAACCGGGGATATAATACGAGCTGAAGAAAGAGTTGGCTCCGAAGCAAAGTAAGGAGAGGAAGACGCACTCGAAAGGCGAGCGACAACTATAGCCGTTAGCAAGGATAACATTCTTTCCCAAAACGACCCATTGACATGTGGGGCCAACTCCGCGAGCGTTAGAAGAAGGATGGTCCCTGCGTAAAGTTCAGTGAGAACGAAAAATTATCGAGGTTGAACATACAGGTTAACGCAGCCTTCAGTGGATAGAAGAAGACGAAAGGGATGGATTGAATGATCAACGAGAGTGGGTGATTTTGACCTCGCCCCGGTTTACTGCTTATTAAGCCTTTGTGGGACGCGAGGGAAAGCAGTGTGGCCTCGCTTTGGTTTCTGCTATGGCCTGCTAGTCCACTGCTAAGAAGATGCCGCCGACTACTGGGAACCAGAGTCGTCTCGCTTTGATTTCGGCTGTGAATGTCACTGGGACTCCCTGAGAAGGCCCCTCGCTTCGACGACTTTCCGTCGGAGGCGTCTATGAGGGAGGCAATTCCCTTGATAGTGCTGTGCGTGAAAAGTGTCGCGACGGGAATACTGACACCCGTTTCTTTGCGAATCTGGTGCGCCAGTTTGCCAAGCAACAAGGAGTTCCTGCGCCAAAAACATAGTTAGTATCCTTGTCAGAATCCACACCTGAAACGTACCCTCCCAGAAGGAAAAAGTCTGAGTCGCCGCTGATCTTCCCAGTGTCCGCCATCAGCAAGGTACCAACGATATCTCGTACAACAAGCGCATGCTCCGACATCTCCGACGCATTCATCTCTCCAATTTCCTTCTCCATTGCCGCAAAATCGATCTCCCCAGCTGCCGTCATGCGCAATTTTCCCGGAAGGACGTGGAGCGGATCGGGGATCGCGTACCCTGGTAGCACACCCGCCATCCCGCCTTTGAGTTCGCCCGAGTCGATCCCGGCAGCAACCACGAATGCCTCAGGCGATCCGTCCTCCCGAAGGCGCACCGCCACGTCGTGCACGCCGTGGATGTCCAATAGCGCGCGTTCGATTGCGGAGATATCGAACGTTACGCGGGTGCATGGGATGGGATCGGAGAGTGAGGCCTGGCTGTCCGGGACACTCGCCTGGAAATGGCGCTGGATGGCAGGCACCGAGTCCGATAGGCGCCCGATTCCCAAACGAGTCGCGAGTTTGATGCGCAGCGGTTTACCGGCGCTTAACAAAGGTTAGTGTGGACCCTCCGAGAGAACGAAAGAAACGTACCTGTTTTTTGGGACGTCCTCCATGTATACTACGGCGAACGGCCACTTTGATGGATGTAAATGTTCTCTGGATGATATTCGATCAATTGGTTGCATTTGAATGAAGTGAGAGAACGACGAACCGCAAGAGATCCTGCAGCTGCCCAAGTCCGATTCGCGGCCGTCCAGGAAGAGGCACAATGACAACGCCGATAGTCTCTTGAAGCACATCGTGCTCTATCCCAAACGCCAGCGTTGTCTGCGCAATCCAAATAAGTTTAATACCACGTGAAATGAAACCTCGACGCACCTTCACATAGCGTTTGGCCGCAGTCATAATCGCCTCCTCAACCTCAAACGGCGAAATAACCTCTCCTCCCTTATTGATAATCTCCTTCGACCGTCCAGTAATGAACAAATACCCATCGCTATCCATGTGCCCCATGTCGCCCGAGTCGAACCACCCCTCGCTCGTGAACGCAGAGGTGTCCAGCGGGACGTTGATATCAGGCGATACCTCGTACCCCTGGAACGTGGGCAACCCGCGCACGCAGATCGCGCCCGTCTTCTCCGCGGGGAAGGCATTCTCCAGGTTGGACGGGTCGCGGATGGAGAGGTACGGACCGCACGCAATGCCCGAACAGCCTGGGCGGTCGAGCTGGTACGTGATGGGCGGGGAGGCGATGGGCATACATCTGTCGAGTTAAATTATAATTGGAAAATATAGAGTTCTGAGGACGCACTCGGTCATTCCGTACGAAGGTAGAATCACAGCCTGGAAGGTGGTCTGGAGGTCGACGGCGAGGGAGGGAAGGAGGCCGCCCGCGGCGTTGCAGATCATGCGCATGCGCAGGTCGCGCGACGGGACGATCGACTCGGGTTTGGAGGTAAGGATTGCGTGGTGGATTGTTGGTGCAGCATAATACCTATGAAAAATTAGTCGCATGCTTCATTGAGATTGAACTAAACGCACCATGTCGCCTGCAACTGCTGGGATAGGGTCCAGAAGGCAATAGAATCAAACCCCGCGCACATAATGGTACTTCCTCCGGAGAACATCGGCTGAGAATGGACATAATTTGAATTAGGCTTTGAGATAGATTTGGCATTTAGGACTCACCGCCAATAAGTTCCGCACAATGCCGCCCACATGAAATAACGGCATCATGTTCACTGCGAGTGTCAGAAAAATGAAACCGCGAAAGGCAATTCGCTGAACTCACGATTTACATCGGTCGGGCGGAGATCCCAGGACTCTACCACCGCGCACGTCCCGACGATGAGCGAAAGCAACGTGTAAGGCACGACTTTCTTCTTCCCACTCGTACCTAGGAAATGTAAGCTTTCAAATCGTCGAAACTTAGAGCTCATACCCGACGTGTGCAAGATGAGGGACTGGTCCGCCAAACCGTGCAGCTTCGACGGCGCCCCTTGCACCTGCGTTCGCTCTGCCCCCATCACACTCATATCAAAAAAGCCGCACGGCCCCTCCGCCCTTGGCTCCACAAAAACCACCTCGCATCCCAGCTCCTCGCTTATCGCGCGCAACTCCAGCCGATTCTCGGCATCCCGCGTCGTCACCACAGCCTTCGCATTGAGCCGCCGCGCGTCCTCCCGCAGCTCCGCCGCGGTGCAGCTCGCGTTCACGGGCGCGCAGGTGTGGTAGCTCGCGAGCGCCAGGAGCGCCAGGGCGTTCTCCGGGCCCGTTGGCAGCACGACCATGATGCGGTCGTTGGGGCCCAGGTGCGCGCGCAGGGGCGAGTGCGGGAGGGAAAAGCGCTGCACGAAGGCGCGCACTTCGCTGTGGGGGAGGGCCGTTCGTGTTGGGTCGGGGGAGTGGATCGCGGGGGCGGAAGTGGATGCGATGCAGTCGAGGAGGGTTGCGACGCTGGATTGGGAGATTGAGTGCGCGAGGTGGTCCCCGAGGGACGTCGAGGCGGGTGGGCGCCCGCCATCTCGCAGAAAGGCGAGGGGTATGGACATAGATGAGTAGAGAAACAAAGAAGAGGTGCGAGGCCTCGGCCACGGGCACTGCCCTACGGAGATCGACCGGTAGGGGTTATAGATCCAACTTGAAATTACGGAGTCGGAATTGGCATTCGGAACTGTTGTGGCAGTGAGTAGTGCAAGGAGACGCAATCAGACGCAATCACCACCTAAACGCCAGCGCTAAATTGGTCTGTACTTCCGCGAAGCACGAGAATAATGCTCTTTTGAGGCAGCATTAATAAGGAGCATATATTTACGTTCACGAAGTCCAGGCTTCGAGCGTGAATCGAACCGTCGGCGTTTGAACTTTGCCATTTGCCATCGGCCTGGAATCGCCGCACATTAATCAACCATTAAGCAAGGCGTTTCAAGCGGCCGTAGGATTCCCGACCGCCGTTTGTACTTACCTACCTGCTGACAGGCTGCTGTGACAGCTGCGGTCTTAACAACTGAGTCGAATTTAGAACATGAAGGCACCCGTCTACGATGAGCTGCTGGGCGGCGGTGAAGGACGAGGACAACATCTAGAAGGCAGTGTTGCCAAGCAACTGCCAAGTAAATGATGGTGATGGCGGCATTGATGCAATCGGTGCCTTGGGCGAGCCGGCCGGTACCGAATCCAACCAAGGTCACGCAAAAGCCACGGCATTCTTCACGATGAAACACTATTTTCCTTGTTCCAGTTTACCTGGCAGGTTTCAGAAAACAACTAAGCAAAATCTGATAGTTGAACAAAAATACACCAACTAGTAAGCAACGCTCATCCATCCAACTTCGCTGAACTCGCACCACTCAATCTACAGCGCATCGACTCCCCAAGGCGATTGACAGATCGCGTTGCAATATCGCGAGTCTGATTGTTGACCAAATTGTGAGCTGAGAAGGGGCGGAAGTTTGATAATTGAACCAAACTTGAAGTTGAACAAGCACCCAAAGATCCATCCAACTTCTTACCGCTCGGTCTCCAGCACGTCACCCGATCAGTGATGGCCTCTGCGAGGCGTCAGCTCAACCCTCAAAAATAATTGATGCTTCGTTGGTCGAGTGGTTCACATCTGTGGAAAGGTTTCACCGACGCCGGCTATCCGGGACCGACCAGGCCTGAAAGCGCCGAGTGCGACGGTCACCAAGGCCGGTGGAGCTGGAACACAGCGTGACTAAACAGCGCTGGGTAAGAAAGCAAAATTAGCCGTGTGAATGAGGCACTCATCTAGAGTTTTCGACAGGCTGTGCAGAAAACGCGGGCAGACCGACCCGCATGCGGCAGTGCAGTCCGGCGCTGACGAATTGCGGCACGGGAGGGACACACCGATGTTGATCAGCTTCACCATCCGGAAACACATGTTATATACTGCGCGCGCGTCGTTCGTTCGGACTTACGCGTCGATTGCAATAATTTTCCCGCCCAAAGGTAGGAAAACGTCGAATCGAAAGTTCCTTGGGGCTTTCTAGCCGGCTAGGCTACGGCAAACGTCGCTGAGCTTGGAGAACTCTGTCAGAATACATTGTCTTTGAACAGGCAAGGATCTGGGTATGCATCTACTGACCGTTACGGATGCGGTACAGCGGTTTTTAAAAGTTTGTAGGGGAGTTATAAAACGGTGTTGCTTAATTTTTGTTCACCGTTGTCGTTGCTCCACGCCCCACTGCGACGCCGCTTGGCAAGGTCGGCATTGTAAAGTCGAGGTCGAGACCACCATCCGCAAGGTTGAACGACACCAGCATGGCTACGACTCGCCCACTCCGCTCGACGCAATTCGCCGTCGGCCGGCAACATGGAAAGCCAGTCGTGCCGAAGAACATCGACGAGCGATAGGTCAGCGATGTATGCAACAGAACAACGCATGAGACTCATTGTACACCCAGTGCCCCGCCGAGATCCAAGTCGTTCTGAGAAGAGATCCGTTATGGTGGACGTGGTCAGGAATTTGCTGCGCACCTCCGCAACCCATGCGTTGAACAACAAACCTCACACGAGTTGAACGGCGGCAGGATTTAAATCCGCCCACGGACGTGGTCTCGGGTTCTCACGTTCTGACGTTTTGTTTTTGCGGGGAGGTTTGCTGGATGAACAAAAGTCGTCAACATGCACAGTAAAACAAAATGTTGTTCATGTCGCACCGGAGTCCAGGCCCAGATGGTCATGGAGCGACAGAATAGCGCGGACGTGAACGTGGAGGACGGTGTGAATGACGCGTATAGGCGGCTGGAATGAGAATGCCAGCATAGGTCGCTCGGGAGTCAAAGGGAGAGGTACCTCAGGTGGCATTGAGTCATTCATTGGATGAGGCGGGACTCGGGAGTGGTTTGAATAAGGGAAAAGACTCAATCTCGAGAAGGCTGAGGGTTGTTGCAAGGACCAATGCCTAGGGACACGCAGCGCATGAGATTCGAGGTGGAAGTTTGAGGAGAAGAGGCGTCGGGCCGGAGATGTGCCGTGATGCGATCGCTGACACTGCCTCTTTGGTCCCACGGTTTGCGTTCACCAAGCGTTCACCACCGCTGCTCTTTCCTCGCCAGCGTCAATGAATCCTGCCCATATCCTTTGAGGAGGACTTATGGTGTAATCGAACAGATTATTGATTAAAGAAACTTTCCGCCCGGATTCCATTCACTTCAAGTTACTTACATCGCAACCCAGCCCTACGACTCAGAATAAATGCTGCCACAGTTCCTTTCTCTCTGGTTCTCAATGATGAATCAATTTCTCCAAGCAGTCTACTTCCGCATATAACGGGGTACACGAGTGTACATACTACAAGTATATTACACTTGATGAGAACGAATTCACCTCCTTTTTTCCTCCAGAGCGGCGAGTTTGTTGTCAATTTGTGCAACGGCTTGTAGCTGCAACGAACACTTGAACAGTGGCTGCGCTGTCGTCCAAAATTCCTTGGCTTTGACCAAATCTCCTCGGTTCTCAGCTAAATCTCCAAGGCGAATCATGCATTCTGCCCTCTCACGATGGACATCCATGGAAGTGAAACTATCCAGTAGAGCAACAAAGATGCTTTCTGCGGTATGTTCGTCGCTATTAGCAAGGAATATATCCCCTAGATAGCGGATGGCTTTGTGAAGGGATAACTTCTCCTGTTTCTTCGATGCAAATGCTAAGTAAATGATTGCATATGTTGCGGCCCATCCGAAGTCGGCAGATGGCCAAAGAGCGGAATCTCCCATCCGTTGTAAAGAGTAAAATGTCAGCTGTGGATCACCCGTCCAGGACCATTGCAGACATTTCTCTAGGGTTAGCTTTAAGGCGGAAGTCGCTACATCTTTGTTCTTCCGAAGTTCGTGCTCCACCTGAACGGCTTCGCACATAAATGCCTCTGTTTGATGATGGAGACCTGCGAACAACTTTCTCGCATTTTCAAGGCCCGGATTGGCATTGTGTGTGCCAATGGCAACATCAATCTCCCCTATACCCAGGAGCGCGTAGGCATGATCAATGGGATTGTCCTCAACAGTGTTTCTCTGAGCAATGTGCATGTGAAGCTTTTGAGCCTCTGCATACTCTGATTTCCGTAAATGTATATCAGCCTCAAGGTCCATAGCTCGAGAGTACATGGGGCTATCAAACAAGCCACAGAGCTCCAGAAGCTGTCTTGCTCGTTGAAGAATGAAAACAGTGCTCCTGTATTCACCCAAGAAAATATTGCAACCAGCTTCAATGCGCAGAGCATGTGCTTCTTCATATAAATTGGCTGCTATTTGGGCAAGTCTTCGAGCCTGATGTGCAATTGACCTTCCAGTATTGTATTCACCAGATATCCAGTAGAAATTCGCAGCATAGCTCAGCATATCAGCATGAGTGTTGATATGTTCGGAAGTGTTGACAAGTTCAACCGCCTTGTCCATCGCTGGTTTGGCCTTTGAATTCTTCGTGCTGGCATAGTAGAATGCTAGGATACTATAAAATCGAGCTATTGAATAATTATCAGACAAAAAGGTAAGTAGTATATAAAAACAAACATACACTCCAGGACTGGATCATTTAAAACCTGGAATCGAGATTTGGCTTGGGACACTAGTAGTTCTGGCTCATTGATAGTCGATTGGTATTGTACCCTGAATTGCTCGGTAATAAATAGCACTTCCAATTTCGGTCCGCAGAGCTGAACCAGTGGTTGCATCAGATCCAGGAGTGCATGTAGACCACGGCCTGTTTGACGATTGAAGGTGTTCAAAGAGAATGCACAAGCTACAGTCTGTGTAAGATCTGGATTTTGTGGGTTTAGTCCCTGCAAGAGAATCTGATGGAGATTCCCAAGATTCTGAGCAATTTGCTTGACCAATCCTGCTGTTTCGAGAGTCCCGAAGTACTTCTGGTAGAGATCCAGAAGTTTACTAAAATATTCCTGGAGAGGTTTAACCAGAGACAGTGTCACAGGATTGAAGTGTTGGACATGTTCTCGTATTGGTACCAATGACTTCAGGCGTTTCTTGTCATCATTATATGCAAGTGAAGTGCGTAGCAATACTGCCTTGCATGCCAGAATATCCTGGATGGGAAGGTTACTCTGAAGGAGTTCAAGATCTGAGAGACCATCTGGGAGAATTGACAAGAGGCATAACAGATCCATTGCCCCGGGCAAGGAGGTGAACCTGGGACTGAGGAGGGATATGGTAATGGAGGCATCCAAGTTGGATCGCCTATCATAACCATCCGAGAGAACAGAGGTCTTTTCAGTTTCCCATCGTGCCAGCACACTGGGGGCACCTTCGTAGGCAACTAAATGGGCCATAAGGTCCACCACCAGTGGTACATTCCCTGTGAATTCAAGGAGTTTCTGTGTTTCCTCATTCTCGTCATCTGCTATATCAAGAAAGGTCTGCTGAGCTGCAGCATCCGACAGTGGTTTCAAGGGCGGCAGAAATGGCCGTGTCCAGCGAACCTTAGCTGGATGCTCAGCACCACGCATGGTAACCTATTGATTAATTAGCTCATGTGTGGTCATTCTGCAAAATATGATTACCAGTAATGCTAGATGGGGTATGTCTGTCAAGAGAGACAAAAGTTCTTCCACTCCGCCACGGCAAGTAAGGGGCTCCCAGGCAGATTCCAGGTTATCCAAAATTAACAGTGGGGCCACCTCCGCAGATAGTGAACGTATAACAGGTTGAGTAAGATCACTTCCGGGCTTGAGATCCAGATGCGCTCCAATTGAGGCAGCTATATCAATGGCCGTGATAGCAGATTCACAGGAGACAAAGAACCTGTGCTCATATTTGCTGATAACATCTGGATGGTGCAGAACGGCCCTAGCGAGACTTGTCTTGCCCATGCCACCTGGACCAAGAATTGCAATCCGAGGTGATGGATGTTGAAGCATCTTCACAATTTCCTGGATTTCCGAGTCTCGGCCATGAAATATCTTGGGCCGGGATGGTATCATTGAGAATGACTCCGAGCTTTGGCAATATGGAGGATAAGTCTTTGTATCCCTGGAGTATTGGTGCACATACCTCAGTTGTGAGTCAGTTAGGTTGTCATATATCTATAGAAATATAGTTCAGCATAAGGTGAATATACAGATGAGCAAATGTACAGAAGATGCCTGGCCTGAACTCGTTTCATCGGAAAGGCCGGAAATTAACTCAAGCAGTTCATAGTGCATGTTCTCCGCTTTCTTCTGCTGTTCAGTAACATCGCCAAGGAGGTCAAGACCGGATTCAATCTGGCTGCGAAGTCAGATTCTTAGACTATACGGTAATGTATAGTGCACACCTTGAAAACCGTGAAAGCATCCTGTAGCCCTTTCTGACAATCCTTGAGTAATGTGTTCATTTCGCTGTGGCGGAAGAAGCTCTTCATTTTGATTCCCTCCTGCTGTCCCTCGATGAAAGTGTGTATCTTGTGGAGTGTTCTACAAGACGGTGAGTGATATTTCTTGCGGAATAAAATTGGCAATGGTACTCTGTGAATTTGCCTATATGAAGCAACGTCGTCGGGGGGAGGCTCCCGGGCGTCTCCGACCGGATGTAGAGATCCAGAATGGCATATAGCACTACGTGAAGATGCTCCAGGAGTCGGACACAATCCTCTTTGTTCTTTTTGATGGTCTGAAATCCCACATTAAAATGTTTTTTTTTTCTGCCTGCATATCGTACCCGAACTCCAGCAATCAGGGACGCAGTGGTGACTGAGATCATCGGGGCAAACGGTGTGCGAAAGGCACCAGTGAGTTCCTTTAGGAGTGATATCACCGGCGTCAAACCGGTAACAATGTTTTCAATACGGATTTCGAGAGCGGGGGGCCGGCGGGGCATTGGGTGTAGAGGGTGAGAGTAAGGAGCAGGCCATCCCGGCGTATATCTAGTATTTCAGACCGCCCAGTACGGCATCGAGCGGTAGAACCAGAGATCGATATCTTTCTAAGCGTCGGTAAATTGAGCACAATCAAGATATGAATTCAACATGGGCGCAGACAGACGGTATCTTGACCATTTTAACCTCACAGAAACCGGCCTCGCACGTTATCTTGTGCTCATTGACCTATAGAAAGATTAATCTTAAATAGCTCCTGGCCTGTGGCAAAGATACCAGGAGGGACCGTATTAATCGATAAGGCGGTGACTTGAGGTGACTTGGCTGCGCAATTTAACGTACATCGGAACAGGATTCCGACATAGGAATCGAAGCATGAGGCATGTCCGAAATCGTCGGAGGTTTACCCACCTCCGTACCCCGTCGTGATCGTGGAATGGCATCGCTCAAATTTGCTATCGTGCGGTAAGAGAGCGACAATCATCGGCGACGCTAAACGATGGAATATCGACAAAAAGAGAGGGATATAACCGACGCCTAATGCCACATTTATTTTGAGGGATCGCAACGGCTCGTCGGGGCGGTGCGCCCCGCCCCGCCAATCCTTTGACGACCATCTTGTTCAATTTGTTTAAGTTGTGAGCTCACCATATACGAGCGCAATGGGCAGATGAACATGATAAGCAAGTCCTTGTCGAGATAACCGTAGCTTAGGCCTATATTAATTTGCGCGAGGCCGGTGGTTCGAATCCACCCCCGGACTTGGGAAACTGGCGCCGAGGTTTTGTCGTTTAAATGTCCCTGCCGTAATCAATCCACCTCGGCGTCGCCGCACCCGCCACCAACACCGCCTCTCAGGTTTGCTGAATGGAAGAAAGTCAAAACATGAAATACGAATAAAGTATGTCCGTGTGGAGACAAAGCTCATTCCTCGTCATTCATTAATCGGCGACTGTAAGGGCGCTCAAATCGCAATTTCTGCCGGTCGGGAAACGCGAAAGACATTCCCGGATGGTAATCACTGCGGCTTCGCTGCGATCACTGCGTCTCGCTGCGGCTTCACTGCGGCCACTGCGGTCGTTGTTCAATACATAGCTTTCGGCTTGTCCCTTTGGCATTATAGTTAGATGGGGATGTAGAACAGCATAGACATAGACGGTGGTAAGTAGTTTCTTTTAGTTTTCTGGACTCGGAAGCTTTCGTAACACCTCACCCACTCAGAGCTTCTTTGTTTCTGGACGACTTACGCGGGGTCCCCACCTCCCAAATTACCGGGACCTCACAGCGGGGGGCCAGTGGTTCGCACGCGGATTTGGACGTGGGACGAGGTCGCAAGAGCTTTTGTCAGTTTAATTGTCTTTGCACTAATATTAGCCAAAGACAAGCTAACACATCGCGCATGGTTGCATTGGTCCTTACCCTTGTCCATTCAGCCCATCGCATCGTGTAGAACCCACAGCGAGAACTCGATGAACTAAAGCTGTCAACACAGGGAATATGGGTGCCGTTCAGAAGCACCTGCTCGGTCTGTAAACGAAAGGCTCCAATTCCGCGCTGACAAAAAGGAAAGTCACCCTGACACAAGATTTGAATTGTGTTGTGGGCGGTGGTGGTTCGGATCCACCCGCAGGCAGAGCACGCGGTGAGGAATTCGTATTGCTTGCGGAAGTTTCGCGTTGAGTTTAGGTTTAGTTGCATGTCACTTCGAGGATTCGACGGCGCGAGCGAGCTGAATGAAAATAACATCAACGTTCAATTCGTTCAGATTTAATTTTACACCTACCCGTACAAGACGAACAAGTCCCTATTGAGACAACGGCAACAGTAACTCGTTCGCGTCCCGCTTGTGTTTGAACGGAGAGGCCGGTGGTTCGAATCCACCCAGGGACTTAGTCGTTGTGTGATATTCCTTTTAATTTTTCTGGTGTACGATGAAGCCCCGCGCGAGAGCCGACCTACAGTTATCACGGGATTAAACAGAATCGGCAGTCCGACACACCTTAAGTTCGACACAGTGCCATCAGATGCGACACACCCCTATCTAGATACGACACACGCCTGCCAAGAAACGACACACCACCACAAGTTCGACACACCAAGTTCGACACGGTTCAACACGGCCATCAAATTCCTGCGGCAACTTCCGACATTGAATTCAGGCGTGAAGTCAACTCAGGGGATGAATTTAACGGTATACACAGACTGAATGGACCCAAGATATTGTGTCTGTGGCACCAGAATACCTTAGCTGGATCATCCGCAAGTCGTAAAGGCTTTCAGCTGGGCACTAATAAATAAGTAAACAAATCGGTGGTGTAGGGGTTAAGATAGTGAGCAAAGTTAAGGTACTACTTGAATCACAACCTGTTAACCTCGTCAATAACCACCTAACGATGAGCAAGGGAATAAAATACCTCGGAATCAATCAACCCGCTTCCGAACTGTGCGCTTCCGAGGGGAATTAATCACGTTCGCGGGGTCACAACCATCCAGCTTCCGTTTGTTCACGCGCGCGGGGTGAGCAGGGGGGGATTCGGGGGCGGTGGGGGGGTGGTGTCGGTGATGCAGCAGGGAGAGGAGGCAGTTTGGGCCACGATCCGCCGGGAGATGACGTGGTAGATAGATACGATGGCGGAGATACGGTGGTGGACGTCATAAAAGAGTCTAGAGGGGTTGGCGACACGTTGCCCATCGTAAAAGCGGTGTGAAATAAGGGTAGAGTGGGAGCAGCAGAAGTAGTGTCGATGGGGACATAACCAAACTGTTCCAGCAAAGTGAAGTCAAAGTCAAAGTTGAACCCGCCATAATCACCAAATGTTGAGGCGGTCGGGGGCGGAGCATAGGCACCGAAATCGGAGGAGGGCTGCTCTCCGGGAAGAGCTGTTTGCGGGAAGTAAGTGTTGTAATTGAATCTATTCACCTCCGACGGCGGAAGCAAATAATTATAAGCCACCCCCGGCGATGGGGGCGGATAATTATAAGCTCCCGTCCACGACGGGAGCGGAGGGGCTAATTCTCGCGTCGGCAGCGTAGAGGTCGATGCCACCGGCGACGTAGGCTGGGAGGTTGTGGGGGATCGAGGCGGCGAAGGGGAGGCTGAATGCGAGGGGGAGAAATCAGTGTTATGGACCGCAGTAGGCGTAGAACATAAATACCGATCGTTCGAGTCCTAACACGGCCACTGGAACTCGCGGAAACGACTACAGACCGCGACTTGCCCTTGGATTTCTTCCCCAGGGCTGACTTGCGCGTTCGCAGTTCCTTGAGTTTAGCTGCAGTGTCCTGTTTGTCCGCCTGAAGAGCTTGAATTTCACGTTCCACATCCGCTCGCTCGTCGGTGCGATTCATGCGACTTCCGAGCGGTCGTGGACTGGCGGGTGGTATTGCGAGATCTGCGATGCAAGGAATCGTTTTGAGAGTTTACAAGAATACCAGACTGCAGAGATATGGCGATCTCGCGAGCAACCCGCTCATCGAGTTTACGCGCACTATGATTCCACGTGAATAACTACACCAGGAGGACGCAAAAAATACACACTTTTCCATCGCCTCGACGAGAGACTGTTTAACGCCAATCTGGAGGTTAGTCCAGTGATGTTGAGCCTCGCCGGTGTTCGTTGTCGCCGGAGTATTGTCCCAGTCTTCGGCGCTCATTGGGGACTGGGACTTGATGAGGCATGGTAGGATCCATGCACTCATCGCTTTGTGGTCCCACCAGTCTGAAAATAAATGAGTAGGGAGGTAATTGAGAGCGGGTGAAACGAACCCTGTATTTTCTTTATCCCGAGACGCTGAATGAACTGCCGGTGAGTTCCAGTTTTATAGCCTGGAATTCATCGAAAAGTCGTTCGTAAAATTCAGTACTGGCTCCGTTAACGTAGGCGCGCGCGATAGTAACAGCTAAAGCTCGTGAGGGCAGGCATAAATGTGGTAGGAATCGAACGAACCGCGCTGGAGGGCCTTGAGGAATATAACAACTTCCCACTCGTTCATTTCGCCAGCAACGCGTCGGAACGTAGTATCCGTCTCGAAGCTGGTTACGCCGGTGTCGTCCAAGAGCCTCATGAGGGCGGCGAGGCAGGTAATCATCATGGTTCCGCCCTCAGTCACGACGAGGCGTTGAAAGTACCGCTCGCCCATGGGCTTCTTCAACTCATCCCAGAACAGTTTAAACGCGCCTAAATATTCCGAATTTAGCCATGGCCTAATGCGGGGATCGAAAGACTTACCTGCGACATCGAGACCCGCGGGGTAGAGTTCCATTTTGACATCATGAACCAAGTTTCGCTTCACCCGTTGATCTTGGAGGGCAGGCGCAAATTCGGCTGGTGTTCGGCCACCGAGCAAAAGTTGTGTCGAAGTAGCTAGAACTCATTAGCCAATAGTTGAAGGAGAACTCGGAATTACACACCATTATCGACCTTCGAGACCGTTGCACCCACGGCCCCGGCTGCTCTAATGCACTGCCGATATGACTCCTTTAGCTGAATTGATGCCTTCTTTAGTATCGGCATTGGGTGGTTGTGCGGGATATTGTCGGAATGGACCATCAGCGCTATCCGAAGGGCGGGATCTAGTGGAACAAAGATCGTTCGGTACGCGTCGCATCCGCGCTGAACGATATTGCTGATGGCGGCGTGGCCATTGATAATATACGGATGGGCTGTAAACAGCTTAGACATTTTGCGCAGATCAGGGGAGACGATAAACTCACGGCAATTAGCTCGTCTGAGGCCGGTGGTGGGGTGTACTATGGCACTACACGGGGGAGTATCACTTGATTTCCCAGCCACCAGCGCCCGACCCGCCAAACCTCTGATGAACATGGGTTCATCAACGTCGTCCGGAATATAAGAAGAGCGATGGGGGCCGGCAGAGTCTGTGCTGTAGTCGCTGCAGCCGACCCAAAATCTGTGGTTACGGGAGACCTAAAACGTGGGTAAGACTACGCGCCGGGATTGGAACAGAAGAATGGAACCTGTTTTTTCTGTCTTAAAATCGGTACACCTTGGCATCGAGAACCGTTTTTATTTACTGCGGAGCATTTCTGGGATCACACGAGCTGAAGGAATCTAAGAATAAAGCTTGGTCAGCAGTCCTCCCAGGAATATTAATTTAGCGCGTACTCGGTGACTTTTCGTTCGTCGACGGCATTCGATGGCGGGCTTTCCTGGTTCAAACATGACCATGACCTTTGAGTCGCCACTTCCGGTGCCGCCGTCCCAAGAGTCGTTATCCTAACCACATGTCAATACGCCACAGTCAAGAGACACAAAACGCGTACCTTGTTCTTGATCAAATGATCTACAGTGTATAGTTTGTTGCGCTTATCGGTGAGGTAGTATTTGGGGTCCACCAAACTGATAACGTAGGCGGTAGAAATTTCGGGGATGGGGTAAAGGGACGCGATCTCGGTTAGATATTCAATGCGCCGGACCGTGACTTCTTGGGTAATCTGGAACAACCCCGTGCGCACCGTGGAGGAGATCTCCGGGTCTGCCCAGAGTGTGTCCGACTTCTTGAGGTCATCTTCAGGCTCGGGCTCATCGTCCGAGGAGGAAGCATCAGAATCTTGGGCTGAGAATGAGATGGGCGCCACGAGAGTGATAGAGATTTACCGGCTACTGGGAGCGAACTATCGCTAGGAATATCGGAAGGGGGAAGAGGCGAAGATTCACGCTGGTCTGTGGAAATATGTGAGGAACAGTATGGGATGTCGAACGGCTGTGCTTACCGGCTCCCTCGGCGTCGGTAACACCCCTAGATGTGGCAGCGGGTTCGTCTGAGTCCTCCGAGTCGGAGAGAATCTCCAATATCTCGTGGGTGCCCTGATGCGAGATTCGAACTTTGACCTGTTCTACGGGCAAAGGAGCAGCTGGGAACGCGTCGGACGCGTCATTCTCGAGCTTGACGCGTGTCGGAGGTGATTCAAGGGGAAGAGGAGTAGGTGGGGAACCCAGGCTTTCAGTTTTCTTGATAAATTCGCGAAGCTGAACGATGTTGATCCACTCGTTGTCGATAAATTCGTGTGCATTGGCAGCGACGTAAGAGGATCTGTAAATCTGCACGATTTTAGACGCGTCGATGGCTCCCCACCGTTGTCATGGGTGGGAGAACACGTACTGAGCTTCGGAATGCCGTCACGACACCCATCGACAGGCTCTCAATCAGTTTCTGGTCGTCGGGGGAGTGTTTTGAGAGCATTGCGACGCGTTTTCAGCGCGCCGAGCGGACGAGGATCGCGGGGTGGTAGTGGTCGAGGAAAAAGAGGGTGGGTAAATATTTGGTGATATTTTCCGTCCTCGTCTGCGCCGATCCTGATTTGATGCGCATCACGGAGGAGATCTTCGACACATACCCATTTTAAGTGATGTGTCGCACTTGATTCTATGTTCGACACATGTGTCGCATCTGAACTGGGTGTGTCGGACTTAAGGTGTGTCGGACTGTCGCGTCTGGTATATACTCCAGTTATCAAGGGGAGTGGATGGTTCGCGTTGGACGTAGCTGCAGGATTCGGCGGCTCTTGCGAAACTGGATTTCAAAAAAAAACCTACCCGGCATGCCAACAAGCCCCTATCAGACAACGGCAACGCAGCCATCCGATAATCGCCACACTCGTGCTTGAACGGGGAGGCCGGTGGTTCGAATCCACCCACGGACTTGTCGTCGTATTGAATGTTCGAGATTTTCTTTCATCGTTCCTGTCGGGCATACCATACCGTCTTCTTCGCATACGTATACAGTCAGGGTTGCTGGTTGAGCACAGGAAGTACAGTCAATGAACTAAGCAGGCTCAAGTACGTCCGCGTCCGAGTGGAGAAAGTCGTCCGCCGATCTAGTCTGGAAATCTAGAGTTGGATTAGATTATATCAGAATAAAATGGCATTGCGCACCTATCCACCATTGAATCACGTCCAAGGCTGCGCGGGGGAACTTGAACCCGCTGCATCGAATCTGCTTCACCTCACGTCTGGATCTTGCTTGCGTAGTCAGTGGTTTGAACGCTGAACAGTCTTTTTTTCCCCTTCGTGCCGGACGGTCGTGCGTTAGAGGCCGCGTGAGAGAGATCTGATTGCGAGAAATATTACTGTAATACTGCACTCGTCAAATCAAACCAGGCTAGCCCAAGCGGCAGTAGCGATGCAGGATAATTCTCGTTAATTCCACTAGTTCTGTCCGATTATAGTTCGGCGTATTCATCCAATTCAGTCCACGGGTGCGTAAACAGTGCGAGCCGTCTTGGAAGATAAGATTCAAGTGCGCGCTATCGCCAACAGCAACAAGAGGCATCCTCTCGTTGAAGAAGAAAGGCGCGATCGATGAATAGTGAGCGACGGTCAGGAGCTACCGGAGTCGGCGTAATAGCGTTGTAGAAGCCCGCGTCAACCCTGCGCCGGCGAAGCACAAACCAGGACGAAGCACAGGCGGGGAGCGATGCAGGAAAATAAATTACCATTCCATTCGATTACGAGTGCAAGCCGTGTAAGATATTCCAAGCGCCGGTATACAATCCAAGCGTGCAGAGGTGGAGCTCTTTTCCAACGGCCAGAATAGCAGTGCTTGTGGGACAATCCATGATCTAGGAATAGCGGATGCGAGCCCAGAGTAACAGCTGGCACATTGTACCCGATGCGCAGAGAACGAAGTGTGCCGCATACCACAGCAAAAGTCGAAACCGTGATCACGAGTGATACCAGTAATTGTATCTTCACGGCGGAGCCCGTACTGGGTGCACTTGCGTTATTTTAGTCGCTAGACGTACGGAGCATCGCAAAAGAGAGACACGCCCATTTCCTTGGGCGGTGGAGAATTGGTCCACCGAAGCTTCCGGGAGGGGATGTGGGCGGAACACGTGGCAACGCTGGTTAGGAGGGCGGTGGGCTGGGCGGGGACAGTCACGGTGCCACATCGGTTAGCATGAAAGAAATGAAAAGACATAAGAGAGAAGAGGTTCTCTCCTTCGTCGGTAAACCTCTGCGTACCTACAAGTACATTAAATACCAGGAGGTGCCGTCGACTACCAAGGTGCAGGCCAACGCACGAAGTTTTATGTGAATGCACCACGATCGGGTCGACCGCACCGTAAGTGGTTGGAAATGCGCTTTCTTTTCTCGTTTTTTAGTTTCTAGTCCATCTGAGAATAACCTCACACCCGTTGAACAACGCAGCGCGGGCGGTGGTTTGAGCCCAACTCCCACATGAAGGGTTTGACACCTTAGATGAAGAAAAGTGAGCGCAGGAATACGAGTGCCGTCCAAGCGTCAGATGCGTCTACCCAGTCTATGCACAAACCGAACACGTCCCTGGTCGAGACTGAAGACAGAGGAACTAGTTCTCGTTGGTCAGTTTGCGGCGACTTGGAGGCCAGTGGTTCGAATCCGCCCACGTGCGTCGTGGCGAAGACGAGAAGCGAGTTTGGGGTGGTCGAACGCGCTGCGTTGAATGCGCACACCTGCACCTGTGCAGACCAGCGCGAAACAAACAAGCCGAAGGACAAGTAGCACAAGCAGCAGTAGCACAAGCAGCAGCATCGATGCAAGAAGATCTCATTCCCATTCGAGTATCCGATTACAATCTGGGGGGGGGGAGAGGGGGCGTCGAAGAATACTGGTGCACGTAGGGCCCACGATCCATCGATAGCAGGCAGCGCGGGGTACGCCAAGCGCGGGCTGAAGGCGGGCCGTCACTGGCAGGAGATGTAAACTTGAGGAAGGGCGTGCTCTGGTGTCGTAGCGTTGGCAGGGATTCCTAGAGAACAATGACGCCGAGGAGCATGCCCAGGGCTCGTCAAGATGCCACCGCGAGAGTCTTCACGGCGGAACCCGTATTTGATGCTGTTCAGTGATGCCGCCGAGCTTGGAGGCGCGGTCGCACTCGAGGCGCTACCAGATGTCGATGCCGATAATGAGGATGGGACGTGGAGGCGCCGTGACCTCCACAAACGAAGGAGTCGTCCATTGGGAGGCGGCGGCACAGAATTTCCACCAGCGTTTCGAAGGAAAGGACAGACAAAAAGAAGAGGAAAGAGGATGACGCACACGACAAGAAAAAACAAAAGATCTACCGCCCCCTCGCTTGCGCACCCCGGCGGTGGCTCAAGTTGGTCGGGGTGCCGAAGCCGCCGAAGCCGCCGCTGCCACTTGCGCTACTTGGACTTCCCGTTGCAGTTTCAGTTCCACTTGGAGTACCGCAAGCCGGACGCGCTGGCGTCGTTCGTTCTGGTCCTGTGGACGCGAAGGCGCCGAGAGAGAGTGAGGGCGAGGGTGGGGATGTGTTCTCCCCATTTCGTCATTTCCAGCTGAAGAAGGGAAGCGTGTGCCGGACGGGAAAGAAACTGGGCGAGGAGGACAAGAGGAGGAAGTGATGCGTCGGAAATACACACAAATATCAATCTCGACACGAGCGGCCGATCGGCCGATCGCTGTTCGACTTTCACCCACTTCAACATTGAACATATCAACTGGGACGGGAGTCTTGCATCGACCTCGAGATTCATGTCGGAATCATGGAAAAATGGGAGAATCCCGGCAAACCCGCGCCTGTGCGATGGGGATGGCCAGTGGTGAGAATACTGTAAACAGGAAGAATATATGTGACTAGATGGAAGGAGCGCGCCAGTAAAGTTTGGATCGCGAGTGAAGTGAATATGAGCTGGTGCCGTTGACGCGTTGACGGTCGAAGTGCAGTCCAATGGGCCTGCCGCGCTATCTCTTGATAAATGCACCACTTCGGGTTCGACTCCCGACGGCACCGTGCCGGGGACGTAAATAGCCATTTTTGTTTTCTTCTCTCACTCTCGGCATTCACATACAGGAGCAAGGAGGATGCGACGGAGCCTTGAGTGCGGAGTATGTATTGATATTGATTTGCCGCATTTAGGTTGATTGTTTGAACGCGGCGGAAATCAACTTGAATGTCATGTGGAAGGGATAGAGATCCAGCCGATCGGTCTTTTGACTTTTTGCTCGTCACTGGGGTTTGTGTCGCGAGTGAGTGAGTGACTGGTGCCGCTTACAGTCAAAGTGCAGACGAATAATGCAACACCAGATGCTTTAATGCTTGGAGTCCGTAACCAGCTTCCGGCTCGAGGCTTTCCCACGGTTCAAAATATTCCACGCAGTTATAAAAATGCTAAGCTCTGGACGCAATAATGTCCTGAGCTATCAATTGTTGGTGTCACCGTTCAAGGTGCAGCCCAATCTCTGGTGCCGTCGAAAGTAAAGGTGCAACGGAATTATGGGTGCAGCCCAGCGGAGAATACTATGACTTGGAGATAGATATATTTTCGAGGCGGTTGCATTGTGGAGTCACTTACGTTTGCAGCGAGATACTTACTATGAAACAAAGATGGGATAGTATTTAGATCTAGATTGCGACTTCAATCTGCGAAGTTCAAACTGGCGTTACATAATTACTCAGGGTAACCATAACCATTCATTCGTCCTATTAACCCTGAACTGGGGACATGCACCATGCTCCAGTACTTTGCAAACGGAGGTGGCGGATCACGGGCCGCTCCTTTCTACTTTGCGGCTGTGTTCGGCAATCACCAAAATCCTTCCCTTCCCCGTCGCTTCCCTTACGACCATCACCATGTCTTTGCTGGATCTTCCACCCAAATTGCTGCTCAAAATCCTAGACTTCTATCCCGAGCCCACCGCTTCTTGTGTTTCAAAACCCCGGCGAGCGAGCCAGGGACTCCTGTCGCCTAGTTCTCCGTCGCCCTAGTTCTCTGTTCCCTTTCTTAGACATTCACTACCCTCTGGGCCTTGCTTGTTCCAGTCTTGTGGAGCACATTCCATGTAAAGATGGAGAAGATTGCAGATCATTATGCGCATGGCAGTTTTTCTCTTATTTTCCGCTGTATCAGGTACTGTACCATTTCGATCAATTCGAATCGGCTGTGACCCGTGACGCAAAAAATTCGAACTTTGGTTTTCGAATATGGACTGGACGGACCGTGACACCAAAGAAAATTCGAATTTTTCGGCATAGTCCGGGATGGGAGAAACCACTGACACCAGTGCTTATGGGACAAATTTGAACCATGTTCAACTGATTTGACTATAAATCACTAGAAACTTGTCTTTTTGGGGTCTTTGGGAGCAAAATACGCAGTGCGTGCGAAAATTTGATTTTCCGACTATCTTTGTGACTTGTTTCGCATATTCGAACATGCCCTCAGTGACCCGTGACAGGTTCGAAAAAGTTCGGATATTTTCGCCTCTGTGACGCGTGACATTCGAATTGAATGAAATGGTACAGTACGCCAAAGCTTTAGTAGGATTGTAAGCCGTGGGCTCATGGCGGTCAGAAACGTGCAGATTGACTATCGGGACCGTGTATCTAGGGAACGAAGTGCCGACCTCCTTGTGCAGTTTCTGCCCGATCTGCTAAATTTACGAGGACTACAACTTCACTACGATGACACCAATGGCACGAAGCGGTTCTTTCTCCGCCATTTTTTCGAGAAGGCGTTGAGTTTTTGATCTGAGCTACACGATGCGATGGGTTGAGAGCGAACTTCCTGTTTCCAACAGGGACGTATTGAGTTCATTGATAAGCTTGGTAGGAGAGTCTGAGCTAAACTAGGGAACTTCCGAAGAATTCTGAACGGCAACCATATTTCCTTGTCTTGACAGCGTTGGTGCATCCAAGGCGTTGAGTTTTCAATCTGGGCTCAACACGATGCGAGTTGAACGGACAAATGCAACCGGTATGCTCGATGTGTTAGTTTGTCTTCGGCTGATGCAAAGACACAAGGGTTCGGGAAGAAGTACCCCGAGCCTGGACTGAACCCAAATTTCCCGTGACTACGTGGATAGAGCTCCAAGGAAAACGGTCTGAACTAGACATGGAGTCGGATGACCGGACCGGCATTGATTTGAACCGTGGGAACGGGATCGCCGCTTGAAGATCAGTTCAAAAGGCGTTTTAGGATGGGATTGATACTAGAATGAGCATCTGTGAAGGAACCAATGAATCCTTGCGGGTCACTATGGGAATGGCGGCCGAATGTGCAGTGGGTATAACGCGATGACTCTGATATCTGGGGAAACAATTTTCTTTGACAACACCTCCTATGGTGCAGTTTACTACAAATCAATTCACATAACAAAACGTCAGGAGCCAACAGCTATTCTTTGAGTGCGAAGCACCAGGGATTCAAGTAAGCCTGGCGCTCTCAATGTTAAATCTAGATTTGACGTGTATTAGTTACATATCCACCAAATGCAAGTTGGAGCGCTTACCCGGTAGGCGCGGTGACACATCCAGACCCAGCTCCACGGGTAGTAAAGGGCGTCCCCCGACAATTATCGTTGGGACTGCCGGACTGGAAGAATTGGATCTGGTTGGTGACAGAGTAGCTCCAGGACCTCGCGGAGTCGCCGCCTTCGGTGAGACAAGTTCCGGGGCCTCCACTTCCTGAGCCGGTCTGAGCGCCAGTGCAGTCAGCACCTGCGAACGCGACGACAGTGGTCGACATCGCGGGGGAGGTGCACACCAGCAGGACGGTAGCGAGGAAGCCGATGTTGAAGTGCATTCTGAGTAGTATTCGCGGTCTTGAGACTGTGTAGCTTCTGGAGGGAAAATATTGAAGTGAGTGAGAGATGATCTGAAGCGGAGGGTGAGGGAATGCCGGGGAGACCGAGGGGAGGGAGTGTGGAAGAGAGAAGGGCTCGTATGCTAGCCTGATCGAAAGTCGGAAGAGGAGCTGAAGGAAAAGCCTGCAGAAGGACACTGGCTATTTATCTGTTTTCTGAAAAACAGGTGCCCTAAAATATTCTGGGACCCCAGAGGTGCAAAAATAAGGTGAGTCAGCCGCGCGGGACCATCTTAAGTTCATGTAGGGCGAAGAGGGAGCCAGAATGGACCTTTGCAAAAGGCGAGTCAGCCGCGCGGGACCATCTCAGCTCCGTGTAAGACGAAGAGGGAGCCAGAGTGGATCTGACCAACGTAACATGACAAGCTTCACCAATGCAATCCTGGGTTCTCCCGTCCTTGAGCCCAGTGGCAATTATATTCTATACATTCGTGCGTGTTTGAGCGTGAAAAGGGTCATCAATGCAGTCCTGGGTTCTCCCGTCCTTAAGCCCAGTGGCGATTCTATTCCTTAGCTCATGGATTACATTCGTACGTGTTTAGTGGTTGATGCTAAGGGTAGACTGAGGACAAACACCGAAAACATTCAAATTCAGCAACACTACAAAACCAAATGTTTCACGTCTCCTTCACCCTCAGGATGCCCTCAGCTACTCCACCGTGGGGCTCCTCCAAGCGACTTGGCAAAAGTGGCGTCCTCCACTGTCGAGATGCCGCCGTGGCTCTGTTCCGAGCTATACATCTGAACGTCCGTCTTGCCGCCGCGCGGCGTTGTCGCGGCAGACTCGTGAGACCCAGCATTTTTATCCGCCATTCTTGCAGACTGACCCACACTCTTCGGAATCTATGCACCTATGTTCGTTTCCCGTGCCCTCCGGGGACCGTGAATCAGAAGTTACCGGAGCGGGGACATTTGTTCACACTACAAAAAAGACAGTAATAGTATTGAACACATGAACAACGAGAGTTTGAATTACCGCAAGTTACTAGACCACCAGACTAAGAGGACCACGAAGGCGGGACGTGTTCTGACCGAATAGCATATTCTGGCGGTAACCATAAATCTGGCAAGCTTTCCAAAACTGGCGCGACTGGCGATCAACATCGCCAGGTGCGTCAGATGCTGCAGCAGTGCCAGATCCCGCCAAGAGAAAAACACTTTCCTGATGCTTCCGCTCAACAGCCCGTTGCTGATCATCGTGTCCAGTCTTCAAAAATATCACGGTCGATTTCTGAATCGCGCACTCCTCGGTTCTTTCGCTTTCTGATTTTGTCTGATGAATCATCCTGGACCGGACGAGCATGGTATATGTTATTCAAAGACAGGATTCATGTCAGAGCTCCGAGTCTTCGCTGACTAACCTCTCCACATACCCTTGAACTGGATCCGAGTAGTCCCCGATCAAGGAACAATACAAATCCAACTGCGAATAGACGGGGGCGGGCCGGGATCCGCAAAACATTAGGGGGTTTCACACCTGATTATTTGAGGCCAAGGCTGAAAAAGAAATTCGACCCCCCTTCCGATTTTCGAATCCCGGCATCGCCTTAGATCGGTGCACGGAGATGCACGGCCCATGTCACGACGGTGCACGGGTCATGCCACGAAGGTGCACGGTACGCCACGGCACTGTATGGCACCGTGTACCTCTGCCGTGCAGCGGCTTGCAGCGCTATGCACGACTGTGCTGGCTTCATGCTCCTTAAAAGGTCACCTAGATGGAGGTGTTCAATTGTTGTATCCCGGAACTTGAACGAGGCCGAGCTCTTCCGGCAACACCCGTACTCGTCCTCCCGAAGCCATTTACACCTCGCAATATAAAAGGCGCGAAAGCACGTATATTAACGAGAAACATGGTTACGGACATTTCAATTGCACACGACAGGTAAAACTCACTCAACCGTGGGAACTCAAATGATCCCGATGAACAGTGATTTCCAGCTCAACTGTTGGACCCCATGAACTATATCTCTACAGCCCACCTATGTTATAGGTGTCCTCTCTGAACAAAAATCTTGATCTTGCTTTCCCATTTGTGTTTTCGTTTTCGGTCCGTGATCACAATGATCATGGTCAAGGTTGATGCTACCAGACTTCACTCAGACTCAGTCTGAGGTCGGCCACTCTCCCAGGGTATTTATATGGAGTTGAGTCCATTATATATACCTATAAACTTGAACTTGTAAGGCTCCCACAAGTATACAGGGGCAGTTATACATGCTAAGACAGTTGAACCGCATCAAAGTTCATCGCACACACCGAGTATCATTTTTTGCGTAACATCACTATGGGGGATCATTTTTTTCTGCCTACCACCTATATTCAAGAAGCTGGTGCCGAAGCAGCCGTTATTGAGTGGGTGGGGGTGGCTGAGCATCCACTGTTCACTGGTGTCATGGTCAAAGTAATGCAGAAGGCCACGAAAACGAACATTCCCCAAACGAAATCAAAACTACAGAACGAAATCAAGATCAAACTGATGAAATCTCATTTTGGAAATTTCCACTCTGGTTTTCATACCACCACATCTTGTTTTGCTGCACCAGAATTTGGTTCTGGTTCAACCAACACTAGGTCTGGCAGGCAAAGGCCCATGCTTCAGCTGAGAGAACCATAAACAGATTTGAACGAATAGTTTGGGTTGTTTGAACAATGATCATCGTGATTCATCGTGATCACGGACGAAAAAGGTCGGGCGAAACTGGTAAAATATCAAAACCAAAACAATTTATTTTAAGGCCAGTTCGGACTTACTGGCCATTTACTGAGACCTTATTCAGCATGGATAAGTCGATTGAAGTTTGAAAAGTATGGAAAGCCGGAGCACCGCGCTTTGAAAAGGTGATCACATCACACTTTTAGTGATGGCCGCGGGCCATGCCGCAACCTGAATGAAATGATTCGCTGGGTATTGGCTGGGGAGGTTAAACGAGTGCCTGGATGTCCTCCATTACAATGTTACTTTTGTTTTTGGGCTGCCCGGAAGGTTCAACATAAACTTCTATCAGAATCTTCGCCGTGAAGGGCGCTCGCTGGTGCCACCGGGAAGGCCACTGCAGGTTCGGGGTCCCCCACGGGGCGTTCGGTTGGTCGTCTTCCATTAATGCGAGTCCCCGCCAAAGGGCCACTGCGTAGTGCGTCGAGTTGATTGTCAATTTCAGTCCGACGAACCGTCCACTCTCGACGTCCAGACTTCTCTTCCTCAACGTCTCGGCACAGCCCGTTAATCTGGTCCTTGAGGTCAGTGCGACGCTTGTCAATTTTAACCTCCTCTTGCAGCGACTTGATTTGGCCCTCAAGTATTTTTTGCCGCTCGAGCGAATGCTTGTTCTCGACAAAACCGTCCTCGCGCTCGGACTTCAGCGCCTCGTATCCAGTAATTTGTTCGTTCCGAGCAGCTTTCTTCCGCATGCGCCAGATCCTGCGTTGTGCGGATAATTTCTCGCGCTCGGCGGCGCCATTGAACCGGTGGCGCGAGACACCATCCCGTTCGCACTGGACTAGTTCGGCCGCTAGGATATTATCGCGCTGCTCGGATCTATGGAGAAATGAGGGGGCAGTCGACTTGTGATTGTAAAGACAAACTGTTCAATTCCCGTGAGCAGAGCTACTCCCTTAGACGTCTCAGCGTTGCGGCCAGCATGGGCGGTCTCCACGAGATTGGAATGATCCGGAGTAGTGTCCCAGTTATCACTACTAATCTCCGAAAGGAACTTGTTTACAGAGGGAAGGATCCACGGATTTGCCAGTTTCTGACGGTACCAGTCTTGCAAACGTGTTAATAAATGTCTATGTGATTAAGTGATTCTCACTTTGAATATCAGGATCAGTTTGAGCCGCGGCGAAATGATGCCATTCATTGATTTCTTCCTGGGTGTTGAGCCAGCGTATTGACTTGAGCCTCTCGATCACCGCTTTCGAGATGTGGATGGGTAACTCGTCGATATGACTGAAGAAGCCAGGTAAGTTATAAAGATGGAGTCGGATTCACTAGCACGTACCGTTCGAAATGAAGACCACAGGTCTTGAGGGGGAAAGAAAGCATTTTGAGCGGGTCTCGAGTCGTTATCCCGCTAATCTCGGGGTTGTTGTACTCTACAAGATAATCCCCGAACCCTTGACCTTGGGCAACTTCCCCGTCTAGCATAATGATACGGCACTTCGCATCCGGGAAGAACGGTGCAAGTTTGAACGTTTGGCCTGTGATATCTTTTATCGTGGAGAAGAGTTCAGCAAAAAGTAGTTTGAAAGCCTTCCGATTTTTCCGGTCGCAATACAAGCTCCCGAAAGTGATCCCTGCCGAATGTCATGAGTAAGCAGAATACAGAATTCCTGGTTGTCAACTGACGGCGTCCGAAGCGGTCCAAAAAACCTGCAATCTCCCACTCATCCATGTCACCCTGAACGCGTGTAAAAGTATAATCGATGACCAGATAGAGGAGGCGATGGATATGCATGGTAATTTGAGGTTGCATGGTGACGACGAGTCTGTAGTCGTCCTTGGAAATCACCGAGTGAATATATCGCTCCGAGATCGAGAGGGCGATTTCCCGCGTGCTCATACGATGCACTACCCCTGAGAGATTAACAAAAAGTCAGTTGTAGGGAGATACGCCAAGCGGTGTATTATTACCGTCCCAACCCATTCCGTGCGGGTACTCCTCCTTTTTCTTGGCGCTGATGAAGTCTTGAACTTTCCGGGCGCTGGCAAATGCCGGACTGTGTTCTGCGACTCGACTACCGTTGTAGACTATAGATGTTGACGGTGCTGAAGACTATAAGGCTCACAAGCAACAAGGAGAGTCTTAAACACTCACCGTTCAGAAGTTTCATGCCAGTTAATCCAGTAAGACCAACAGCTTGGACGGCCGCTCCAAGCTTAACTCGATCTTCAGCGCTCGGTTTGATTTTTGGATGCACGGGGTGGTTGTGTGGGTTCTGCAGGACGACGATTGCCTTGTTCCGAGTGGCAGGTGTATCCACTACCGAAATAAAGATCAGCATTCTCGTTGGGCAGTCCCGACGCTCCATTCGAGCGGGTATGATGCGGCCATTCACGACATGGCTGAAGCCTAGATACACAGATTCGTGAGGAGCGACGGATGGGATCATGGTACATACGACAATTCTTCAGTGAAACGCGTGGGTGAACCGTGAGAACGCAAGTCTCGTTCTTATTCGAGTTTTGGTGAGTAGCCGGTAAAAGGCCGTCATGCTCCATCGCAAATCGCAAATCGTCCGCGTTGACGTTTTGAGGGATCGCAAAGTACAGGTGTTTACCTTTCTGGTTGCGGGACCAATTGGAGCACCCGACAAAGTGGGTTTGCCCGGAATACGGCTGATCTCATGTCAATACAGTGGCACATGCAAAAATGGTGAACCGACATTAGACAGACGAACAAGTACGGGCACCCCCGCGCACTTGACTCTGCATGTTGAATTCATAATCCGAGTGTAGAAGCTGTGCGGAAATTAGTGAAGCTGAAGGCATGCGGACGGCGGACTTACCGTGCGATGATACCTACAACTGATTCCGCCTCTTGTTCGTTGAAATCCAGCTCGTGCCTCCAAAGATCTTGCATTCCCTCCAAATCTGGCTCGAACCTCTCGCAGCCAGCGAAAAGGTCCGGGTCGACCAATTGACACACGTCAACACCACCACATTTGTAAGTACAGCGGCGGCAGAGGATCGATTTGTCGAGATCATCGGGGAAAAAACCGAAGGTGTTTGCGTCACCAGCCGTATGTCCGCTAGAGCCTTCCCATGAATCCTGATCCTAAAATACGATTACTTGATGAGCCATGAACAGATAGCGGGCAACGCACCTCTGATCTAATGAATGTATCAAGGTTTAAAACTCGGCCGTCTGCCCGTGTGAGTTTGTCGCATGTAGACAGGTCAATGCGGATGGCCGTTGAGATGTGGGGTACGGTCCAAGTCGACTCCACAGTGGAGGCATCGAGGATTAAATCAACTCTATGCTCACGAGTAATTTTGAACTTCCCGACCGCTTTGCCTCTCCTTTTGGCTTGACCTTTACCTGCACCTTTGTTGGGAGCAGGTTGATCGGTGGGAACGGGAGGAGGAGCCAGTTTTTCAGTAGCCACTGCCGAAGCAAGTAAGTTGTCCGGGTCCGGAAATTCCGAGTCGTGATCCGATTGGGCGGTGTCCATGAAATCCTGGTCAGACATGGCGCTTGGTGGACGAGACATTGCATCAGAGATAAAAGATGTCGGAGAGCTTGCTCGGGAGGATGGGATGAACGAAACTCGGCTACTGGATCGAGATCCGGCCACCGAGGATGCGACTCGAGATGGAGCGCGGGAGCTAAACGGCGTAGATTCCTGGCGGCGAACACGATAGTCCTCGAATGAGCCATACGTGTCCGACATGTACGCCTCAAACGGCTGGGAATTGATCCACATCTCTGGACTCTTTAAACTGAAATATGGATGCTCCAGATACTGATCGCTGAGTATCTGCAAGTCCATTAACAGTATAATCGATGGAGTAGTAAGAAAAGACTTACGTGGCCTCGATAAGCCTTCAATTGTGTGGCCGATGCGTTATCGACCGTCCAGGGAGAATCAGGGGTAACAGAGTCATCATGCAGCAAATATAGCTGCAAGGATTGTGAGGTGATCCAGGAGGGCGCATTTTCCAGCGAAAAAAATGGGTCATGATCCGGCAGACTCGGAGCGAGCGCATCCGGAAATGCCTGACGGGTTGTGAGCTCGGACGGTGACAAGAAGCCAGACTTGATACTTACAAAGGCTCTGTAAGCTTTAACCTCCCCGCGGGGAAGATTAGCTGCTTCTTCAAACATGGTAAGAGGCAAGCAAAGGATATCGGCGAGGCTAATGGCGCATCGTCGGAGTTCTAATGATATCACGCGCTGATGCGCAATTGATTGCTCAGTCCCACTTTGATTGCTCAGTCCCACTTTGATGCAAGTCCCAGCACTGATGCGGCGACGAGTCCCACTAATGATGGGGTAGCCGAGGCTAACCGAGGATCAGGCGAGTCCCACTCCCACCGTTCTCGTCGTTACTCTTTTCGGTATACTAATGGAATACACACCCGCTGCTCGCTATGACTGGGAAAGGTGCTTCACTGCAGAGCTCATTCCCTTGTCCCAAACGTGTCGACGTATGCGGAGACACTTAATGCCTTGGATCTATCGGGAGGTGTACAACTGGAGTCGCACAGACGGTGATGTATGGCCAAAAGACCTTTGGCCATACCTGCGGTGCGACGAACAATTTATCCTCCCCAGTTCACTGTTACTGTAATATTGTCTGATCATCAGAATAGTACCTCTGAGGGACCATTCTGTTCGCAACCCCAAGCACATATCATTGAATAATGATTTGTGCGCCGCATTGCCAATAATGGCTAATCTCACCAGAGTTACCTTACGGCTCGTGCCCCCCATCCCACCAGATTTGCTTGCTGCGCTGTCCTTGGTCCCCGGCCTTACCACACTTGAGATCCACCAGGCCCGTTTTGACGGCGCCGCACCGCCGTCTGCCCTTCCATTCCCGTCGCTAGAGATCCTTTCAATATCGATTTGTGGCTTCGAGGGCGTAATTCGGGCCAGGGGCATCGATCGAACAAAAGAAACGCAGAACGTCCTAGCACTGTTGAATAACACCAGCAATTTACATACCCTCGAGATCTCCGGGGACCTCCTCGACGTCGGATTCCCTCAACTAAAATGGCCCGCCCTCCGCAAGTTTTCCATCACAGAGCATCAGGAAAATCCAAAGTTGCCGTATAGACCCACAAAGACCACTATAGACCGCTATAGACGTTATAGACGTCATAGTAAACCGGTCACCCCACTAGTAAGGTGGGGGGACCATGTGCAATTTTATAGACACTCAGGGTCACTCATAGTAGGTGGTCCGTCTATAGAATTGGTCATAGTCATAGACTTTATAGACATTATAGTGGTTCATAGTAAGGAAAAAATCGCGCCAAACTGAAACAAAAAAACAGGTCTATTGCAGAATCCAAATACAATTTCTACGAGGTACAGCGTGCCGCCGCTATCCGCCATCTTGATGCGACGAGGAATATATAAGGGTGGAAAGGAAATCTTCGAATCAAGAGCAAATGTGAGTGAAGAGAGGCACAAGAATTTCGATGAGGGGACAACAATGCCCAGTTGAAGATCGTCGAAGCTAAGATGCCGTCGCGGAGTGGACAAGATGGGGTAATTTGAGGCTGAGGGTTGAGGGGTCTCGTTCAATTCGCTGCGGACTCGACGTGTATTTGCTAATTGGCGGAGTCTTTGGAGGCAGTTGAAGTTGAGGGTTGAAGTTCAGGTCTCGCTCGACGCGTTGCGGACTTGACGTGAGGAGGATTTGCCGGTTTATGGAGTGTTGAAGACGGTTGAAGTTGAGGGTGAGAGTTGAAGCTCAGGTCTCGTTGCGGACTTGACAAGAATTGCCGATGTGGGAAGTTTGCAAGGTGATTGAAGTTCAGACGAATTTTGGTTAAAGTGGCCGGTTCGAGCACGTGGCTGTTGGTAACTTGCGAGGGTGAATTTGACTGTGATTTGGCGGGTGGGATACCAGTAGACAACCACGCGGAGGCCGAAGGCGCACGCACCGTGAGGGGAATGGTCGTGGGTGGGCTCGTGAGCGAGCTAAAGCGGCCGGAGCGCGCCTTGATGCGGACGTGATGCCCGCGTAATACGAGGAATACGGCAGAGCCCATTCCGGAGGAAATTGGACGTGCTGTGGATGCCTGTAGGTCCGGTTACTATAAACCATTGTCGGGCTAGAGGGTTGCAGTTAGTGCAAAGAAGTCGTAAAAAGACACGAAGAAGGGGTGAAAAAGGATACGAGGAGATGGGAGAAATTTTAGGATGCACAAGAAAGAAAGCGGGCAGACAAGTAATTGGGTATCTGCCGTGGAGGAGGGGAATAGAACAGATAAGGCTTCAAGAAGCAAGTCCTCCGGGTCATTGCCAGGTATAAGAGGGGGAATGAGCACGGCAAGCAACATTCCGCTCGCCCCGGAACCGCCCAAATTCGGTGCGACAACAGGTAACTACATACGGTGCAGGGTGGGTGGGATGCCTGCTGACGGGCATCGCTTGCATTCGTGACATGTGGCAGCAACCCACATCACGCATGCGAATGGCACCGCTGTACTAAGTACGCCAAAAAGGAGGAAACGGTGTGGGAGAGGAAACGGTGTGGGATACACGGCATGAACTACCGCGAATCCCATCTGTGTCATCACACAGCCCGTATACACACACACTATTCTAAGCAAAGAGTCCACCAAGAAGGAAGAAAAAAAGTCCCACTCCAGAGACGCACCTCGTTCTCCCCGAGTCTTCTTTCCTGTTCTACTCGATACATCCGTGGCGGCGACAAAGCAATCAGACAAGAGGCAAGGTCAGATAACAGCTGCGACGAGAGTTTCGCCGCTGTCGCTGCCGGTGTACATGAAAGAGGGAAGGAAGACGACTTTTGTTTGTCACCGATCAAAACGAACCAAAACGCGTACACGTGACATGACGGCACTTTTCGCCAAGTCGCGTACACAATTCCTTGTTACCTGGAGAAATGGCGACATTGCATTCATTTCAACCCCGGACTCGGGGATAAACACAATTACCCAAATGCCGTGACAAGTGCGTGTGGCAAATTTTATTAATTATTTACTCGAAGTTTACCGCATCTGCATACCTACGCGGTAACTGTGGAAATCAGCTGTAACATATTTCAAAAGAACATGTTATGTGCCACGCCACTTTCAGTGACATAAAATGCACATGTGGGAGAGTACTTCAGCGAGCCCAAGGCCATTGTATCATTTGCAACTCCACCTCTTGTGCCGGAGGTTGATCATTCAGTCCCATCCACGCATCTGTTTGACCATCATCGTGCCTAGGAACTCAGGCTCCTCTATTTTACATTGAATTTCTGTTGCTTGAATTTTCAATGGGTTTAGAGACGTTCATAGACATTAATCCTGGGAGAAGAAGATCCATAGACATCTATAGACCTATATAGCGCCACATAGAACGGGGTTAACTTCGAAGTTCGTCATAGACACATAAAGACCGTTATAGTTACCCCTTTGTCTATGAGAGTACTGTATTTTTTCGTTCAAATCGACAGTCACGCCTCACGCACCCCCTTGTCGATGTCGAATTTTGGTCGACGTCACGCGTCACTCGGGCCTCTGTCGAACCTTCAGGCCGGCACGTAGGTCACCAAACTGGCTAAAAAGTGCACAAAAGACGAAATTTTGCGTCGAAATGTTGAAATATTCGAGGTGTCACGCCAAAATTTGACCCTTGTCAAAATGTCGAATCGGTTGAACCTGTCACGCGTCACCCCCCCTGTCGATCTGAACGAAAAAATACAGTATTTTGGTTTTTCCTGATGCTCTGGGACACATATCGTTGTTCCTACTCAATCACTACTGAGGTTGTCCAGGTACACCCCATTCGCACTTTGAACCTCTCAGAACGTTCATCCGATGACAATTGCGAACCGTGAGAAACTCTGCTGATGGGCACAAACTAGACTGAGAAAAGTGTACGCAACGTGAAAATCCAGGCAAGAAGGGCAAAATGTAGATCTACATGTGCAAAGAAATGAAATCAGTCATCTTTCACAAGTTGAATGCGTCTTCAGGCATGCAAAGTCGTCGAAAGATGTCGAAAAAAATGTGTTTTAAATTTTAATGTGAAGTCCAATGTGAAGTCCTGATAATTATCTCCGTCTCAGGTGTATGTGAAACAGCCGGTTACGATAACTCCCACTGGTCTCAAGTAACATCCAGCGGATTAAGTCGATAGCCAAAGCGCGGGGTAACGGACAGTCGGGATCTCGTCTCAGACGCTTGTCTATCTCGGTCCCCGGATCTATCAGCAGATGTGCGCAATTTGCTTGGGCCCTTTGGACCTTATAAGGGGCCAATTCAAGTTCGGCGACAGACCATCTGTAACAGGCTGCGAGGTTCCGCAGTGCATGCGAATTCGGACCTCCAAGTACAATCCAAGTATTTGTTATTATCAAACCACACCTACCGTCGAATCGAACCAGACTATACTTCCCAAGGTCGCTACTGAGGGGTAAGGCTGAGCCATTCGCCAAAGGCGACAAATTCGTCGACACCGCGATCCAGTGCGCTCGTCTCACGTCGCAATAGTTCTTTAGTGAACCGGGAGATTTGAGAATCTTCATCCATCGTTCTGTTCGCCCGACGGAAGGCATACAGCACTTCAAACAGTCTGGACTAACAGTGAGGGCGGGATACTAAGGTTGACTGCGGGCAGCTCACTCATCAATCCGCCTATCCATATGTTGCCACAATAGTTGGGGCCCGATGGTCCAAAGAAACAGTCCTTCTTGTTGGGTTGTTGGTATGTCCGCCATGCCATTGACCACAGGCTCAAGAAGGCGTCTCTCCTCTGAACCAGCGTCAGCCTGAGCCTCATTCACTAGTGCGTTCGCATATATCGCGAAGTCGACGGGGAGTAGTACGAGCATTCTGATATCCTTTTCGGTGCCCAGTATGTCCTTCACATTTGAGGCCGATGTCATACGTTGAGCTCTATTCAGTTGGTCGTTGCACAGGACACCATGCTGCCGTAGCCGCCCCCGAAAATCGTTGAGGCGCCATTCGTCGACATCCTCCATGTTGGATCGAATGATACTGGCACTAAATGCCGCTCCGTTAAAACGCGCGTCCCATGCGTATCTGTTCAATCTGATTAAGAATCTACCCGGCGCGAGGATTGCTTACTGTTGCCGGGGATATTATCATCCTTGGGATATTCAATGGGCAATGAGCACACGATATAATTTCCTCAGTCATACCGTGTCGTAAGAAGTGGATGCCCAATGATCCTTCTCGATACTGAGCATAAACACTACTTCAGGAGACGAGGAGAGACAAGGAAGAATAGTCCTACTACCCACATTATATTGCTGAAGGTTTGACCCATTTCCCAAAATGCGACATGCCGCATTAGGGTTGTGTAAAGCTCGATAACGGACGAGTCCGACGAAAGCCCACTGCGTCGTCGAGGTCCGCACGGGTAAAAATACCATCCCGTGCAGGGAGCTCGGTAATGTACAGATATCTGTGCCAGGCCCAAGTACGAGCCTCTTCAGCAAGCGAATTGATGTCGTGATCAACTGAAGTCATATAAACTGGAAGAAATCTCAATCCATACCCCTGTAGAATTACGTGCGGAAATTCAGCGTTCTGGGACACGAGAAGCGATGAATGACCTTCCGCGCATACTTGAATATTCTGCAAATATAGATCAGTCATTCCAAACCCTTGGGCATGAAAAGGAATCAAATACCGTTGCGGCTGTGATGCTTTGCGTTCGGATAAATAGTGGCCTTGAATCAGATTCATGGTGAATGTATTGTAGCCAGCTTAATTATACGGTCAGGCTGATTAGCACATGCATAGAGAGACTTCGGGTACTTTCAAGTGCCCGCGCTGCACGAGGAAGCATCCACACATCGCTTCCGTCCCAACCCATTGAACATATGTCAAGGTCGAAGTTCAGCAATACATCCTTAGGATCGCTTGCAAGCTTAAGGATGATTTGGATCCTTCGTAACGGATATTCTGCATAGAATGTGATGGTTTTCGAATTCCTCACCGTCAAAGTACGCATGTGATGAGGTAAATTAGAGCGGAACACGTCATAAATATGGCATATTTTTCGCCTGGTGGCGTCACCGGGAGACAGCCCATGGATGTATATGTCGATGTCTGAGAGCGACCATTTCAGGTTCATGTTGCGGGGGGTTGACATTAACCAAAGATCCAAGGACGATTCCTCCCGCGATGATGATGTTGGCCCAGTCCATATTCCGCAATAAACCGTCGGACATGGCTAAAAAAGTTCGTTTGAAAGAATCGGTCGACGGCTGTATTCGTAATTCTTGTCGCCGAGTCTCGCCAAGGATTGTAAAACCGGGGAGATCGTCCGACCTGGTGATGATACGAGCGGTCTCGCTCAATAACGAGTTCGGAAAGATAGTTTCCGCATCGACCAGCGTCACCAGCCCGTGACGCCAATCTCGATGCTCCCGACGAAGCCATATCTCGTTGTCAAGAATCCTGGATGGCAGATGAAGATTTCAAGTCCACCCCCATATGCGGATGAGGAAGAAACCGACCATTCGTCTATTCTAGGGTCTGCGACCAAAGGGCGGTGGGGACGGTGCGAATCTCCCCAATTCCCGTATCCTCCTCCATTCGAGAGGCGTAACAACGAGCGACGAAGCATCAAGTAGGGCATCATGTGCCAGTCCCAGATATATCTTTCTAACACTTGCGGTTGGGATGCCGTCTGTGGTGACAACCACATCTGTGAACTTTTCAATTGATAAGTTCACCAGCGATGGGACATGATTTGGGGTTGCTTCTTCTGCTGAGCGCGATGCTGTTCGTACGCCATCACACGGCTTTCGATGACTTGACGGGCCAGCGAAGAAGCATTTTCCCACTTGAAATGTAGGAAGCAGTTCCTTGGTCAGCTGTATAAACTTGAGCTGCGGCGTCGACGCAACGATACGATAAAAGGTGGGTAACCTTGCATAGGATGCACGACAGAAGGGCGAGCTTAGAAGATATGAGTGCGGACCTTCTTCTTATATGGGGGGGGGGGTGAAAATTCGAGGGCGAGCTGTCGGCAGGTCATGAGAGATTCACCGTTCGGAGAGAAAGGAAGGAAAACCACGAAAGGACGGACGGTCACTGCAGGGTGCGGGAGATGGAAATGAGTACCACCATGGAACTTGAGGAGCGGGTGAAAAGCGATATTTCAGCTGAGAGCAATTGCGCGACCATCGCACGGCTCGAGACGAAGCCGGGAAATATCCATCGGACTGGAAGTGGCAGCCGAGCTGGATGCGCCGGACGTACACAAAAGGCTCATTTATAGCAAGTCGCAACTTGCAAGGCTCCCTGACTTGTAGGGCGGGGGAAACGCTTGACTTCGTACGCGCTGAGTCAGGTTTAGCAGGAGTTTTGACAGATCTAGAGCGTCATAATCAAGAGTGTGTGCCACGAGAGTAGATCATGATGGACGCGGCGACGACTGAACGGAAAGGTTCAATCCCAAGGAAGCGAAACGGCGAGCGGAAGAGAAAGTTTTTCGACGGCGGTTCCATCAAAGTTTCCAATCCACATTGATCCGATAGCGGCATACGATGACGGGTAACCGGAATTCCACCATGGACGTTTTCTCAATTAGAGCCCGCCTGTAGATAATCCGTTAAATTCTAACGACTTGTGGACGACTTGCCCTAATACTTAGTTGATAGATGTGACCACCGAACACGTGGAACAATCTGTCATCATATCGAACATTCGGCCATCATCGGTTCGATTATAGTTGTTTTCTCATTCGAACGCGCTTCCTTCCTGCCTCCATCCTCCATGAATCGACCAAACGGCAACCCCATCATACCCCCTGGATATGAACCCACCGACGCCGACATGGCCAATCCGGTGGTCCACTCTTTGTGTAACATGCTCAAGTACACAGAGAGCAAGCTGCAGAACATCCAGCGAGCCCAAAAGGAGTACGAAATTGTCACCGAAACCCAGATGTCGCGTCTCCGAATTAAATTGGCCGACACGAAACTTCGACTCCAGGATGCAAAAGATGGAATCCGCGATCTTGAGAGGCGAACCACTGGTGTCCTCTGCAATGCGGTGATCGAACTCCAAAACCGCCAGGTACCTTTACGCCGCGACGAACTGGTCAGAAATTCGGATTTATTTCGGTTCACAGCGCCTTGTCACAACGCAGAAAGAGTACTCCTGCGGTATCTGTTTGGATCTTCTCAATTCCCCCGACGTGTAAGTCGGACGCACTGAATCAGCTTATGATCCTCATAATCCGGTAGATTCGTTCAGTGCGGTCATAGCTATTGCCATACTTGCATCCTTGGACTCCTGAAAGGTAAGTGCTAGTAATTATTCCCTGCCCTGGATTCCGATTGTGGACAGCATCGAGTTCGCCGCTCATCGACCCCACCACGCCCCCCCCAAGTTGCCCGTCTTGCAGACGCCGCGTCACAGAAGTCCCCATTGCCAACTACGGGCTTGAGACCGCAGTTGAGGCTCTCATCAACGCCAAGGTTTTCCCGCGAGCTCCAACGGTCAAGAGACTGCCAGACGACTATAAGAGATACTTCCCGAAAAACCTTTTTGATCACACCCCGCGCTCGTCGAGGGCCGGTGTTCATCGTCGCTCGCGTGGTCCACGGCGCAATAGGTTCAACCCCCGCTCCCACCATTCACGTCCGAATCAGGCCAGCGAGGACGAGTGGGATCAAACTGGCTGGTGATCTACTGCGTACAAAGTCTGGGAGCAGACAAGCTCAGAGGAATGTAATTAACAAATACGCTAGTTTGCTATAAAGACGGCCGCCTCCTTTCGTTGTTCTCTCTGCAGTCAGCCGCCTCATTTCAATGCCTTATTCACAACCTAAAGCTTCAAGTCTCAAAGGTCATTTCTGTTTCGAAAATATGTGGCTCACGAGATGCCCTCTAGCGCGCCATCGGAAAAAAAAGGCCTCGAAGGCCGAGGTATGTCCATCGCGCCGGAGTCCCGCTCCCGAACATATAGATCCAGAATTATTTACAGCTCTGTTGCGCCAAGGCGAAGAGATCTGATGTATGGCCTCTGTATCTTTCCAAGAGCTATAACTAGCGACCATCTTATCTTGTTCGGTCCCACAGTCAGGGCTCGGTCCTGCAAGCATCTTTGGTGCGACCAGATCAGGCGAGCTGGAGCCTTATTTTGAACGTGGTGATCGCACAGATCAAGCTGCTGAGCAGCTTTGTGACCTCTGGGAGTCCGCAGAAATTCAAACTGAACCCATCTTTCGTTTCAGCCATGGCGCTGACATGCGGAAAATGTTTCCGTCCTCAACGTATCGTTGGAAGAGAGAACGCGGTTTCATCTGATGAACACCGTTACCGACACAACCGTCCGGCGGCCCCAATTGACTTATTCGTTCGCGACGTGCTACAACGCTCCCAGACCACCGTATTCGTGCTTGAGGACCGCATTATGCTATGTGAAGATTCTCCGAACGAAGCTTCCTGAACTTATCCCAAGGATGAAAATGTCATCACTCATCTCCGATCTCGCACCACTATTCCTCCTTTGCCCTCGCAGGGTCTTCCTTGCTTCATTGATGCTCGCGCGTAAATTCCTATACGACCAAGGTTATTCCAACTTGGCGTGGGCGAAGATAGTGGTTTTTCCAGTGCATGAGTTAGGTCGTTGTGAGCGTGCGCTCGGTGATGCCTTGGATTGGCGCCTTTGGATCAGGGGAGAAGAGTACGGTTTCAAGTATCAAGTTCGATTTTACTCAT
This sequence comes from Mycena metata, assembly GCA_029378385.1. Lineage (NCBI taxonomy): Eukaryota > Fungi > Basidiomycota > Agaricomycetes > Agaricales > Mycenaceae > Mycena > Mycena metata. The sequence goes on from JARKIB010000227.1 coordinate 200,734, forward strand.
GTCACACAAGGCAGGGGTCAAGACACGTGCATTCCAATCTAGACAATGAAGGACCGAGGATAGCGTCCTCGGATCCAGAGTCAGCGAGGTGGGCTGATGTTTGATCGAAGGAGCGGTAAATTCTCGCAGTCTGTGTCTCTACGTAGGCTGCATACATTTGGCGGGCGCTCTTGCATTGCGTGACGATGAGATCTATGTATGGAGCTTTTAGTGATAGGCAAAGGCCGCGCCTGAAGGGACTCGTAATTCCGTCAGGCGGGCCAGTCGCGTGGAAATCCGGGTTTGGTGTCAAGATACAACGCGAAAGACTCCACACTGGCGATCGAGGGGAGGGCACCGGCCGAACGACGTCGAGGGGCGAGGGGTAAGCAACACTGAAGGTGCAAGGGCGATGCGCGTGGAAGGGGGTGTCGCATGATCGCCATGCACCTTGGAGGTAGTCCTAAGGGTGGACCCGAAGCCGCTGAGGACACTAGGGGAGGGCGATGGTGGAAGGCAAACGGCAAGTACGGTAGGCGGTTCCGCAGAGAGAGACGGGCGTGAACGTGAATACGCTGGAGGAGGGCGATGTGGAAAGGAAACGGCAAGTGGGGTAGGTGCCGGAAGATCCTGGACGCAAGATACACGCGAGAGGTCGACGATTACGGCAAGCGTCTCGGAGAGACCACACCCCGAAAGCGCTTTGGGGCGCTGGTGGCAGTATATTATCTGAATGGGCGAGTGAGACTCAGCGCGGAGTGGGCGACGAAACGCACGGATGCTTACCGGAGTACAAGTTAGATCGAGCGCGGGGGGTGGGCGGTGGCTGTCGCACACCTAGCCAGGAAGGGGTCAAGCATGGGGGACGTCAGGGAGGTCGAAGTTGCGAGAGAGTGAAGAGCGTGCTTGCGGAAGGGGTGGTGAAGGCGGATCGCCGCACACATCATAGGGGAGGGATCGGGCACCGGGGGGACGAGGAAGACCCATCAAGCCCCCCGGATGCGAGCGGGTGAAGACTGTGGATGCGGGATGGCGGTGTGGAGACGGCGGGGGCGAATGGGGCGGCGTGGGGGCAGTACCATGTGAAGGACGGACATCGAGTCGACAGGGGGTCGGAGACGGTGCCACGGATGAGTGTGAACACGCTGGGATTGGCGAGGACGATTGATGAGCGGTGATGAGTGAGACAGCGTTTTGTGGGGGAGAAGACGCTCTCGTCACGTGACGATATTCGCCCAGTCAGAGGTCGTTGTTCACGGGCCAAGCTGAGGTTAGAACCGGTGGGTTACGGCCTGGGTCGAGGTGGAAGGCCTAAGGGAGAACCTGGATCGGTGAGTGGCCCAAAGGAGAACGAAATAAAGCAGACTAACCTAAGCGAGCGAGATATTCGCCCAGCCGCCAATCGTCCACGGGCCGAGCTGAGGTCAGGACCGCGGGTTACGACCTGAGCCGAGGCAGAACTTGAATGGGAGGACTTGGATGCATCAGTTGCGCGAAGGAGAACGAATGGAGCAGTTACTGACCTGAGCGGACGATGAAAGACGCAGATCTTGCCGTGGAAGCGGGGAGTCACGTCCCCGCGACCGCCCGGCTACGACCTGGGTCGAGTCAGAAGGCCTAAGGGAGAACCTGAATCGATGAGTGGCCCATGAAGGAGAACGAAATGAAGCAGCGACTAACCTGAGCGAGCGAGAGATTCGCCCGGTTGCAGGTCGTTGTCCACGGGCCGAGCTAAGGTCAGGACCAGATTCGCACATTGTTGTCCACGGGCCCGAGCGCCGGTTTGGGTGTCACTGTCAAACTGGCGAATAATGAGCGTCGTGCAAATAACAGCGGAAATACCAGTACCAGACCCGATCCTACGACCACACCGCGACTTGACCCGCGAGATGACGGATGGGCATGGGGAATCCTGCGACAGAATGAGTTCCGTCGTCGACGCAGAAGTGGTCCGACAGACCCATGGGATCGTAAGCCCGAAATATTTCTGAAGCGTCCGAATCCGAGTCAGCTTGAAACGAGCACAGAAATCTTGAGGAGCCTTGAGAGCTTCGCCAGTCAGGAGGCGGCCGCACGACATTGCATCGCGCGGCCATCGCGGTCATTCGGTGTGAACAATACAAAGACTCCGTTTTGGCGACATGGTGGACAGTCTCCGCGTGCGAATAATATCAATATCCCAATTAGGCATTGATATTAGACGCTCGACCAAACTCGTCCAAATTGATCCTTTGCTTCACGATTACCGCCACCTCGGAATACAAATATTTTGTGAAACTTCTCATCGTGGACCACGGCCGCGGCTACAAACCTATTCTCCCGGGGCTTCCCTCTGACAGCTCAACAACTATTCCCAATTTCCACGGTGCTCGGTCCGTCTGACAGCTCAACGAAATGCTCCGAGGTCTGCTGCCTGGGCCTGGATCACTCCGCGCACCTCTAGCTCTCTGACAGCTCAACCACTGCTACCTCTTCAGTAACCCTTCCGAAGTTTCCTGATGACCTCCGGTCTCCCTTGGACTCAAATCGTACCAGAGGTGGTTCGCGCCGAAGCGCGATCGATGCGATTTTCTGACTCGCCACCTGCCGTACCGTCTTGACCTCTGCCCCCGCGTAGGGACTCTTCGGAAGCCATGCAATTGTTCCGGACGGCTAGCCTCTACCTCTCCGCGATCTGGCTTTCAACGCAAGGCCAACTCAGGGAAATTTCGTTGTCGGAAGCCATTGCAATCGTCCCTCCCAGGCAGGAAGAACGCGTTATATTTTTAAAGGTTGAACAACTGTGCACTGTCGATCCCGGCTGAATGCGGCTTTATCCCACGAATTACTCGTTTACAGCTGAGGACACCCCTTCTATTTCACCGAAGACCTGGACATTGGGCTGCCTAGCTCTGTTTCCTTCGCCCTACTCCGCGTTCCGGGAGACATTCCGACGAATCTCGACGGGAAGGAGAGAGGTCCTCCTCCTGGGTCTACGTTCGTATTCGTTGCACGTATGGCGTCAATAGTGGCCTGAAGGGTGCTGACATCAGAACGGAGAGTCTCGATTTTGGTTGTCAATGAGTTGTCTGATTCAATAAGGGCACGAATGATCGGGTGTTGAAGAATGACTGGAGGAGAGGGCATCCACATTGCAAATTCCACACGATTATCGTTGTGGTTTAATCCCTTCTTCCGGATATGTTCTTTCGGTCCCCCTGTGTCTTGGCGAGAGTATACCATGGTGACGTTAAATGGTGAACAAAGGCAGACTGCGCCGGTCGATTCGACCGAAGGTCCCTTGACATCCCTGTGTCAACAGACGATGGAAAAAATTTCACCTTACCTCCAATTCGACTGTGAACGGCAGTTGATTGTGTCGTGTTCTGGTCACCTCGAGCACGCCGGAGTTTGTGGTAAGCCCATCGCCGAGAGTCTCTGCGCACCGACGTTGTTCAAGTGCAACTTGGTGGCGCTTACAATCAGGAGTGAAGTGGGCGGTAGATAGTGGGGCCGTGATTTACCTTCCGTGAATAAAAAAACCTAGCCGTCTGGGAGGCTCTGTCAAATCATGGGTCGAAAGGCGTTTGTAAATATACCCTCACCGCGCGTTCCTCGTCGGTGGCATGATCTGCATCACCCATATTGTGCAGCCTCGAGCTCTCAGACAACTCGGGCCTGGGGGTAAAGCCTTCCCTGGAGGTACTCATGTGAATACAGGACTCTGTGTCATAGCCAGCAGTATTTAAATGTTTGCAAGTTGAATTTGATAAGAGCCACCTTCTCGCAGACTCAGAGGCTGGTGTTTGATCCAATGGAAGAAGGAGGGAAGTAGAGGTCTAACTCCCACCGATCTTAGATCTACTTCTAAAGCCAACTGGCCCTAGATCGGTCAGTCGATAGGGAATAAGTGGATCATACCTACGAGCTTGTACATCCTCTGCCGTTCCTTGAGATTTCCTTTCCGCAGGTAGATACGAGGAAAACCTGTCCTAAATCC